>PVHT021183552.1:232906-264082 GCA_004024745.2 Catagonus wagneri
CTCCAGGCGCTCACGGGCAAAAGCACTCTACGTCGACTGGAGCGCTTCAGAACTGATCATTTTCCTAATCGATCCTTCAAAACTAACCAACTGCAGTCCCCGACTTCTCCTCTGAAAGGGATCGATCGAAGGTGAAGGGCGAGGGTTTGGGGGGCAGGTGCTTTTTAGATGGCTCCTGGTTTCTTTCTTTCTTTTTTTGCTTTTTAGGGCTGCACCCGTGGCATACAGAGGTTCCAAGGCTAGGGGCTGAATGGGAGCTACAGCTGCCGGCCTATACCACAGCCACAGCAAGGCAGGATCCAAGCCGCCTCTGCAACCTACACCACAGCCACAGCAATGCCAGATCCTTAATACACTGAGCGAGGCCAGGGATCGAACCCTGGCCTCATGGTTCCTAGTCAAATTCATTTCTGCTGCGCCACGACGGGAACTCCTGGAAAAATCCACTTTGTTTCTTTTTTTTTCTCTCTTTCCTTTTTGGCCGCCCCTCGACGTATAGGGGTCCCAGAGTGGGGCCGGGGATCGAACCACGTCCCTGCCGCTGCAGAGATACCGTCCATCCTGCTGCACCACAGCGGGAACTCCCCCACTTCGTTTCATAGCGGGCGGTTCTCCAAGGACACCCGGGAGACGCGGAACATAGCAAGCTCCGCGGAATGTAAGCGTTTCCCACTGTGGGTTTTGAAGTCGTGTTTAACGGCGAAGCTGTGATCACAGTAATTTACCCAGGGAGTAAGCAGCTCCGGGAAAAGAGAAGCCAGGAACCGTGGCACCACAGGATCCCTCCTTCCCCAAGCGTCCACACCAGCGCCACACACGACACCCGAGGCCCAGGGAGGACCAGCCAGGACGAACAAGGTCACCTGCTTCGGGAAAATTCTAAAAGGATGGTGTGGCCCGTGTCTGGGGCGAACACCTGCTAGCTGAGAAGGGTTCCACAAAGCAGAGGCAAGCAGGGCACAGACCACCCTCCGCTTCCCCTGAAAGCACCCAAATCCCGCACAGGCAAGACCGACCTGCTCTCAGTCATGCCAGGAAGAGGAGGCAGCCCTCCACCCCTCTGATTTCGGGGCGCTCCGTCCCCAGCTTGCGGCCACCCTGCGTTCTGCAGGAAGGGGCACTCGGCCGGGCGGGACCTCGGCTGGACAAGGCCGGGGCCTCGAAGAGTCCGGATGAGGCCTCTGTGGCGCCGGCCGTGCCACTGCCCGCTCAGCCCTGCTCCTCGAGGCTGCCTCCCGCCTATGTCGTCACCCCAGTGTTGTCACCCCCGCGGCCGGGGGCTGGCCTTGCCCGGCCCACAGCTTTTTCCACTTTCCTGCTGTCTTTTTAAGGCCGCATCTGCGGCATGTGGAGGTTCCCTGGCTAGGGGTCAAATCGGAGCCACAGCTGCTGGCCCACACCACAGCCACAACAACGCGGGATGCGAGCCACATCTGCAACCTACACCACAGCTCATGGCAACGCCGGATTCTTAATCCACTGAGCAAGGCCAGGGATCGAACCCGCCACCTCATAGTTCCTAGTCGCATTCGTTAACCACTGAGCCACGACGGGAACTCCGGTGGTGAGGCTTCTTCAGCACCAATCTCACAGCCCCGACGCCCACGCCCTGCCGACCCCACAGAGAAGGGCTGCCTTCCGGAGTGCGTGGCCTCATCTCAGAAGACACAGCAGCCACTAAGACAAGCGGAGGAACCGTTTCCGGTGGCGCCGGGGCTGGATTTCTGTGCCGGGAAGACCACCACCATCCAGCTGCTCCGACGAGCCCGCCGCTACTCACATCATCGTGACCTGCCCTTCCTGGAGAGGTGTCGTGCCCCCGCAGGGCCTGGAGGCAGCGGGCTCCATGAGTGTGCACAGCGGCCCTTGGCAGGGCTCCGTGCCCGGGGCATTTTAAGAGGATGGGTTTACGCTGCTCTTTAGTAAGATAAGGGCCCCGATCACGTCTGAGCACAGAATTACCAGACTGAGAAATCAAACTGACAACCGTAACTTCACAGACGCATCACCAAAGGCACAGCTCGAGGCTCTGGCACACGGCAGAGTCCAGGGCCGGGCGGCTGCAGGGGAACCAAAGGCCACTGGACAAGGGACACGAGCAGCCAGGGCAGCCCCTCCCCGTCGGCCGAGAGGGTTTTGGTACCTTTTCTGATCTTGTCGTGGAAGTTAATGGCATCCACGGAAGCCGTGACTATGTTGGTCTTGCAGTGACGTGCGGCCACGATCCCGGCCACCTCGTCCATGAGCTTCATGGTGACACCTGCACAGAGAAGGGCACACGGCAGGTTAGACGTGGGGGAAGGGGCGCCCACCGCCCAGCCTAGAAACGAGTCAGGGCAAACGCGTCCCTGGGACCCACCAGCGGGGCCACGGCGGTTGAACCTCAGGCCGGAAACCTGGCTCCCTGGGGCGCGCCGGAAGATGACCACAACCACAGCTGAGGTTCAGGCCGCCAGGACAAATGACAGCTCTGCTCCTGACCTCTAAGGTAGCCTGCCGTGCCGGGAGGGTGTCGCCACACTCTCCACTGAAACGGCTGCCATGAGAAAGCCAGGGGACAGGTGCTGCTGAGAACGTGCAGAAGCCAGAGCGCGGCGCACTCGCGGCAGGGATGGAGATGGTGCGGCCTCTTTGCAAACACTCTGGAGCCTCTCAAGAGGCTAAACACGCAGCTGCCGCGTGACGGGCCGTTTCACCCCCAGGTGAGCACCCGAGGGAAATAAAAACACACGCTCGCGCAAAAATCTCAGGAGAGCGTTACTTCTAACTTCCCAAAGCAAAGCCAACCCCAGTGTGCATCGGCCGCTAAAAGGACAAAAAGGATGGCTTATCCATACAAGGGAATATTACTCGGCGATCAAAAGGGAACAAAGTACCGACTCGGGCTGCGACGAAGATGAACCTGAAGTCACCAGGCTGGGGAGAGAAGCCAGACTCAAGATGTCATGTACTGAAGGATTCCACTTACATGAAATATTCAGAAAAGTCAAATCCATAGAGACAGAAAGTAGATTAATGTTTCTCTCTCTTTTTTTTTTTTCTTTTTTAGGGCTACACCTGCAGCATATGGAGGTTCCCAGGTTAGGGGTTGAATCGGAGCTGTAGCTGCCGGCCTACGCCAGAGCAATGCCAGATCCTTAACCCACTGAGTGAGGCCAGCGATTGAACCCGCACCCTCATGGATACTAGTTGGGTTTGTTACGGCCGAGTCACGGCGGGAGCTCCAGATCAACGGTTTTCTAAGGAAAGGGGATTTGGGAGAAGTGGGGAATGGCTGTTGTGTGGGTGTGAGGTTTCTCTCTGGGGTGATGAAAATGTTCTAAAATGGACTGTGGCACTGGTTTTAATGTGACTACACTAAAAATCAAGGAGCTGTAACGAGTGAATTGTACGGAATGTGTGAATTACATCTCAATAGAGCTGTTAAGTCAAAAAACAAAGGGAGCTAAGAGTGGGTTCCCGGAAAGGGAGCTGTAGGCCCAGGTGACTGAAACCTCAGGCTGCAGACGTTTTCTCCTGCTCAGACTCCTTAACTGACGGCATTGTGGCGGTGCACCTGCAGCTGGTCCCCTGCGCCCAATTCTTGCCCCACCAGCACGACACAGGAATCCACTTCTCATTTCATAGTCAGAAAACTTAAGCCAGGAAATCCCCCTGTGGCGGAGTGGGTTAAGGAGCAGGCGCTGCCACAGCTGTGGCACAGTCGGCCCCCGGCCTGGGCACTTCCGCATGCCACGAGCCCCAAACAAAAACAACAGACTTAAACCATGTCTTTTACTAGGTCAAACTACATGAAATTGCCAAGAGTCAATCATTTTGACCATGAAAGCAGCAAAATGCTGTTGATCCACCTGATAAATACCAGAAATCTTAGAAAGTTATATTTGTCCAACTAGAACACAGAATGATTTCTAAAAATCCAGAGAGAGGTAGAAAAACTGGCTGCACCCCACTCATAAAAGCCAGGCTCACCGGGAGCCAGGCTTGGGGCACAGCTTGCAGTCCCCACTGCCTGCAGGACCAGGCAGGGCGCAGGGCGCTGAGGAGGCTGGGCCCTTCCCGCCGGCCCTTGCCCACAGGAACAAAGACCGGACTAACGATGCTTCAGGAGAAGCTCGGGACCTACATGCTTACGAGGAATCTGCCAAAGATTAAACATCGGTAATTCATTAAAATGCTCTTAGGAGTCCTCTGGTGGCCCAGTGGTTAAGGTCGGGCACTGTCACTGCTGTGGCACAGGTTTGATCCCTGGCCCAGGAACTTCCACATGCTGAGGGTTCGGTCAAAAAAACAGAAAGAAAAGAAAGAAAAAAGAAAAGAATGATGAGGGACAACAGGATTCTGGAAACTGTGCGGGGGAGTGTCGAGGGCTTTATTTATTTTTTATTTATTTATTTATTTATTCATTCATTTATTTATTTATTTATCTTTTTAGGGCCGCACCTGTGGCATATGGAGGTTCCAGGCTAGGGGTCAAACTGGAGCTAAAGCTGCCGGCCTGCACCACAGCCACAGCAACGCCAGATCCTCAACGCCCTGAGCCGAGGCCAGGGATGGGACCTGTGTCCTAATGGATGCTAGTCAGATTTGTTTCCACTGAGCCACGACGGGAACTCTGAGGGCATTTTAACTAGAGGATGTTAGACGTTTGTGACAGACCGTGTTCGGTGTGGCTGTCTGTTTAGGGGGAGACACCAGCAGACTCGGCCCTTCTGAGAACAAATGAGACAGAGGTAGGCAGGAGTTTTCAAGAGACAAAGAATGGTGACGCCGGGGTCTGGGTGGCAGGCGCCTATCAGGCTGGAAGGTCACCGTTTCCAGTTCACGGATGTCCCCCAGGGCCTGCTCTGTGGCAGGCTCTTAGCAAATATTGGGCGCAGGAACGAACAAAAGAGGGAAGGAATGAATGAGGGCTGGGTCTCCCTGCACAGCAGCCCGGGAGGGGCTCACGCTGTCCCCATTTCGCAAAGCAGGAAGCAGAGGGCTGTGTCCAAGGCCCCTTGCTCGGAGAAAATGGGGACCAGCCCCTGACCACAGGGCACCAGTGGCCACGCCGCCTTCGATCCAGATCCCACGATACTGAGACTAAGACAGGACTGTGGAAAAGAGAGCTCAAGGTCATGGTGAGAGGCAGGGGTGGCAGTAAAACTAGGGAGTGCAGGCGGGGTGGAGGGACCCCGACCCGGAGCTCCCAGGCCACCGGTGGCGTCACCATCGGGGGCGGGGACGGAGCAGGATTTGGAGAAAAAGAATTCAAGTTGGAATCAATGTTGAGAACACAGAAAGTACCTACGATTAAGCCCTGGTTTATAGGTCCTGAAAGGTAGAAGCTGTTAAGAACAGAAGAATAGGAGTTCCTGTCGTGGCTCAGTGGTTAACGAATCCGACTAGGAACCATGAGGTTGCGGGTTCAATCCCTGGCCTCGCTCAGCGGGTTAAGGATCCGGCGTTGCCGTGAGCTGTGGTGTAGGTCGCAGACGCGGCTCGGATCCCGCGTTGCTGTGGCTGTGGCGAAGGCCGGCAGCTACAGCTCCTGTTAGACCCCTAGCCTGGGAACCTCCATATGCCATGGGTGCGGCCCTAGATAAAGCAAAAAGGCAAAAAAAAAAAAATAGAACGGAAGAATAGATAGAAGAATAATCAGAGTTTTCACCCGGGGTTTTGCCCTATTTATCCAAAATGCGAGCAGAAGCTCCTTAAGGGGCCTCACTGTGACTAAAACCACTGCAGGATCCAGAGCGAGTACGGCCAGGGCGGGTGGGGCGGGGGAGACGCGAGCAGTCGGCGGAGGCCCTGACGCCAGATGCCCCCCTCGGCCCCGGTGCGGCGCCCCCACACCAGCCACATCGTGTGACGTGGAAGCTGGCCGGGTGGTCCCCAAGACCCTGACCAACTCAGAGCTGGGCACACAGCGCTCAGGAAGGACTGCGAGTAAGTGGGTCCGCCCGAGGAAGGGGTCCCGCCAGTGAGTCGCAGGGCGGGTACTCGGGGAACAATCACGCTTAGTCCAGGAGAGGCAGGAAAGCATGCTGTCCACACGCAGCCCCAGGGCCCGGTGAGGGGCCGGACAGAAGGACCCTCTGGACCCGAGAGGCAGCACAGGAGTCTGAGCCCGGAGGCCCGACAGGAAACGAGGGCGTTACAGCCAGCGACACAGATGGAGCCCCTGGATCCTGGTGTCAGGCGGGGGGAGGGGGCGTGACCGCCACGCACCTCGATGGCCAATTATACCCCAAACCGGGGTCAATCCCAGGCCGGGTCAGGAGGCGCAGGGCCCCTGGGGCTCCGGACGGCCGCCCCCCGGCCCATCTCCACCCACCTCCGTGACCTCTATCTCCCGGAGCCCACAGTGGGGTCAGTGGGAAGGGACAGGAGGGTAGGTTTCAGGGCTCAAGACGTGGATGGACTTTCTGGGTGAAAAACTTAGATTTGTGCAGCACTCAAGTCCCTGCCGTGTTCGAGGGAACCCCGGAGTCAGAGCTGGAAGCTGAAACCTGTACCTGCAGCTCCAGGCAGCCCCGAGTCTGTTCTCACGTAACTGGGCCCTCTGGGGTCCTGAGTGTTAAGTGGGCGCTGGCGACTACTTAGAGGGACGGGAAGTGATCTCAGGAAACCCAGATTACAGGCCCTCGGAGATGTTCAGATCCACACCCTCGCAATAAAGAGAGAACACAGACATAAAGCGAGTCTGGAGTTCCCCGGTGGCCTAGCAGGTCAAGGATCTGGCGTTCTCGCTACAGCGGCTTGGGTTGATCCCCCGCCCGGGAACCTGTGCATGCTGAAGGCGCGGCCAAAACAGAAAACAAACAACAATAACAAACACGAAAGTTTGAAATGTTGTGAAAATTACCAAAATGTGGCACAGAGACACAGAAGTAGGCAGATGTTGTTGGAAAAATGGGGCCAATAAACTTGTTCAATACAGGGGGCTGCCACAAGACTTCAGGTTATAAAAGAAATCTGTGAAGTGCAATAAAGTAAGGCTCAATAAAATGAGGTCTGCCTGTCTAATAAAACACTGATGACAACACCTCTTTGCCCACTTCCGGGTGAGGAACAGCCCTGGACCTGCCGCTGGTCTGAGGAATTCTTGTCCTCTGCTGCTAAGAGCTAAGCCCTTGCAGGAATAAGGCAATAAAAATCCACATAGTTCGAAAAGACACATGTACTCCAGTGTTCATTGCAGCACTCTATGCAATAGCCAGGTCATGGAAACAACCTAAATGCCCATCGACAGAGGAGTAGATAGGGAAGATGTGGTACATACACACAATGGAATATTACTCAACCATTAAAAGGAATGAAATAACAACATTTATAGCAACATGGATGGACCTAGAAATTATCATGCGAAGTGAAACCAGTCAGATAATTAGACAGCAACACCCAATGCTACGGCTTACATGTGGAAACTAAAGAGACACAATGAACTTCTTTGCAGAACAGAGTATGACTCACAGACTTTGGAAAACCTTGGTTTTTGGAATAAGACAATCTAGGGGGTGGGGGGATGCACTGTGGGTTTTGGACACAAAATCTATCACATTGGCTTGTGATGATTTTTGTACACCTGTAATTGAAATAAAATTCATTAAGTTATATAAAAAAAAAATCCACATAGTTTTGGAGTTCCCTTGTGGGGCAGTGGGCTTAGTAGCCGGCACCACTGCAGTAGCCTGGTCACCACTGTAGCGCGGGTTTGATCTCTGGCTTGAGAAGGTCCACACGCCGTGGGTGTGGCCCAAGACAAGGCAAACCGAACCAAAATCCACGCCATCGCATCCCCTCACGACATGTTTGTAAGGACTATTACCACAAAGTGTCCCATCCGTGACTTAGACACAATGTACTACAATCAACATGTCCACCAGAAAAGCGAATTTTGTTTAAAAACAAAACAAACAACCAGAAGCCCAGCTGCCTGGTTTGTCACGGCCCTTCCTCCTAACTCTGCCCAACTGGTCCCCCGTCCCCCACCCCGCGCTGGGAAGCCACCGGCCTGCGTGGAAACTGGGAGGCACCTTTTACACCTCAAAAATATCAAGGATCTGGGTTTTCTCCAAAATGCCTCTTTCCAGGTTCCTACTGGAAAAGCCCCATCGGTTCCTTCCCATTTAGGTACGAGGGGAAAATAACTTTGGCAAATTACAGTCTGTCACAGGCCGTCCTTGTTACCCAAGATGCGCCATTTAAAAGATGACAGCAAAATTGCAGGATTTGCTGTCCTTGGATCCTGCATTCATTTCAGGAATTATGGGAAGGAAAAAAAAAAAAAAAGACTTGCTTGGCCACTAACATATAGACAAATATTGGGAACCAAAGATATTTTTGAACCTAACATTTAGCTGCTTACAGGTTTGGGTTTTTTTTAAAAGTATTGACATGTTGACTGGCTTAAAAATACAGGCTTAATGTTATTTTCCCAGGCCCGCCTAGCTGACGGGGTCACGCCCGCTACAAGCCCAAGGCAGCCGCCAGCAGCTCCGAGCCCCGTGCCACTGGCTGCTCTGTGGGTGGTGGTTTGAGATGTCCCCATTTCTATATTTAACCCCAACTGACGGAGTGTGGGTGCCAGCCTCCTATATTAAGAAAACGATAGTAAGTTCATCTTATTTTAACTAGCACACCCTTTGGAAATTACAAGGGGGGTTATTCTAGGAGCCAGCGGAGTGACAGCCACGCGGATCGTCTGGCTTCTCCCCCCCAGGGTTCAAATGCACCTGCAGGCATCTCTGTGAACCCGGGCCAAGGGCAGAGGAGAAGAACCAAGGCAGCCGGTACAGACCACTTCTGGCGATTAAAGCACAGTGTAGCAATGACAACGGCTTTCTAACGTCCAAACGTCAAAAGTGGAATCTGGCGGAGGCTCGGCCCCCGTGCACGCAAGCCCGGCAGGGCCAGGGAGCCGGCGGAAGGGCCCCGGCCACGTCGCCTCGCTCTCCGTGTCGGGGACTCAAAACAGTCACGATGAAATTCACTTACAGCTGCTTGAGAATCAATGCCTTCCCTGTTTGGAACAGGCAACAGGGTAGAAGGGCAGGCAGAGTCCCGTCCCCAACGCCGAGGAGAGCAGGGACAAGGAGGCGGCGGTGACGCACAGGCCCCCCCTCCCGGCCCCTCCCAGCAGGAGGCTGGAGGAGAAGTCGCCTCTTTGGTGGCCTGAGCTATTCCCGTGTGTGTGGGTTTCCAAGAGACTAGGCTGCAGTCAGGGGCCGACACTGAAGAATTCTACGTTCTGGTGTTGAACAGGAAAGACAGTGTCAGGGGACATCAGCCGTGTGCCCCTAATGATCGCAGCCCCGGAGGAAGCAGAGCTGATGATACTAAAAAGCAAAAGCACCTGCCCATTTGTAGCGAACGAAGGATGCTCAGCCGTGTGGCTGGTGGGGTTTCTCTCGCAAAACGCTTTGCATTTCGGGAAGAGGGACCCAGGGGCACACATGTCCACTGTGGAGCTGCCGAGAGGACCAGCGCAGGCAGCAGGAACCCCGTCCAGTGATGGGGATCAGCAGTGCCCTTGGCGGGGGAGGCAGGGAGCTCGCAGCCGGGCCGCGAGGGGCGGGAGGGGCCGGTTCAGAGCACCTGGGGTGGCAGGGCTGTAACCAGACCCCAGCTGCCGCTCTGCCGTCCGGAGGGACAGGCGGCCTCTCTCTGGAGCCTCAGCGTTCTTAGAACGTGAGGGTCCGCAGGGCGGAGGCCATTACCTCGCACAGCTCGGCCTCACGGTGAAGGAAGTGGGGCCCAAACCGGCCCGGGGTCCCTCACCTCTCAGCCCCCCAGAACCAGAAGTTCCTCAGAAGGAGGAAGGAAACGCCTCCCGGGCCTCCTTGCTTCCCCTCCGGCCAAGCACTGGCCGCTCTGCCCGCCACGCAGCTGGGGCCCCATGTGAACGAGGCCGCAGAGCTGGAGGCGAGCATCTGTGCCTTGGTCTGCGTTTTTCAGGGAAACCGACTCCTCCTCCAGGAGCAGAAAACAGCTTTTCCCCACTGCCCACGGACACCGCGCCAGCAACAGCGTCTGGGTGGCAGGCGGCATTGTCCCCGCCGACCTCCTGCGCTGGGGCCCAGCCTCTGCCCCCGCGCCCCCCGCCCCCACAGGCTGCTGTCTCTGCCTCCGCCTCCGGGCCCTGCGTGGTCGCCTGGCCTCGGACCCCAGGGCAGCCTCGAGTGGCCCTTGGCTGCTGGACACTGCGTGGAGGAGGTGTTATACATGTGCCTCCATAGGTTGAGGGACGTTTATAGGTTTGGTGGGGCAGTGACGCGTCCCCAGGCCCCACACGGGAGGTGTGGCTGGGTGTTCAGGAGTCAGGGAGCCGGCGTCACGAGAGTCTGGGTGGGGCTGTCCCTGCTGCCCCAAGCCCCGGCTCTGTGGCCCTTCTTGGCTCACGGGGGCCGTCTTCACGCCCTGGTCCCTTCGCTCAGCCCGCGGCATGTCTACACTGCCCGGGGCCCGGTTCTCGGGGTGGGGGATGAGGTGAGGAGCGTGAGCCTCTGCTCTGCTGGGGTGCGAGACGCAGGCACCTGGGAGCGGCGAGCGAGCAGGTGGGCTGGGGCTCTCTCACACAGGCGGTCCGAGGAGGCCTCCTGCCTTCTCCCCGGAGACCCGGAGATGGAGGCGGCGGCTGCCCGGCGGCTTGGGGACCGCAGCGCAGGCAGGGGGACAAGCAGGTGCAGAGCCACAGGCCAAAGCCACCCCCATGTGCCAGGACCCGCGAGGACAGGCTGCCCCCGGGGGGCGGGAGGCGCGTGGGGACACGAGGTCCTGGAGGCCTTGCGAGGGAGGAGACGGCCCCAACCAAAGGGCTGAGCTTCTGCCTGGAGTCAGACGGCCGCCGCAGCGGGGGCCGAGCAGGCCCGGCTCCCGCTGCCTTCGGCTCTGGAAAGACCAGGGAGGCTGCTGTGGTTCCCGCTCAGGGAACTGGGGGACCAGGGAAGAGGCCACTCCCACGGCAACATGCACACCCGGAGGGTGACGGCGGAGGAGGTGAGAACTCAAATTCTCCTGGTTGGTTTTTTTTTTGTTTTGTTTTGTTTTTTAGGGTCACACCCGTGGCATATGGAGGCTCCCAGGCTAGGGTTCTAATTGGAGTCGTAGCCCCCGGCCTACACCACAGCCACAGCAATGCGGGATCCGAGCCACATTTGCAACCTACACCACAGCTCACAGCAATGCCGGATCCTTAAACTACTGAGTGAGGCCAGGGATCAGACCCACACCTACATGGCTCCCAGTTGGATTCATTTCCACTGCACCACGACGGGAACCCCCCCCTTTTTTTTGTCACACCTGCAGCATATAGAAGTTCCCAGGCTAGGAGACAAATCGGAGCTGCAGCTGCTGGTCTACACCACAGCCACAGCAAAGCAGGATCCGAGCTGCATCTGTGACCTGAGCTGCAGTCTGTAGCAATGCTGGATTCTTAACCCTTCTTGGAGCAAGGCCAGGGATCGAACCCGCATCCTGTGGACACTAGACCACTAAGCCACAACAGGAACTCCCAGATTCTCATATTTTGAAGGCAGAGCCCAAAGGATTGGCTGACAGATGAGATGGAGCGCCTTTAGGAGAGGCCGTGTTACAGATGGCCGCAGGAATCCTGGCTGGGCAGCCAGAAGGACGGCCCGGCAGCCACCACAGCGGCAGGACGGAGGAGCTCCTATCTGACACTGAGTCAGAGAGGCCTGCCGGCCGTCCGGGGCTGGTCCTGGAGAAGCAGCTGGAGTCTGGGGGGCGGGCGCAGGGAGCAAGGATGGGCCTGGGCACCCGACCAGGGCAGGAAAGAAGGCAGGAGGGACAGCACGGGAACTGAAGGGGGGACGGTGGGCTAGAGAGACTGGGAAAGGGCCACCCTGGGCCTTGGAAGGAGGTGGCAGGTGGGGACAGCCAGCTGAACTGTGAGAGCCAGACCCATACAATGGCTTTGGCCACGGGAGGTCAGAGGTGACCTTGACAGGAGGCAAGCGTGTGGAGCAGACTCCAGGGAGGACCTCGAGAGGGCCCAGACGGGAGGGACAGAGTGCAGACATCCCAAGTCGCGGAGCAGAGAGCGCCAGGCCCAGGGCGGGTCAGGCAGCTTGACACGGGTCCCCTGAAGAAGCGTGGGCCCACAGGATGCTGTTCTACGAGTGGGAACGGCACCTTGCCTGCCAGCCTTGACCCAACCTGCAGCTTGATCTGAAGACACAGAAGCCACATGCCGGATGTGATTTATGGCCTGAGATTCCAGCAGAAAAAATTGCCAGTGGCTCAGGATTCAAATCGTGTTTCCGAAAGATTTGTTTCATTCGCACAATGGACATGACATCCACCAATCTCCTCTCCACAAAGCACCGCGGGAGAGACGCGAGGAAGGAGGAGGAAGCCAGGGAGAAGACCACAACCAGCGCAGGAGGCAGAAGAGGGGCGGCCGGGCGGGCGGAGCAGCGGCCGAGGGAGGGCGGGGCTTCTGCCTGGGAGGGCGGGGCTCAAGCAGCACCAGGAAGAGGCGGTGCTGGGCCGGGCAGGCGACACAGGCCGACACAGGCCAGGCGGGAAGAAGAGGATGAACCAAAGACGCCAAGGGGCACGATGAGGACAGCACGTCCCAGGGCGAGTGCCGGGAGCTGGGAGCCCCGGAAGCCACAGCTGAGAGCCACGGTGCCGCGGGAAGAGCTCCGCTTTGCCCAGACTGACCTGGCTGTGCGGGAGGGTCGGAGGGGAGACCCCGGAGGCGGGGCCCCAGGACCCGGCAGCCAGGGGAGGGACAGCACCGGTGGGCAGGGCTCATGCCTCAAAATTTCCCCCTCCACGGTTGAGAGGATTCAGACCTGGGGACCAGGGTGGGGACGGCGAGCGGACGTGGGGCCCCGGATCCAAGGACAGGTGCTCAGGGCTGCCGCCGAGTCCTGGGGGCGGAGTTTGTTATCCTTCTTCCAGTCCCAACGCTAAGGATCACAAGCTCCAAGTTACCCACCCTTTCTCTCCGAGAACATCTTCAGCCACTGCCTCTGCTCTTGGCGAGAGGCACTCCGCTCCATGTCATTTTCTAGGCGATTCAGAATCCGGCCTCCACTCTTCCTTTGAGTTCTCTGTGGGAGTGTTTCCTAACTCCCATCTGGCTAAGTTCTAGTCGTGGACCTTTAGGCTTGATGGGTGCCCCGCTGGGGAGCTGATGATGAAACTGCTCTACGGTCACATACGCCGTCATACTTCACAAACCCCCCACTGGATGCGCGGAAAAAGCATGTGTTTTCCACAGAGCGGAACCTTTCCTCTCTGTGTCTATAAGTAAAACTAATCAAGTCGGTAACATAAAAATTGTAACAATAACGAACCTACATTAAGTGCTTCCTTCACGCAGGCTGCTGTCCCTGTGTTCTCGCAGCTGGTTCCCCTCCCAGGACCCCCTACAGAGAAGGGAACGTGAGGCCCAAGAGGAAGCCCCCGGGCCCCTGGGGCACCTGATCGGGAAGTAAAAGCCTGCAGCGGAGTTCCCATCATGGCTCAGTGGTAACAAACCCGACTGGGGTCCATGAGGATGTGGGTTCCATCTCTGGCCTCGCTCAGTGGGTTAAGGATCCGGCGTTGCTGTGAGCTGTGGTGTAGGTTGCAGATGTGACTTGGATCCCGTGTTGCTGTGGCTGTGGTGTAGACTGGCAGCTGTAACTCCGATTGGACCCCTAGCCCGGGAACATCCATATGCTGCAGGTGCGCCCCTAAAAAGACCAAAAAAAAAAATCCTTTGGGATCCACAAGGAGGAGTTCCCGGAGGCTGAGGGGGATTAGTGAGGAGAAGAGACAGATCGAGGGAGGAAGAAGAGGGGCAGGACAGCCCCCCGGGAAGAACAGCCCCCCGGGAAGAACCACACCCTGGGCGCGGGTGACAGGAGACATCGAGCGTGCCCTCGGCGTGGGAACGACCGTCTGGGAAGCTTGTCACCATGCGGACACCGGGCATCCGTGTCCCCATCATGACACTCGTTGCCAGCACGCATTTGGAGGGTGTGGGGGTTTCAGAGACAGCGGGTCAGCGGTGTCCAATGCCCGTGAGCGGCCGGGGGGACGGGCTGTGAGGACTCGGCTCTGGATCTGTTGAGACAAAAGCACCCTCCAGACCCGCACACAGCATCCGTGAAACACGCAGGAGACCCCCACCCCAGCCCCGCAGCATCAAGCCTGCAGGAGAAAGGCCCGGGAACCTGGGCTGTTAACAGGCGCTGGGAGGACGGCTGAGCAGACGTGCTGAGGAGGCTGTTTCAGCCCCAGCCCACGAGATCCTGACCTCTGAGCAGAGGCAGTTTTCACTTAGAACCGAATGTGACATTAACGTCGACTAGAAACTAAACCACACAATTTGCCATTCAGAAAAGCCTGTTAAGTAAGAAGGGAGGGGAGTTCCCGTTGTGGCTCAGTGGAAATGAATCCGTCCAGGAACCATGAGGCTGCGGGTTCAATCCCTGGCCTCGCTCAGTGGGTTAAGAATCTGGCGTTGCAGATTCTGGTGGTGTAGGTTGCAGGCGCAGATCGGATCCTGCGTTGCTGTGGCTGTGGCGTAGGCTGGCAGCTACAGCTCCTGTTAGACCCCCAGCCTGGGAACCTCCATATGCCGTGGGTATGGCCCTAAAAAGACAGAAAAAGACAAAAGAAAAAAAAAGTAATAAGGAAGGAATGGGGGGGGCCCTGGGGCTGGGGCTGGAGGCGTGAGGGTTAGAGGGACGGGCAGAGGTGGGCTGGGTTTCAGAACAGAGACCTAGGAAGCTGGAACGTGACCAGCAGGGAGCCGGTCCCAGCAGGGAGCAGCGTCACCCATGAGGCTCAGAAACCACCTCCAACCCCAGGACACAGCCTTCCCCTCCTGTGCTCACTGCAGCGACCCCGCCTGCAGACTGGCGGACGCGGTGAGCACAAGGGCTGGAGGCAGTCTCCTGGGCTGGACAAGGGGGCAGGGAGAAGGAGCCCGAACCCCCGGCACCGCGGAGCCACTGGGCCAGCCCCGACCTCTTTAAACTGCATCGCTACGCGGGCACATCAACATTCATCTCATCACTAGAGCCACCGTTTGGGGCCTTCAGCGCGGCAACTGGGCCTCCGTCTGGCTTAACACGTTACTCGCACAGGAGGCCACTGGGCTGCCTCCAAAACTGGCGAAGAGGGAAATCGAAGACCCGTGGACCAGGGGGTCCAACCAGGTGAGAAGCAAAGGCTGTCCCAGGACAGCCCAGAAGAGCGCGGGCGGGGCCGCACCCCGGTCTGGAGGAGGAGGCGGGGAGTGGGTGTCTCCAGGAAGGCACTGGCCTGGACGACCTACCGTCTGGCAGGCAAAGCTTTCGGAAGCTGCTGGGGCGGGTGAGGGGTGGGACTTCGATGGGTGATCAAAGCCAGTGAGCAGGAGGCATCAAGGAGCGCGCGCAGAGGTGAGAAACTGCAGGACTCTGCCCGGCTCAGCACTCGGTGCCTTCACCGGGCTTTCGGCCTGACCCTGGCCGATCAGGCACATTTAGGTCCCCGGGTCACACACCAGAAGCTGCTGGGAGAGGGGTTGGGGAGTGAGGGAGGACAAGGCGTACTGTGTTTTGTCAAACGCCGCTTCGGACCATTTCCACAGGAGACGCTGATTTACAATAATTAATTAAAAATAAAAACGTGCCAAAGAAAAACCCAAGGTGGCTGCAAGTTCAAAAGTGGAGGATTCATGCTGGGGCCTCTGCTGGGGTCCGGCCACGAAGCCACCCCCACCCCAAGGGCGGGCCACAGCAGTCCCCGCTCCGGAGGACACGCCTCCTTGCCCCCCCCCCTCCCCGGCCAGTCACGGCAGCAACACCCTCTTAGGCTGAAAAACCTGCGTGGAAACCGCCAACCGAGGGTCCCACGGGAAAGAAAGCAGGGCAGAGAACATCTCAGGACCCAGCAAGGAAGAAGGGAACAAGATCCGCAAGAAGATGCACCGAAGACATAGAACCCCCCCTTTTTATCAAATGATGAAAGTCCTGTTGCAGGATCCAATTAAAATTCAACACAAAACACACTTTGGAAAACAAACCGACCTGCAAACAAAAATAATGAAAAGCAGTTTTTCTACTCCAGGCAGGCTTTTAAAATGAGTACGCATTCTGCATGCCGTTACCTTACTGAATTTTTAATCATGTGAGTTATTTTTATCGCTGGCTTTCTTGAGTCCTCCAGGTACATTACTACGCCGTCTGCAAAGACAGCTTTACTCCTTTCCTGCCAGTTCCAGTGTCTCTCTTTTTTCCCTCTTGTTTTACCGCAGCAGCTAAAGTCTCGCAGACAACATTACTCAGCAGCAAGAGTGAGGGGCCCGCCCTACTCCCGCCCTCAGGGGGAGCTCCCCTTAGAGTAAGACGCTTACCTGAGTTGAAGGCTTTTCTCGGTTTGGGAAATATAGTCAGTTCCTACTCTTTTTTTTTTTTTTGTCTTTTTGCCTTATCTAGGGCCGCACCTGCGGCATATGGAGGTTCCCAGGCTAGGGCTTTCGCCACAGCCACAGCAACGTGGGATCCGAGCCACATCTGCAACCTACACCACAGCTCACGGCAATGCCGGATCCTTAACCCACGGAGTGAGGCCAGGGATCGAACCCGCAACCTCATGGTTCCTAGTCAGATTCGTTAACCATTGAGCCACGACGGGAACTCCCAGTTCCTACTCTTACTGGGTGCTTTTTACCAAGGATGGCTGTCTGGATGCCTGGATGCATTTATAAAAGAGTCTTGACTCTTGCGTGAACGGAAATACACCCCCAGAGACAACTGCCGGGCCACCCCTTTGAGCTGCACAGCCGTCAGCGGGGGAGGCCTGGGCTGCCGGAGGGGCTGCCGAGGGGGAATGGCCTTTGCTGGAACAGAACTTTCAAGAAAAGAAAGGGAGGGCTGCCCACTGGTTCACGGAGGGCCCGGAAGGTGGAGGCCAAAGCCGGGCCAGCGCTTCTGCACAGACGCCCTTCAATTCAGGGCCACAGACAAGCGGCCAGCCCCTCCCCCCGCACAGCAAACAAGTAAACAAGCTTCCTCTGCAGCTGCTCCCCCCGCCCCCCCACCTCTCTTCTAGCCCCTCAGCGAATTCTCGGAGGTTCTGTTCCGGAGGCCAGGAAAGGGGTCCTGGATTCCATCTGTGATTCACAGCCTTTCTGCCTCATCTCTCAGCAGGTCAGCGTTGCCGAGATGTGTGTGTGTGTGTGTGTGTGTGTGTGTGTGTTTGAGATGTGTGTGTGTGTGTGTGTGTGTGTGTGTGTTTTAAGCAGCAGCGTAGAAGCCAGTCCTCGCGATGAAAACCATCCACTGTGTGAAAATCACAGAAGGCGGGACGGCAAGTCGCTTTTCAAAGACATATACACGGCGCAGAGTGACTGAATCGAAGCCAAATTTGCATTCGTCTCAGTTCATCAATTTCTCCTGTGATTGACATCTACTGAATTACAGTTTATTTTTATTTTTTGGCTGCTCCTGTGGCATGAGGAAGTTCCTAGGCCAGGGATCAAACCCACGCCACAGCAGTGACAAGCCCAGATCCTTATCTGCTAAGCCACCAGGGAACACCCACCGAGTTACAATTTACACTGAATTACGACGTATTTTTTATTTTTGTCTTTTTAGGGCCGCACCTGTAGCATATGGAAGTTCTGAGGCTAGGGGTCGATTTAAAACTACAGCCACAGGCCTACACCACAGCCACGGCACCAGATGCGAGGTTAACCAGAGCTCATGGCAACGGCAGATTGTTTAACCCACTGAGTAAGGCCAGGGATCAAACCCGCATCCTCATGGATACCAGTCGGGTTTGTTACCACTGAGCCATGACGGGAGCTCCCACTCAGAATTAGTTTAGAGAAGATTTTCATTCAAATGACTTAGACACCATTCTTGCCAACAGTATTCTCTCTACAGGAAAATACAATAAAATCACCCTGCTCAGTGTCTTCAGCCTGGTGTGCATTCTTCCGTCCCTGGTGAATTACCAGGCATTAGGATTAGATGATTAGATTTGGTGAAATTATAAGGCTTGATTTTTTAAAGCGTGGGCACAGAACCACTACTGAAATAAGCACAGGAGTTCCCTGACAGCCCAGTGGGGTTAAGGACCTGGTGTTGTCACTGCAGAGGCATGGGTTCGACCTCTGGCCTGAGAACTTCTGCATGCTGTGGGCGTGCACGGTCAGAAGCAATTTTTTTTTAAAGCAAACTTTTAATTAAGAAAAATTTTTAAAAAATCACGCCTGTCTCAAGTGTAGCCACACAGGCTCCGTAAATGAACACGACACGCTGTAGGATCCGGGGGGTTCTGACAATGGTCTCGTTCCCTGCGTTTCACTGCTGCCTCTTGGCACGTGAGGGAAGTAGACCAGACTTAAGAGTATGGACGCTTTGCCAAGGAGACAGCGATGGTGTAAACGCCACATTTAGTGAACTTCCAATATCTGGATGAAGTAAGCAAAAAATTTTAGCACGGAGTCTCACAAATTGCAGGTAGAGCAGCGCTCTATGAGGCTCGAAGGGCAAACTTAACAGTTCCAGAAACCCAGCCTTTGGATGGTTAGGCTCCGAGGGGCAGGCTGCCCCCCCCTCCACTTCCAGGAGGGAGCCAAGAGCTGGTGAAGAACAAGAAAGCTCGTGAGGGCCTGGCCGCTCTCAGAGCAGGAAGACACTCAGATTGTCATAACATGCACGGGCCTGGAAAACATCGTCTGTTCTCAAGCAGGGCTTCCCTTAGGCAAGACAGAGTTAATCAGATCAAAGGCTATCAGGGCCAGCGTGTTGCTGAAAGAGGAAAAGAACCACGAAATGGACGAAAGAAACACACAAAAGAGGATTAGTTAAAAAAGAAATAAACTTTCAAAATACATCTCAAACTGGAGCTGCGCTGTGGCACAGAAGGATCGGTGGCATCTCTGCAGCACCAGGACACAGGGTCCATCCCAGGCCTGGTGCCGTGGGTTAAAGGATCTGGCATTGCCACAGCTGTGGCAGAGGTCACAACTGCGGCTCGGACCTGATCCCTGGCCCAGGAACTCCATATGCTGCGGTGCGGCCAAAAAAGGAAAAAAAAAGTGTGTGTGTGTGTGTGTGTGTGTACATATTTGATATGGACATATATAAAATTGAGGACCATTCTCTGATTCTGACAGGTCCAGGACCGGTTACCCCAAGCTTTTCAGCTTGAGCCTGACCTGTGCCACTTGTTCACAGAACCAGCTTCCACCAGGCTCCTCTCTGCGTGAGACCCTGGAGTCAATATAAAGAATAAGATCGAGTCCCTGTTCCCGAGGCACCCCTGGTAGGAATATCAATGTGTAATCCCGCCCAGAATGGCACCATTTGAGCTGGGTTTTAAAGGATGAATAGGAGTTTTCGGAGGGGAGAAGAAAGGCGAGCTTGGCATTCCAGACAACTAGAAATGAAGACAGCAAACGAACGGTAGTGCAAGTGCCTGTCGTGCCTGGGGGCAAGCAGTTGCTCGGTATGCCCAGAGGAGCGGCGCCCAAACTCCCGACACCCACACACCACCGTCACAACCTCTGCCACCACCTAGACCGATGAATGACCTTTTCCCTTACGTTTTTCTTTAAATTGCCTTGTTTTTTTAAGTTTCCTTTAATCTCATCTGAGATGATATCCATTACACTATGGGTTTGACGAGCTAATTACCTTTTCCCTAAATCACACAAAAATAATCACACACTAAGTAGAAAGCACCCCTCTGTGAGCCTGGAGCTAAGTCCTTCTGGGCTCCAGGCCTGGTTCCCAAGCTGCGACCTCCAGGCCTGGGTTATCTGAAGTGGAATCTGACCAAAGGAAGAAATACATGCAAACACCAGAGGCAAAGCCATTTCATTAACCCTTCTTTCTTAGGCAGGGTCACACTGTTACTCCCTGGTGACTTGAATTGTCCCCCAAAAGGCCCTGTCTGCACAGCAGCCACAGAGCCTCGCAGCCATGAGCTCCATGGATCGCACGGGACCTTCCTTCAGGACAGTAAGCCATCTGGCTTCCACTTCCAATCTTAAAAACACGCACCAACAGTATTTTGGTAATTTCTCTTTTTTTTTTGTCTTTTTAGGTCCACACCCATGGCATATGGACGTTCCCAGGCTAGGGGTCTAATTGGAGCTGTAGCCACTGGCCCACACCACAGCCACAGCAATGCCAGATCTGAGCCGCATCTGTGACCTGCACCACAGTTCACGGCAATGCTGGATCGTAAACCCACTGAGTAAGGCCAAGAATCTAACCTGTGTCCTCATGGATGCTAGTCAGATTTGTTTCCACTGAGCCATGCTGGGGAACTCCATGGTAATTTCTTATGCAACCTCTTAAAAGTTTAAACCTATGCTTCATTAAACATAGGAGCCTAAATTGGGTCAGACGGCAGCACGGCTTCCTGGGGGATCAACACGGAACCAGCAAATGGGAGGGGGACAGCGAGAGTCACTTATTCTCTCGGACTTACCTCCGTGCACAAAGCCGTGCAAGGTGCAGTCGGAAGGCCCCACCAGGTGGATCAAGCTGGACTGGCTGTAGCTGACCGTGTTCGGCTCTGGAATTGCAAAGGAGAGAGGTCAGGCCACGGGAATGGCCAGTTCCCAGGGCTGAAGGGCCCGCCACTGCCCTGATGTGGGCCACAGGTCACCAAAGGCATCTGGCTGCCATCACCTAGTCTCAAATGCTCCAGTCCGTGGGGGGAAGGCTTTCAAGGATGAGTCAGCCACTTTGTTAGTGGCTCCTGACATTAACCACGGGGATACCAGTGTCCCCATGAGGCCCTGCCCTGACCCAGGAGCGGCCCCTAAACGCCTCCTGGCAATAAGCCCCCTGGGTTGCGTGTGACCCTCTGTTAGGATTTAGCCACCCATCTGACTTTCATTCCCAGTTTTGTAAACCGGGACAATTTTGTGCGGACAATATTTTAGCAATTTATTATGCAAGCTCTCAAAAGTTTAGGTTTCTATTTCATTGAACACAGTGGCAGGTGGAGACTCGGGACCAGAGACAGACATGGCAGCTGAGGCGCCCCTGGGCCCCACCCTGGGGCTCCCGCCAGCCCTCAGCCCTGCCCCGGCCCAGGAGCCGAGGCCCTGGAGGACGTGCCGGCTTCTCCCGCCCGAGCCCCCCATTCATCTTCCCAGAGCGCCGAGGTCCAGAGGGCCGACCCTCACCTGCCCAGCGCTGCTGTAACGTCTGTAAGAGGATGCGCTTTAAAAAAAGAGGAAACAGGGAGCTCCCTGCTGGCCCAGTGGCTAGGATCCGGTGCTGTCACCACTGTGGCCCGGGTTCAATCCCTGGTCTGGGAACTGAGATCGACATCAAGCCACTGCATGCCACAGCCAAAAAAAAAAAAAAAAAAAAGAACTAAAGCCCTGTCTCCAGAAAAACAACACTGTCCCCCGACACTGGCTTTTAAACAGGTGTGGGCGACACCACAAGTCTGAGCAGACCCCACTCCTCGCTCCCATCTACTTTTCCAAGGCCTTCCGAACAGCAGTGGTGCCTGTTTCCTGCCTGGACGGCCGGTGCTCAGACAGGGTGGCCCCTTCCTGCCCCAGCAAGACCAAGCTGCTGAGGACGCCAGCCCCCGGGCCCGAGGGACCGGGACACGCTGCAGGGCAAGAAGGTCCCCCCTGTACCCGGCCTGGGCGCTGTGTCTCCCAAGCGTCTGCGGTCGCCTCAGAGCCACGGACGCTCTCCCGCGTGGGAGTCGAGGCTGTGTAGCTGCCTTAGGGGGTCGCGAAGCTGGAAGGTTGGAGTTCGGGTGAGCTGCGGCCTTGAGGCTTTACTTCCAAACTCAAGACGCTGTTTGTTCTCAAGCTTCACAGTGTAGAGATTTTGTTTCAAGCGTGTGTGTGAAGTGCCATCTGCTCTGAGAGGCCCTGCGGGAAGGACTCCAGCATCTCGAGATGCGCCCGCTGGAAGGGCCCTCGGCCGTGTCAGAGCAGTGAAGTGGCCCCGGCTTGGGCGGGCGGGCAGGTGGGCCTCACTTTTACCCACAGTCAGCTCCCATCTCTGAGGGTTCTGGCGACCGGCCTGCTCCCTGCACCTGTGGGCGCATGCGTGCGGCCGGCAGGTGCGCCAGGTGCCACAGGAGGTCCCAGCTCCTGCCTTGGGCTCTGCCAGGATGTACCCTCAACCCTCAAGCTAGGGACACAGGAAGCAGCAGCGCCGCGGCGTCAGGGGCTGGTGGTCAGCAGCCCAGTGGAGGACGGCCTCCCGAGAGGCCACGGTCTGGGGACTCCGCCACTGGGCCCACCCAGCAGCTGTTCAAGGACACTGTCCACGACCGGCCAGCAGGTGACACGGGCGACTCGGAGCGCAAGGCTCCGGGAGAGGAGCTCCAGGGTCCCCTGGTGCCCCCGGGGCTGCAGCAGCGCAGAGATGCTCCCTGTCCCAGCTGCTTCTCGGGCCCGGGGCATCCGGAATGGCCAAGGTCACCCGAGACCCCGCTGGGCCTCGGGGTAAAGTAGCCCGACTCACTGCACAGGATGAGAGGGGGGGCCCTGGGGCGTCCAGGCCTCTGCGCTGCCCAGTTCCTAACTTCCCCAAAAGCCTCGTGCTCAGAAGCGGCGGGTTACAGTCTCTGCCGGTCGGGGTGCACCCAGGGTCACAGCTACCACGGCTCCGACGTCCAGACCCTGCCTGGGGAGGTTGGGAGGAGGGGCGCAGCTCGAGGAGCCATAGAGGACATCAGTGGGGTCCCTCTGCCACCAAGATCATTAGAGAAACACTGGGCACCAGCGCTGCCCAGCCCACGACATCCCTGATCCGAGGACCGGCTCCCGTGGGCCTCTCTCTGCACAGAGAAAGGCCCCGGAACCACCGCTGCCCTGAAACGCTTTCTTTGCTTTGTGTCCCGCTCACAAAAGACCTCAAAGTAGCTATTTTACAGCATGAATGGAAATGAAAAGCCTCAGATTTGGCTCAGTCTCAGGAACTGCTCTGACCGGCTAAGAGGTTTGTGTGCAGACAATGGCCAAAGAGTTTTTTAAAATTTCGAACAATGGAAACAGCATACAGACGACTCTGTCATCATGTCAGATATCTACTTATTCAAATGACAAGCCACCTGAAGCAACTATAACAACCCAGCCGCAGGTATGTGGCAATGTTTAAAATATCAATTAAAAAAAATCAATTAAGCCGTGTCTAATGATTTAACGTTGTCATGACTTGCAGTGATGAGCTTCTGACCAGTGAAAACACCAAAATGCTGATGGAAAACAAATACACTCCGCCCCCAACCCCCAAGTCCTGCTTCCCTTGGCAGTGACCATAACTCACATGGCTCTACTGGGGTGGGGGCTGGGGGGCCGTGTCCCCTGGATCATGCACTTCCTGGCCTTGGTCATCCTCAGTGGCCTTTGCCCTGTTCTTCACATCCTGTTTCTCAGGGGAACCAAAGGGAAACGTGAAGACGACCTCCCCAGGTCAAGGTCAAGCCACGGCGATCAGGGAGTTATCCGTGACCTCTGCCAGCGTTGCCTGAACAAAGACATGGGCTGGACGGGACTTGGGGCCGGTGTCCTTGAAGGTGAGGCGACCACGTGGGACCAGAAGGTGGGGGGGATGCCGCGGCCCCTCCTCCGCCGCCATCACACCCAGAATGCGTTTCCCAGCGCAGCACCCGCACGGGTGAGCCCCCTGCTGGAGGGAACCCCCGGTTAGGTCTTCACGGGAAACTGACCTCCCGAGTCAGGCACTAGGATTTTACGGTTTAAGCCGCTAACCTGACCTCGACTAACGCCGTTGCCTCATCTCCGAACCTGCAACTTCAAAATGATATTGAGAACCTGAGTCAGGTCCCTAGGGCAGCAGCAGACGACAGCTTCGACGCTGCCAGAGACAAAGTCAGGGCTCCCTCTCCTGTGTTTCCAGCTGAGGAAACCGAGGCACAGAAGGCCTAAGCCCCCACAGAGCAAAGCTGGGGTTCAAGCCCAGCCTAATATGGGAACCCGCCTCTATTTCTCCTCCTGCTCCCCCCCTGCCCCCCGCCCCAAGCTTAATCTCGCCCCAGAACAGGTTCTGCTGCGGGGTGCGGGGTCCGGCCAGACCCTGGGGAGAAGGCTCTCCCACCCAGAACGAGCCCCGAACAGGCGGCCAGCGCTCTTGTGGACAGCTCGGAACCGATCGGCCTGTGAGGTGCTGGCTGACCTCGGGGCGGAGAGCCAGGCTAGGAACCAAGGGCCGGTCTGACCTGCCAAGACGCTGGCTGTCCTGGCAGTGGGGACCAGACTGAGGTGGACACTGCCTCACACCCACAGACCGGGGTAAGGCAGGCTCGTTTTGTCATCAACCCGACAGCAGCTGCCCAAGTGGATGGTCAGTCATAGGGCCAAATGGTCCCCACACAGTTAAAACCGGACAACTAACGGCATCAAAGAGTTTAAGACAATTGAATACAATCGTCTCGAGAGGTGGAGAAGACAATATGAAAAACTGGGCTTTAAAAAACTCCCCGACTCTCTGAAAAGACACCTGAAAGATGAGCTGAGCCCCTTGGGGGGGTTGCTAGGCAACAGCCTTAGAGGCAGAAATCTAGTTCTAGTTTCAAAAGTGATGGAGAGCTGCAGGTCCAGGCGACTTGCAGGCAGGGGGTGGCAGGTCCAGGGTGGGCCTGGGGGTCCCTCCCATGGGAAGGGGAGCCAGCATTAGAAGACTCCATGCCAAGAGCTCACTGCAATGTTCCAAGAGACCAAAGAATGGATATGTGACTTCCTTAAGAAGTCCCTATTTCTGAGAAAGATGCATTTTTATTAGGCCCAGAAAAGTAAAAAATAAAAGCTTGTAAAAATCTACCAAGAAGTTTTGAGAGGAGTTCCCGTTGTGGCTCAGGGGGATAAGAGCCCGACTGGTGTCCACGGGGATGCAGGTCTGACACCTGGCCCGGCTCATTAGGTTAAAGGATCGGGCGTCACCCCGGGCTGCAGTGTAGGTCACAGATGCAGCTCGCATCTGGCGTGGCTGAGGCTGCTGCGTAGGCCAGCAGCTGGAACTTCCATATGCCACGGGTGCAGCCCTAAAAAGAAAACGGAAAGAGATCTTGAGATTCAGAATGCCACCTTTCATTGGTATTGACAGCAGATCCTTAAAAATATTATGTATCAGCTTTATAATCAAACAGACAATGGCACAACACAGAAAATAACCTCATGAGTGAAGGGACTGAAAACCCTGAGTAAATTTAGCTTCCCAGTCAGTCAGTCAAAAGAGTTAACAGGATTAACCTCGGGGTTCGCAAAGCCTTCGGCCGCCATCCCAAGCACTTGGCAGCCCCAGATGCCAGGTGGCCCCTCTCCCAGCTCCCCCGGGGCTGCTTTTGGTCTGACGCCGTCTTCCCATCTGCCTCCTACAAGGACACTGGTCACTGGACTGGGGGCCTGCCTGAGCAATGCAGGATAATCTTATCTGGAGACCTGTAACTTGATTACGTGGGCAGGCGCCCCCTCTGTGAATAAGCTCACGGTCACAGGGCCCAGGGGTCTGGGTGACACTCAGCCTGCTCCAGCCTCTCTCTCCCGGGAACACCCCCGGCACCGGCGGGGCCTTTCCGGGGACATCTCTGCACCGCGTGTCCCTCTGCAGTCCTCTCCCCGTGCCCCTGCCTGCTGACCTGCCTGCCGGTGGCACGTGCTCCAGGGCCTGGATCGTCTCAAGAGCCCCACCTGGGCCTGTTGTGAAACTGACCTCTTATAAACCATGTCTGCTTAAGTCTTATCCTTAAAAGACACAACTGCACCCAGTTTCAGGAAAGCTGCAACATTCTATTTATACAGACAGGTAGTTTTGTTGTTTGTGGGGGGTTTTTTTTGGAGTTTGTTGAAAAGCAAAATAGTAAAGCCACCAACCCACAATACACTGGCCTTCACCATGAGCAGGCGAGGGCGGACCTGGGGAAGGGTGAGCACAAGCCCGCAGGTCTACAGACCCCTGCACGGGGCAGACGGCCGCTGCCCAAGGGCACACCCATAAACAGCAGAACTGAAAGCCCAGAAAGTCCAGTCCTAACCTGCACACCTCCTGGTTTCCACCAGTCCCGTCCCCTCCACAGCCGTCCGACCCCAAAAGTGGTCTGCAGTCAGGAGGACTGGAGGGCAGCAGGGGTTTCTCCAGCCCAGACCTGGAGCTGACAGCGCTCCTCTTCCACAAGAGCGGGCGGGGCCGGGAGGGGGCGGGGCTGGGGCGGGGCCGCAGGGGCCGGGGGCGGGGCCAGGGCCCCGCCGGGGCTGGGAGGGGGTTAGAGTCCAGGGCGCACGGAGCGCCAGAGATGGGATGAGTCCGGGCAGGTCACCACGTGGTGGCCAGGGCCCCCTGCAGTGTCGCTCTGTGACCTGGCACAAAACACAGAACTCATGGCAGGAGCCCGGCCCACGGGGAGGCAGAGGTCCCAGAGCATGCGCTCCACACGATCAAATCACGGGATTCCGCGAGGGACTCGGGGAAAACCTCCCTCACCTATTTGGACGGCGGACGGACGTTTTGCTAAAGCTGGACGGCCCCGGACTTGCCAGCACAGGGGTGAGGATGGGAAGGAAGCAGCGCCGCCAGGAGCCGGGCGCCCGGGGAGCTTGCCGGACCCCGCGTGGCTGAGGCCACGTCTGGGCAGCGGGCGGGGAAGCACAATGGGGGGAAAGCAGCTGCCATTGTGTCCCTTTTCTGAGATGGGAATCCCGTCAGAAACGCACACCTGGGCGAACCTGGGGCAGACGGCGCACATTCTCCAGGGCCAGGCGTGCCCCTCCCCACAAGGAGCCTCCGGGAGTGGGAGTGGTCGCGCGAGGCCTCCAGGGTCGGCCTCATCCCCAAGGTTGGCTGTGCTCCTGGGAAGGGACTTGTAAGGGGCAGGGCAGGGCCGAGGGAACAGCATCCCCAACCCACGAGCTTGTCCCAGCAGACGGCGCCCGCGACGCCTGGCCCCGACATGAGCAAGCGGGCTCCCTCGGCCCGACCCACACCCAGCTCCTACCTGGGTTCGGGACCGGCTGGACGATGTCCCCGTTCCTCCACTTGGTCTCCATGCGCTCCAGCTTCTGGGCCTCGTAGCGCTTGCGGCCCTCCTCCTCCTGCTCCTGCCGCGAGTACTGCGGGGGGTGGGGGGGGACAGGGGGCCGTCAGACCGGCCTCGTGCTCGGGATCCTTGTGGACCGCTCTTTTGTAACCCGGACTATCTGTTTTCCCTCGAATAACACGTTTAATATAAATAATACAGACATGGAGCAGGGGGAAACACCACGCAGCCTTCCCCACCCAGAGAAGTTGGGTCAGAGCTTTGCTTTATGTCCACCCTAGAATTATTTTATGCCTGTGTGTATATAAAAAGTTGTGCCACGCTGTACGTGAAGCTTGAAAGTAAAGAGTCGTGGAGTTCCCCGTTGGCTCAGCAGGTTAAGGATCAAGTGTTGTCACTACAGCAGCCTGAGTCACTGCTGTGGTGCAGGTTAGATCCCTGGCCTTGGAACTTCCACATGCCGTGGGCACAGCCAAAAAAAAAAAAGCAAAAAACACTGGCATTCCCGTTGTGGCGCAGGTGTAACAAACCTAACTAGCACCAGTGAGGACTCGAGTTCGATCTCTGGCCTGGCTCAGTGGGTTAAGGATCCAGCGTTGCCATGAGCTGTGGCGCAGGTTGCAGGTGTGGCTCAGATCCCGTATTGTCGTGGCTGTGTAGCTGCAGCTCTGATTCAACCCGTAAGCCTGGGGATTTCTATATGCCACAGGTACAGCCCTTAAAATGAAAAATTTTTTAAAAAGTTAAAAAAAAAAACAACTAAACATGTAAAAGTGAGAGCATTTTGTCCCTTCGCTGAACCGTCCCACCATAACTTATATGACGGATCGTCAAATCCAGGCATTCAGTCTGCTCCCAATTTTTCAGCATTAAAACGCTACCATACCGACAACCTCAACCTCCGGCCATGTCACGCCTGCCCCGTTCCTTCTACGGTTCGTTCCTGGACAGAGAACTAGAGTCAGGGAGCCCCGGAGAGGCTGCATCCCCTCCCCCACAGACAGGGCGAGGAGAGGGCAGGTGCCCATATGCCCCGACACCGGGCGGCTGGCAGGACAGGCTTACCGTTGTAAGGAATACCCCACAACGCTAAGACAGCCTCGCTAAGCTCTCCTAACGGATCCTAGGGGTTTCTAACTCAAGATGATATAAAAAATGTGAAAATAAAACTTGGCACAATGGACAATGCTGGGCCCTCTGGTGTCCAGTTTAGGGAACAGCCCCCAGCCCCCGGATCCCTCAGAGGGGGTCCCCAGGTGCCCTGGGCCTCCCGCTGACCCCTGCCCAGCCGCTGTCCTTCTGATGGGCTCTGGCTTCTGCCCTCCCATTGACCAGCATTTCTAGCCGAGCCCGTGGAGAGGCCACTGGGCTCAGGGCTCCACTCTGCCCCCTGCAATTTCAGACCTTCCTTCAAAAGCCGATTTTAAATGTCTTGCTTTTCCTGCTCTTGGCTCTGCTCCAAAACTGCGCAGGTCTGAACACATTCTGTGGCTTAATTACTGATATCTTGGGCTTGAGAACCCAGCTCTAAAGGAGGCTTTGAAGGGGGCCGAGCGGCTTGTTCAAAAGAAACAAAATCTGGTGAGTGTCCAAGTCGCCATGGACAATTCTGCTTCTTCCTCCGAAAATAAACGACTTCACCTTCCACCACAGCAGCTCTGAGTCTGCGCTGCGCCTTTCTAGCAAAAATGAAGGATGACTGACGTGTCCTCAAGCAATGCCTTTGAAAAAGGTTTTCTAAAAAAGAGCCAGTCGCCCCGGTACCAAATCCTCGTGTCCAACACACTTGTCACACGGGGACTGATGGGGGCCCCTGGTCCTGACATAGACGTGAGGATGAAGAAAACACAGCCTCCTCACAAACGCTTCCTGATGGCTTTAAATCTGGGGACAACACCACGGGAAAACTCTAATGACGGGCTGGCACCCAACTCTGGCCCCTGAGGGCTCGTCACCCCAGCTGAAGTTGGAGCAGAAGACAGCTCGGCCCTAAATGTCCACAGTGACAGTGGCTGCCAGACTCTTGACTCGCGCTTAAATCCAGCGTCCACTGCCCTAAGGCCCCCCAGGCTCTCGGGGCCACAGCTGCCCTCCAGCCACCACCACGGAGGTCTCTCTCCATCACAGGGGCAGGTCCCTGCTCCCTGGGAGAAGAGGTGGAGCCAAGTGCAAAGTCCTCACCGAGTGACCCTGCAGGGGAGCAGCTGGGCTCGCTCCAGGGAGATGCACGCGTGCAGTCAGTCCACGCACGCACATGTATGTGTGACATGACGGGGGCTGTGTGCATGTGACACGTATGTTCTGTGAGATGTCTGTGTTTGTGTGAGGTGTGGCTGTAAACGCGTGTAAGGCATGTGTATGCGTGATTCACATGGCAGATGCCCACGTGGCGACAGAGACGCCCTGTCCGGCGGGGTGGCAGGACACAGGGGAAGCCGACGGCCAGGCTACCGGCACGTGAGCCTAAGTGCCCGCTGGAGCCCGACGCCCCATCAGGACTCCGGCTGGGCAGCGCCAGTGAACACAACAGACCTACGTTTCAAATCAACTGAAGGCTTATCTGTGGGCCCAGGAAGCATCGAGGAAGGAAGCGCAAACACATATGAGCGGCAGCTGCAGCGGGGAGCTGTGCGGCTTCTCCCATCTGGGGCGCTCTCTGTGTCCCCCCCCGGAGCAGTTCCAGCCTCCCCTCTAGCAGCGGCAGGGGTGACGTTTCTGACCTACCAAACCCGCTAAACAAAGGAGACAGGAAGCTACTGGGGGCTCTTCCAGGCCGGGGGCGGGGGGAAGCTGGGGGCTCTTCCAGGCCGCGGGAGAGGGGTGCAGGGGAGTGGGGTACAGGAACCCCGTCGGCTAAGCTTCCCCAGCTCTCAGCACGGGCCCCAGGAACCTTCCCTCAGCAGCAGCCCCCTAAGGTGCAGCATGCGGGCTGAAAGCAGAGCTGGGGCCTGCTAGAGGTTTCACATCAGTCAAATGATTGTGTTGGAGTATTTACATGTGATGCGGCTAATTTAACACCAAGAGCTTATTTAGTGGGAAAGATGAAAGCGGGGTCCAGCAGGCTTGTAATTTCTAAAAAGAACAGTCACTGTGCCTTAGACGCTTGCTTCCCTTCACTGCTGCTCGAAAATGACGCAATTTCCATCTTGTCCGCAGCAGAGAAGAGAGTGGCTCCGGGAAGAAAGGAGGGGGGACAGAAAGGAAGGGAGAGACAGAGGGGAACGGGGGAGAGGAGGTGGGCTGGACTGAAGGTTCGGGGCTGAGCCGTGTCCCGTCAGAGCTCCTGTCCGCCCGGAACAGGTGCAGGCGACCTTCGAGAACTAGGATCCGGGCGGGTGTAATTAGTCAAGATGTGCACACGTGTGTGCCCCCCCCCACACACACACACACACTCAGACACACACACACACACAGAAGGACAGCCAGATGACAACGGGAGCAGAGCTAAGAGCAATGTGGCCCCCCTGGCCCTGACTCTCATCTTCTCCCGGCGTGTGGAATGACAGGTGGCACTGGTGCTGGCCCGGCGCTTCTGGCCTTACCGCCCTGCTCTCATGGAACTGAGCCACTGACCACCAACCCGACTCAGACCAAGGCCTAAGCACCCTTCCTGTTCCACGCGGAGAGAACTCCCATCATCAAGATGGGTTTTTATTTTTTATTTTATTTATCTATTGCTTTTTAGGGCCACACCCATGGCATATGGAGGTTCCCAGGCCACGGATCTAATTGGAGATACAGCCGCCGGCCTACACCACAGCCACAGTAATGCCAGATCTGAGTGGTGTCTGCAACCTACACCACAGCTCACGGCAACGCCGGATTCTTAACCCGCTGAGTGAGGCCAAGGATCAAACCTTTGCCCTCAGGGATGCTAGTCAGGTTTGTTTCCTCTGAGCCACGACAGGAACTCCAAGATGTTTTTTTTAAAGTCTGGAACCCAGCAGCTGATTGCCTGACCGGGAAAGGCCCCCCTCAGGGCCCTGACTGCCTCCTCGCAGGCGGGGTGTCAGGTCACACAGGAGCTGGCACAGGGAGAGCCCCTGTGGCCGACACGACACCTGCAGCAGCACAAAGAGCAGGTCTCCCTCGACCCAGGTGGCCCGGGGCCCTGGGAAGGTGCACAGGGAGGCAGAGGGGGAAGAGGGGAGATGGACTGTGAAGTGGGGAAGGAGGGAGGCGGGGGAG
>PVHT021183552.1:275097-288875 GCA_004024745.2 Catagonus wagneri
AAGGAACGGAATAACATTTATAGCAACATGGATGAACCTAGAAATTATCATTCGAAGTGGAACCAGTCAGACAATTAGACAGCAACACCCAATGCTACCGCTTACATGGGGAAACTAAAGAGACACAATGAACTTCTTTGAAGAACAGACAATGACTCACAGATTTTGGAAAACCTTGGTTTTTCAAATAAGACAATCTAGGGGTGGGGGGATGCACTGTGGGTTTGGGACACAAAATCTATCGTATTGACTTATGATCTTTGTACACCTATAACTGAAATAAAATTCATTGTTAATATGAAAAAAAAAAGAAAAAAAAACAAATAGCACCTTCCCTAAGAAGCGCCCTCTGCCGCGCTCCCAAAGGCAGCCTGCGTTGCACTGCCCGCTGGGCACAGGTGCCTGGAAAACCATGGGCCCGGGCTCCTGAGGGGCCACAGGCCTTCGAACCAGGGCAGTAGCTTCAGAAGAAAAGCCAGACTCAGCTGGATTAGGATCTGGCGTTGTGGCTGCTGTGGCTTGGGTCACGGCTGTGACGTGGGTTCCATCCCTGGCCTGGGAACGTCTGCAGACTACAGGCATGGCAAGAAGGAGAGGAAGAGCAGAGGAAGGAGAAGCAGCAGCCGCAGGGCCAGAAAGAAGCCGTCTGAGCGCCCTGGGCTCGAATCTCGGCCCTGCCGCTTACTAGCTTTCGGCCTCATCTCTTTCCAAAGCAGATGACAGACGGCACCAGTGACTGTGGCCAGGATTCAGGGGCATGGTGTGTGGCGGGGAGGGGTGAGCTGCCCCTTTCTCACAGAAACGTAGGGATCAGGGTCCAGAAAGGGCTAACTCCTACCATTCCTGTCATTTGGGCCACACCTGAGCCCAGGCCCCCTGGGCTGCTGCCCGCTCCGCGGACACGGACAGACGCAGCTCTGTGACCTTTGCAAAGCCCTGTGACTTCTCCAGGCCTGTCTCCCCCGCGGGTGAGGATGGTCCAGCTCACAGCACGGCCACCGGCGCGCCCTAAGTGTGTGTCACACTGAAGCCCTCAGGGTGCTTTCCGACGCACACCCAACGGAGGGCCAAGCGTCCAGCGGGGAAACGCCCGGCCAAAGTCCCTGCCCGGTGGCGCTGACACTCTGGTGGGGCAGGCGGCCCAAAGCTAAGCGAGCAGAGCACAGCACCAGGAGGCGCAGAGCTGTGGGGAGGAGCTGGGAGCGCCGAGGACGCTGGCCATCGGGAAGGCCTGAACGGAGACCGTATTTACACACAGGGATGGGGGGAGCCAAGCGGGTCTCTGGGGGAAGGGCCGTGCAAAGGCGCCGGGGCAGGAACGCCAGCGCGGCCCGAGGGCGTGCTGAGGGCACAGAGGGACGCGCCCCGACTTCCCCGGGGATGGGGGTCTCTGGCGGCTGATGGAGCACAGACGAGGGGCAGGAGGGGCAGGGGGCGCTGTTAGGAGGCTGCTGCAGGCGGGAATGACGGTGGCTCGGCCCAGGTGGCGGGGGGGCTGGTGTGCAGTGCTCGCGCCTGGAACCATCCAGCAGGTGATGCCAACAGGAATGGGTGCCAGCGTCCACGGGTGCGAGGCAGGCGGGTCAACAGAGGCTGCACGTTTTAAGCCTGAGGAACCGGAGGCTGCAGAGGTCACTTACTGAGCAGAAGCCACCTGGGAGCAGGTCCTGGGTGTCTTCTGGGGCTCGTCCAGGTCAAGTACCCAGTGGAGCCAGCGGGCCACAGAACCTCGGGGCCACCTCGTGGCACTAAAGCTGGCTGGGTGGGACCACCAGGGGACCATGGCCCCGCCCAGAGCGCCAGAGGCCAGCATCAGCCCCCTGGAGCTGCTGGGGGGCACGCCCCCTTCCTGAGCCCGGGGTCCCAGATCGTATCCTGGGACCACCAGCCCAGAGCCAGCACCGCCCACCTGCGCCCCAGGCTCTCTCTGGGGAAGGAACGAGGAAGAGCAGGGCTCAGAGCAAAGGTTCAAGACCCAGAGCAACCACACGCCTCCCCTCGTGGCCACGGCAAGTAGTCAACCTCTTCGCTCGGTTTCCTCACCGTGCAGTGGGGCTGATAAAAATAACCACGCGGCCTCCTGGGGGTCGTGAGGGTGACACAGCTAAGCGCTTTGCCACACGCTGGCGGTCACCTGGGGCTCCGTTAACCACTCAGCCCAGGCCCTCCTCCCTCACGCTCCAGTCCTGGGGCTTTCCCTTCCCAGGGCCCAGCTCTCTTCCAGGCCTGGCCCGGACGCTCACAGTCTCTCCAGAAGGGTCTACCAGGATACGGGCTCCCACCTCGGCCTGGCCCCCCATGACCACTAGAGGGTGCTCTCCGAACGTGCCCAGGGTTTGCCCGGGAACCTCAGGGCACCCAGGCACCACCCCACGGCCACAGGCAGGAAAGGCCCTCCTTCAAACCGAGGGCCCAGCCCAACCCCGCACACCTCACATTCACCCCGGCTGGGGTCACCTACACGCATACACTCATGCAGTGCTGCCCACTCGCACACAGACCGCATCAGCATGCAACCACCCTTCTCTGGGCCCGGAAGACAGTGACGTGGCAGGTGGCTAGCTGAGGCCCACAGGTACCCAGGGGCCCGGGGCTTCCCAGTGAGTCACTTCCAAACTGGCACCAAGCTGGCAGCTGCAGCACAAGACAGACCCCTGCCCCTGGCATCCACGGGCCGGCAGGCTTCAGAGGGAATGTCAGGTCCTGCAGGGCTGGAGTCGGGGGATGGACAACGCAGACGCCCTGAAGTCCTAAAACCACAAGCCTGGCCCTGTCTGGGCAACGGGCGGACAGCGAGCACCTCCGCAGGTGCCTGTGCAGACCTGCCAGCCCCACAGCCCGGAGGCCACTGAGGGGAGCGCCCAGACGCGGGCCCAGGTGGTCTGACACCAGGGTGAACTGCCGTCTACACGGGATCTGGGGGTGGGCCCAGGGGAGTCAGGAATCTAAGACTATTCCTGAACACGGGGGAGGGCTGAAAAGGTGGCTCTGGGGAGTTCCCATCATGACTCAGCAGTAACGAACCCGCCTAGCATCCATGAGGATGTGGGTTCGATCCCCAGCCTTGCTAAATGGGTTAAGGATCTGGTGTTGCTGTGAGCTGTGGTGTAGGTTGCAGACACAGCTCAGATCCCACCTTGCTGTGGCTGTGGCGAAGGCCAGCAGTTACAGCTCCTGTTATACCCCTAGCCTAGGAACCTCCATATGCCACGGGTGCGGCCCTAAGAAAGACAAAAAATAAAGAAAAAGGTGGCTCTGGTAGCTGGCTCTCAGCTTATTTTCTCCCTTTCTTTCTTTCTTTCTTTCCTTCTTTTTTCTTTATCTCAGCTTATTTTCTGGAAGTCCCCACCCCTCCTTGCTGAGCCCCAAACCAAGTGCCAACCCAAGGGGTCTCCCATCCAGAGAGAGCGTCTGGAAGCCCCCAGGCCCAGGGTCGAGGGAGGGGAAGGCTCCAGGCCTGGGCTCCATCCAAATTCCTTTCCTGGGAGTTCCCTGGTGGCTCAGCGGTTAAGGATCTGGCGTTGCCACTGCTACAGCTCTGGTTACAGCTGTGGTGTGGGTTCGATCCCTGGCCTGGGAACTTCTGCAAGCCGGGGTCGCAGCCAGACAACAACAACAATGAAATTCCTTTCCTGACCTAGCAGTGGCGAGGGGCCACAGAGGGAACGGAGCCCAGAAGCTTCCACGCCACCCGGCCAGGGGGGAGAGGGGCCCGGGGCTCACCCCGTCCTGACTGTTACAGTGCCGGGTGCTGATGATGGCTCCGGCCTCCTCTATCATCTTCAGGATGGTTCCTCCGTGGACGTTGCCAGCCACGTTGGCGTCGTCGGGCCGCATGATCCTGGAGGAGAGAGGCCACAGCTGAGCTCTGGGAGGACCTCATGACCAGCAGCACCCAGGGGAGGGAAGGCCCCCCAGAGGGCCCGGCGGCTCCCGGGTAAGAAGGACAGACTTCCTGCGTGTTGCTCGTGGGGAGCTGATCTGACAGCCAGATGGGGCTGCAGGGTCCTGCCTCCACGGGCGAGAGGAGGGCAGAGGGGGTCTTCCCGGCCGGGCACCCGGCCCACAGTGGGAGAGGCACCTTGTCCTCAGCCAGGAAGGCCATGAGCAGCGGGCAGCGTGCTGTGATGTCCCCCATGCACCTGCCCTCCTGGCTCCCAGGACCATCGGTGACCAGCAGAGCTGAGTGGGCACAGGGACACAGGCTATGGCCCCTTGGAAAACGGCCAAATTCCCAGGACCACCACCTCCGTCAGGGGTCCCGGAGGAGCTGGCCTCGTGCGGCCGCAGGTGTTCTGGGAACTAGAAATGAGTCAGAGCTTCTGGACCTCTGTGGGCGGGCAAAGGCCTGCTCACCACCCGCCCCCGGGCTCCGAGGGGGCCGACTCGCATGTGGGCACGGAGAGCTGGCGCTCCCCGCAGTCAGGAAGGACTGAAACGCCACCCCACTTCCTCCGGGGGAAAAACTGCGTCCTCGCTGTGGGTGGTGGCGAAGCCCTAGGAACTCCCGGGAGACTTGAGAAGCCAGCTTGCCGCCCGCCTTGGGCAACCCCGGCCGCGCTGGCACTTTCCCAGACGCCGCCTGGCAGGTGAAACCTGCCTGTACCAGCCTCAGGCCCAGAGATAGACAGGTGCCAGGCAGTGATCACGCGCGGTTCCTGGGGGCCCGGCCAGCCTGTTCCGGCCCGCTGACCACAGGGCTCCACTGCCCTCCGGGTGCAGCTGCTGTCAGGCTCCCACTCCTACTGGCTGGGTGACCTGAGCCAGCTGCCAAACCCAGCCCTCCACTTTCTCACGTGTGAAGTAGAAACAGCCAGGCCACCGTGTCTGACCCTGGGGTGACTGAGTCACGTGAGACGGTGCGGACGATGAGCTCAGCAGCCAGCAAAGTGCTCGCCAGCACCTCGTCCCTTTTCTCTAAGTGTCAGCCAACCCACTGCCGAAGGCTGGACACCCCGAGAGCCGTAAGATGCCATTTTCTGGAGCAAAATGGGTACTGGCATCCTGGGGTATCTGTATCTGTCGCCCGTGCCCAAAGGTCACCCCTTCATCCTGGGGGAGCAGTCAGGCCCCCTGCTTCTCACCTGAGTCACTGTCTCAGGAGTGGCAGCCATGGCCACCCAAGCAGTGGCCAGGGGAACCCCCAGAGCACAGGAAAGCGGCTTCAATGGCTTCTCAAACATTCATTTAAAAATATTTTGAACAGGAGTTCCCTGGTGGCCTAGTGGTTAAGGATCCGGTATTGTCACTGCTGTGGCTCGGATCACTGCTGTTGCTCAGGTTCGATCCCTGGCCAGGGAACTTCTGCATGCCGCAGCCAAAAAAAAAGAACAGAACTACCATATGATTTTTTTTTTTTGAGAAATCGCCATCTTGAAGAGTTATTTGCACTCCGTGTTCACAGTAGCGTTATTTGCAGCAGCCAAGACACCAAACAACCTAAGTGTCCTCTGATGGCTGAGAGGATGGAGAAGGTGTGATAAAAAACAAGAAACTCCTGCCACTTGCAACGGCATGGACAGAGCTTGAGCACAATCACGCCAAGTGAAATAAGCCAGACCAAAAAAGACAAAAACTCGATTGGGTCACTTACATGTCGAATCTAAAAAGCCCAAACTCACAGACACAGAAAACAAAACTCATTGCCAGAGGCAGGTGGGCGGGGCTGGGGGGGGTTGAAATGGGTGAAGGGGGGTCAAAAGGGACAAACTTCCAGTTAGAAAATAAATAAATCCCGGGACGTAATGCACAGCTTGGCGACAAAGATAACACAGCTATATCATATATTTGAAAGCTACTAAGAGAACAGATCTTAAAAGCTCTCATTAGGAGAAAAAAAAAATTATTCAGGGAAATCTACTCGGTACTCTGGCATATATGGAAAAGAATCTGAGAAAGAATGCGCGTGTGTGTGTACAACCGGTTCATTTTGCTGCTCTATAGCTGAAACGAACACAACGCTGTACGTCAACGACACTCCAATAAAATTTTTCAAAAAAAGGAAAAACAAAAATTTAACTACGTGAGGTGATGGGCGTTAACTAAATTTACTGGGATCATTTCCTACGACACACAATTATTTAAAATTTCTTAAGTTTTTCTGAGTTTTGAAGAGTCAAGCTTATATTAGATTTTTTTTTTTTAAGTTTAAGAGGTATGTATGCATGTGTGACTGGGTCACCCAGCAGTCCAGTAGAAAACTGACAGAACACTGTAAACCAGCTATAATGGAAAAAATAAAAATCATTTAAAAAAAAAGTTTAAGAGGCAGGCAACTCAAGTAAGAAAACTACTGTATCAAAATTTCCCTTGTATTTGTTTGCAGCTCAGCCCATCTCTGCAGGCAGCTGGCTCTCTCATGGCCACAGGTGCCGCGTGGATCCTGGCTGTGTGGCAGGGATGCTGGCTGTGTGGCGGGGATGGAGGTGGGGGGGGCTGGGCAGGGGAAGATGGGGGTAGTCTAGGCGGGTGACACCGCAGGTTCCACGGGGCACAGACTTTCCTAGCAGTACCGGAGCCTGCCTCCGGTGGAGCCTGACTTCCGTCTGGGGGCTTCACTTTCCCTTCCGTAAAGAGTGGCCATAGGCCCCAGGTTGGCCCAGAAGGGTGCAGGGCCAGGAGGGAAGTGCAGACGGAGGGCCCTGGGGCAGGAGAGGAAGCGCTTACATCCGGAGCAGCAAAGCACTGAGGAAGGGAAGGGCAGATAAGAAGGCAGCCTCAGAGACAGAGGACCGGGGAGAGTGCCCAGCCCGAGGGGGCAGCTGGAGCCGCCTGCAACGCTGGGCGCCCCCAGGGACCCAGGCTCCATCCACAGCCCGCTGCCCCCAGCCTTGGGAGTAAATGCCAGCAGCTCCAGGCCGCGTGCTCTCCAGACCAAAGGGTCACTGCAATGGGCCTTCCTGGCCCCCCTGGGTCCTGCACCAAGGACCGACCTGGCCACGGGCAGACTGCGGACACAAACCTCCCCCCAGGACCGGATCCCCACTCGGCTCTGCAGTTACTGCAAACACAGGGGCCAGGGTGCAGCTCTCTCACGCCTTCCCTCCTCGTCTTCTTCCCACTGCCACGGGGGAGCCAGCATCTGCCCCCCCCCAGAGCTCCCCCATCGCCGCCATCTCCAGGCAGGAATGTGAGGAATAGGGCAGCCGGGAGAACGTGTGGCCCCTCGGTGGAGCTTCTGTTTTCCCTTTCTTTTTCCTTTGCTTTCTTTTTTGCTTTTTTGCTCAGGGCCGCACTCTAGGCATATGAAGTTCCCAGGCTAGGGGTCGATTCAGAGCTACAGCTGCCAGCCTACATCACAGCCATAGCATCACTGGATCCTTAACCCACTGAGAGAGGCCAGGGATCGAACCTTCGTGGGCACTAACCAACCAGTTTCTTAACCCTCTGAGCCACAACGGGAACTCCGTCTGTTTTCCCGTTTTTAGTAAAGACATGGGTATGAAAAGCACTTCAGACTCTTCAGTGCTGAATAAAAAAGAAGAAACGAGAGCCCGGTGAAGGAAGCACGACACCACGCAGCACGGCCCGGTCTCTTGGTCAGGCAGGCCGCGGGACGGTCCTGGTGCCCATGCTGGCCGCTGTGCCGGCCAGTGCGGGTTTGGGTCCAGGGTGCCAGAGCTCTGGGTTTTCACGAGAAGCCGGCAATCCAGAGTTCAGTGTTAACATCTGAGAGCTGACTGGGGGCGCCTGACTGAAACGTCCCAACATAACACAGGCCAGCTCGGGGGGTGCAGAGCAGATGGCCCCTACTCTGGCCCGGGGGACGGTGGGTGACCCCTACTCGCTCGCACCTCTCCTGCCCCTCTGCCCCTGTGCCAGCCTGCACCTCCCCCCTCCTCGAACCCCAGAAATTTCAGGGAAAGGCAGGTAGGTCTGGGGACCCCTCCTCCCAGCTGGCCAGTGGCTCTGATACTGCCTCTGTGACCAGGCCCACAGCCCCCGCATCCCCGCCGTCCCCCACTCTCCCCGCCCTCCCAGCAATGACTGTCACTCTGTCACCCACATCCCCACCCCCACCCCGACTCCAGCTGCTCCCGCCCCAGACCGTGGAACGAGCCGGCCAGGGCTGGGGCCCACAACTAACCCTGCACCACTCTGAAGCAGACCCCAAGCCGACAACAGGGACTCTAAGGGGACCGCACAAACCGGGGTCAGGGAGCCACTCCCAGAAGGGCAGCCAGCCACCTGGACTCTGGACAAACTTTGCAGAGAAGTGACACCAGGGCCCAGCCCTGCGGGAGGGGGCAGGGCTGAGGCGGGGGCAGGGGGCAGGGGTGGGAGGAATGTTCCAGGGAGAGGGGGCATCTCGGGGGAAGGCCCCAACGCCAGGAGAGCCCGGTGGGTCCAGAAACAGACAGCAATCCGCCCAGGCTGGCCAGTGGCCCGTGGGGCCCGCTGGGGGCGAGGAGAACCATGGGGAGCTGGAGCCTAGAGCACGGAGCTTGATGCCCAGGCCTGGGGCTGGGGACAGAGTCTGACCTGTCCTGGGAGACAGAGAAGTGCACTGCTGTTCGGGAGAGTCCCCCTGGGGCTGGGGTTAATGAGGGGTTTCCACATTTGCCTCGGGCTCCCAGCCCTACCTCCCCTGCAGCCATGAGTCACTCTTCCTAAGCAGGAGCGTACACCCCGCTGACACCCCCAGTGCCCCTCCTGCGGAATAGTGGCAACCCCCCGGCCAGGCACTTAGAGGCCTCAGAGTCTGGGACTTCCCTCACCTGGCCTCCCCCTGCCCTGCAGGGCTTCCAGCTGCACCTGCTCAGGCCAGCGCTGCTGGCCAGGCACACCTGGACCTTCCTCCTGCCCTGCTCACGCCCATCTGTCCGGTGACATCGGACCTCTCCCTGTGGAGAAAGGGGACTCCTGTGCGGACGGGGAGCGTAAGCAGATACAAGCTTCCAGAGGGCACCCTGGCGTTGAACTCCAAGTGCACAGGTGTGCTCTAGGCCAGCCAGCCCACGGACAAGAATCCAGCCCATGCACAGGAATCCAGCCCATAGATGTTTCCACACACGGTTAAACCAAGAGTGTTCAAGGTTACTCACTGCAAAGTTGTTTATCATGCAGAAGACTGGCCGTGTCCTAAATGTCCACCATTGCGTAAGCTACACCCACCCTACGCAAGCACCCAAAATCTGCGAATTAAAACCGTGTCAACCTGTTCACAAAAATTGATGGTCTTTAAAAATCTCTTCAAAGCGCAACTCAAACACAGGTCCTCAGCAAGGCCTTCCCTGAACTCACCAAGTCAAGGCCATCGTCCCCTGGACTGGTCACTGTCGCGGTGACCCCAGCAAACCCGGCCAGGCTGTGCCCCTGCGGCCCTCCACCTCCCGGGGCCTTGGCTCCACCCTAGAGGCAGCAGTAAGTGGCATTCCTGAGGCCCCCACCTGCAGCCAGCTCAGGTCCTGCCCCCCGGGTACGACCAGCCCAGGGCAGACCCCCCCAGCATCTCCGATTCTGACACGAAAATGTCAGCTCTGAAATGAAAGCGTTGCCGAGTGAATTAAAGCGCTGCCGAGTGAGTACCTGGCGGCGGGGGCGGGAGGGGGGGTTCCTTTACCTGAGAGTGAAAGCAGAAATGTCTGAAGTGGAAGGTGGTGGCTTCAAGCCCTGCCAGGTCTCCGGGACAGAGAAAGTCCCGGGGGTTTCCATCTGCACCCAGTCGCAGGCAAAAGCCCTGAGCCTGCCTCCAGGGCCGGTGGAACAGCCAGCACTAGAGAAAGACTGAGCCGGCAGCTGCCAGGCCCCGTCCCTTCTGAAGGAGCCTCCAACCAGATAAACCAGAGAGGCAATGACAAGTCAGGACAGAGGCTTTCAGACAGACCCCCGCCCCCACCCGCGGAGCGGCAGGCGGCAGGCGAGGAGGTGCTTTGGCGGGAGGGTCCAGGAAGGGGATCCGAACCGGAATCAGAAAGGGACCAGGGAGGAGACGGGAGGAGCAGGGCTGCCGATCTTGGTGGTGTGAAAAGCTGACTTCGGGGCAAGAACCTGCCAAGAGGACCACGTGGGCCGAGGGGCTGGTTCACACCGGGAGCTTCGACCGTGAGGCCTTGAAGGCCAGGGTCAGAATGAACACACCATCTTTCTGCGGGGGACTCTGTCCAGCAGAAGCCCAAGTGGCACTGTTTATCCTCTCCTGTTTGCTGTCTTAGAAGGTTCTGGCAAAGTTCCTTCAACACCCCCCACATCTCTCAGAAGAGGTGGGTGGAGAAATGGCTGGGCCAGGTAAGAGTACCCGGGACCCTCCCAGCCCCAGAGCAGGACAGGGGAGGGACCCAGGGCAGGCAGCTCACTCACCGGCCCCACTGGTCCCAAGAGCCTAGAGCACCCCGGGCTGAGCGGATAGGAAGCGAAGCAGCGCTCAGCCCACCTGCAGAGCCCGCTGGCAGGAGCGAGGGAAGCCCCAGCGGTGGCAAAGAGGAGCAGCTGCCCCCCAGGAGCTGGGCCGAGTGGGAGAGGCCGGAGCCTCACCACCCGCCTCCGCCACGTACCCGCGATCCGGGCTGCCAGGAGCCCAGGCAGTCACCCAGAGGCTGGGCTTCCCGCCTAATGCCCAAGGTCAGCAGAACTGGGCCAGGCATAGGTGCTCCTGGCCACGCGAAGCCAGTGTGTCCCCTCAACCGCCTGCCACAGCGGCCCCCACCTGGGAGTCCCGCGGTCGGTGGTACCTGCCCAGCAGAGAAGCCACACCGGCTGCGGCGTCCCAGGCCCAGGGAGAGGCGAGGGGGCAGCTGCAGCCCAGGCGCCCACCCCCTTCCCCTCCCCGGACCGGCCCAAGTCCTGCCCTGCGGGGCATCCTGACTCCCTGCCCAGCCTAACGGGGAAGAGGCCGCCTCAGCTGGAAGCCTCGTTTAGAGTATGACAACTGGAGAAGCAAGTCCTCGACACGTCGGGCTGCTGCGCCCTGAGGTCAAGGAGACCCTCAGAGAGGGCGAGTGCCCCCGAGTCAGCTCTGGGGCCTCAGCAAGGGTTGGGCCCGCTTCCTGAGATGCAGGCAGGATGCTGGCGGCACAAGCCAGGGCGCCAGAGGTCCCATCCAACGCAGATCCCTGCACCCAGCTCACGAGCTGGCAGCCGGCTCCACCAGCCTCGGCCCCACCCCCGCACACGCACCTTCCTCTCAGGTGCGCGGCTGCCAGGACGCCCCCTCCCCCAGGGCGGGCTGCACTTCTGCTTCTCCCCGCCCTGGGCGTGGGGGGAAGACCAGCCATCAGAGCGGCCCCGGTGCAGGTGCCGTGGCCAGCACCCTGGGAGGGGAAGCTACATGTGTCACGACCGTCACTCAGCCCCAAGGCCACCCCCACACAGGACTACTGTTCCGGGGTCCCGGTCAACCAGGCACCATAAGAGCCGGCACGAATGAAGGAACCTACTCACAGACCAATCACGGGCTTGCTTCCTAAAACCTGCCATCCTGGCTTGGCTCCTGGGCACCAGTCCAGCTGGCCGTGGGCGTAGAGCAGGTGAGGTTAGGACAGAGTTCAGATGAGGCTTAGCCACTCTGCCCAAAGAAACCCCATCAAAGGCCAAGTGCCCCGCCTCCTTCTCGGAGGCCTTCCTAAAATACAGATCTTTTTTTTTTTTTTTTTTTGCTTTTTATGGCCACACTGACAGCGTATGGAGGTTCCCAGGCTAGGGGTCGAATCGGAGCTACAGCTGCTGGCCTACGCCACAGCCACAGCAACGCCAGATCCGTAACCCACTGAGTGAGGCCAGGGATCAAGCCCGCAACCTCATGGTTCCTAGTCGGATTCGTTTCCACTGCACCACGATGGGAACTCCCAGATCAATTATTATTATTATTATTATCATTATTATTTTTGGTCTTTTTGTCTTTTTAGGGCCACACCCGAGGCATATGGAGTTTCCCAGACTAGGGGTCCAATAGGAACTGTAGCCACCAGCCTACACCATAGCCACAGCAACACTGGATCTGAGTGGCGTCTGCAACCTACGCCACAGCTCAGGGCAACGCAGGATCCTCAACCCAATGAGCGAGGTCAGGGATCGAACCCAGGTCCTCATGGATGCTAGCCGGGTTTGGTAACCACTGAGCCACAACAGGAACTCCCAGATCAATTATTATTAAAAGCACAAGGGCCCCCATCTTTCTGCAAAAGAGGAAGGAACACCCCAGACGGACCAGCACCACGGGGGGCGACTGGCGCCCCCTCCCAAGCCCAAGTCCAGCCCGGGCAGGAGGCAGCAAGGCTGCTGGTGGCTGTGTCCCAGGACGCTCAGTGCCCGAGGCCACTCAGGGGAGCTAAGGGGGCCACTGAGCACACCCGAGTCCACCTGAGGGAGACATCAGGGTGGAGTCTGGGCCAAAAGCCTTCCCCAGAAGCCTCCCCCACCCACACAGCCTAAGACCAAAACGAAGCATCCTTAGAGGAAAGACATTTTGCAGATTTGGAGACTGGGCCGCTAAACGATACGCAGCATCCATGACTTCAAACCTGGACACGAGAGTTCCCTTGGGGCGCAGGGGTAAGGAGCCAGTGTCGTCACTGCCGTGGCATGGGTGTGCTCCCCGGCCAGGGAGCTTCTGCATGCCACGGGCTCAGCCAGACCTTCCCCAAAACAAACAAACAATCTGAGAAAAGCAGAATGGGGGGAGGGGAATGTGTAAGAAACGACACAAAGTTAACCGTCTAAAACTCCACTCACAGCTCAGTCTGGACCAGTCGTCCACAGTCGTGCCGCCTGCTAACAGCTCTTTCAGTTCAGCCTCATAAGCAAACAACTTTGTCATGTGCACACGGGCGTGCGTGTGTTAAAAGGGATGAAGTACTCACCCAGATAAAGGGGACCGCGCCCCTGAGGTCAGGGCGGGCACTGGCTCACCCACAAGTTAACTCGCTTTGTGTTGACGACAACAGCCTGCTTGTGGCCTATCAAACGCACTGTCCCTCTGTCTCAGTTATTAAAGAAAAGGGCGCGAGTCCCTCTGCAGCATAACGGGGTCAGCGGTGCCTCTGGAGGGCGGGGACTCAGCTTCGATCACCCGCCCAGACCCGTGGGTTAAGTATCCATTGCAGCAGCTGCAGCCGGATCTGATCCCTGGCCCATGAACTCAGTATGCCACAGGGCGGCCCAAAAAAGAAAAAATATAAAGAAAAGGGGCACCCTGACCAGAAGAAGGTCCACGTTCAAAATGCAGATGGAAACGCCTCCCTTCCCGAGACGCCAGCGCCGGGCTCCTTCCGGGATCAGACCCCCTCCCAGGAGCCAAGGCCGTCCTGACTTGCACACCCGCTGCTCGGGTCTTCCGAAGCCTGGAGGGCCAGCATCCCCGAGCCGTCGGACGTTCTTTGTCCCGACCGACAGAGAACCGAGCCAATAACCCTGCTTCTTGGGAGCAGTTCCGCGGTCACCCGAGAGGCTGCCCCCCGGCCACAGTCCTCAGTCTGGCTCAAGTACAACTCTTTTCTATTCCTATTATATACAGTTTATTGATGATTTTCGTCCACAATACTAAGATGTGGATGAACCCTGAAAAACATTAGGCCGAGTGAAAAAAGCCAGATAACAAAAGACCAGATATTGTATAAGTCCATTTAAACAGAATACCCAGGATATTGGATTAAGATGGCGGAATAGAAGGACTGGAGCTAAACTTCTCTCCCGAAAAACAGCAAAACTACAAACAAATGCCGAGCAGCCTTCAACCAACTGGACTGTAAACTTCCAAAAAAGATATTCTACTCCAGAAGACTAAGAGGAGACCATATCAAGAGGTAGGAGGGGCGATTACGCGATAGAAGCAACCCCATACC
>PVHT021183552.1:289875-331625 GCA_004024745.2 Catagonus wagneri
ATTAAAAAATACCTAGAAGCAAATGACAACAAAGACACGACACTCCAAAACCTCTGGGATTCAGCAAAAGCAGCGCTAAGAGGAAAGTATATAGCAATACAAGCCAAGCTCAGGAAACAAGAAAAAGCTCAAATAAACAACCTAATTTTACATCCAAAGCAGCTAGAGAGGGAAGAAGCCAGGTCATGGAAACAACCTACATGCCCACCGACAGAGGAGTGGATAGGGAAGACATGGTACATACACATAATGGAATATTACTCAGCCATCAAAAGGAACGGAATAACATTTATAGCAACATGGATGAACCTAGAAATTATCATTCGAAGTGGAACCAGTCAGACAATTAGACAGCAACACCCAATGCTACCGCTTACATGTGGAAATTAAAGAGACACAATGAACTTCTTTGAAGAACAGACAACGACTCACAGATTTTGGAAAACCTTGGTTTTTCAAATAAGACAATCTGGGGGGTGGGGGGATGCACTGTGGGTTTGGGACACAAAATCTATCGTATTGACTTATGATCTTTGTACACCTATAACTGAAATAAAATTCATTGTTAATATGAAAAAAAAATAAAAATAAAAATAAATAAATAAACAGAATACCCAGGAGTTCCCTGGTGGCCTAGCGGTTAAGGATTTAGCATTGTCACAGCTGTGGCTTGGGTTAGATCCCCGGTCTGGGAACTTCCACATGCCGCACACATAACCATTAAGGGAAGAGAGACAAGGCACTGACTGGGAGAAAATATTTACAAAACATATCTGATAAAAGACTTGATTCCAATAGCAAACAACCCAGTATGAAAACGGGCAAAAGAGCTGAACGGGAGTTCCCACTGTGGCTCAGGAGTAATGAACCCAACCAGCATCCATGAGGATGCGGGTTCAATCTCTGCCTTCACTCAGTGGGTTAAGGATCCAGCATTGCTGCGAGCTATGGTGTGGGTCGGCAGCTGTAGCTCTGACTTGACCCCTAGCCTGGGAACCTCCATACGCCGTGGGTGAGGCCCTAAAAAGACAAAAAAAGGGAAAAAAGACCTGAACAGACACCTCATGAAAGGAGATGCGCAGATGGCAAATGAGCACCTGAGAAAACGTTCGGCCTCGGGTCACCAGGGAACGGCACAATCAAACCACAGGACCACCGCACACCTACTGGGAGGGCCGAAGTCCTGAAGGTGACAACGCCAAATGCTGGAACCTCACTCACCAGGTGGGAACGCAGCGGGCGCAGCCACCTTGGAGGACTCGGGCCACGTCCTCCAAGACGAAACATGCTCATTAGCTAATGCGCCTCTCTATTTTATTAACTATGAAAGTCAGTGAAAAAACTTAGTAGGCATACGGAGCAAGTAAAAATGACATCAAGTTGGGAGTTCCTGCTGTGGTGAAGTGGGTTAAGAACCTGAGTGCAGTGGCTCGAGTCACTGCGGTTCGCTCCTCTGCCCGGTTCAGTGGGTTAAAGGATCCAGTGTTGCTGCAGCTGTGGCTTAGGTTACAACCTGTGTGACTCATACTGGATCCCTGGCCCAGAAACTCCTTATGCTGCAGGGCGCCCCAAACAAACAATATCAAGTCCAAAAAATTGTCCCTGGTGCAGCTGAAAGAAGGCTATTACTACCCCGTTTCAGATAATGCGGGCCACTTGGGCCAGCTCTGGACTGGCTGAGAGCCCCACTTTTGTGTCAAGGTGGGAGCAGCCAGTCATTAAAGACCCAAATCTAATGGACGCAGCTTCCTGAGACACCAAAGGGCAGCAAAACCAATTTAGCTGTTAAAGCTCTGAGCCCCAAGAGTTCTCCGGAGTTTCAGCAGGTTAAGGATCTGTCATTGTCACTGCTATGGCACAGGTTCAGTTTCCAGCCCAGGGAACATCTGTCTGCTGCAGGTGCGGCCAAAAAAAATGTAAAAAGGTCTGAGCTCCAATATCTGTGCACCTGTCCCCCTGCCTCAGGGCTCCGTGTCCAGGGAGTGGCTCCAGATCAGCAAGAGTGGTGGTGAGTGAGTTCCAGCCCAAGCCAGACTACGGGCTTCAGTGTGCTCGAGGTCAGCAAGGCCACTGGCACCAAGAAGCAACGTCAGAAGTTCTGAGACTGGACCCCTGCCCACTCCCTCCCAACAAACAAAAAAAGGCAAAAAGCGGGAGTTCCTTTGTGGAGCAGGGGTTAAGGATCTGGCATTGTCACTGCTGTGGCTTGCAGCATTACTTTGGCATGAGTTCAGTCCCTGGCCTGGGAACTCTGCATGCCGTGGGTGTGGCAAAAAAAAAAAAAAAAAAGGAAAAAAGCAATAAAGCTCTGAGTTGCAAATCCAAGCCAATGCCAACACCAGAGGCAGGGGCCTTGTTCAGCTGTGTGTCCTACAATTGGCCTCAATTCTGATTCTACCCAGAGGAAGCATCAGATGCCACAGGCCAAGGGCTCAGTCTTGCAAGACTGACCCCGCCCCGTTTTGAGAGCCAGTTCCAAACTGGAGTTGTTCAGACCGACCAACTAGAGCAGCTCACGGAACTCAGGAAGCCGACTGACTCAGGAGATTACTCATTTACCACCAAGAATATTAAACAATGAGTCAACAGCCAGACGAAGAGATGGGCAGGTCGTGAGGGTGACAACTGGGCGTTCACGTGCCGGCATGACACACGCCTCCCTCATACCGCGTTAAGGCATCGCCACATTACCCGTCTGATGCGGAAAAAAAAAAAAAGGGAAGAAAGAAAAAAGAGAAAAAGAAAGAAAAAATAAAAGAACGAAAGGAAAAAAACAGAGAGAGACAGGCAGGGCGGAGGTCTGTGGGCGACACGGAGCGGCAAGTCCGAGATCTCCAGGGGTCACCAACCAGCTCTCTGAACCCATCCTTTGGGGTTTTTATGGGGGCTTCATGATTGATGGCTGATTAAAACCATTGATTTGACCTCCAGCCCCTCTCCTTCCTGGAGGTCAGGGGCTGGGACTGAAAGCTCCAAGCCTACAGTCACGTGGCTGGCTTCCCTGGCCTCCAACCCCATTCTTAGGCCTTTTCCAGAACTCACCTCATGAGCATAAACTTGGGTGTGGCTGAAAGAAAATTAAGATATCTTGGAGGTCCTGCTGTGGCACAGTGGGCTGCCGCTCGAGTGGCTATGGAGGCGCGGGTTCAGTCCCGGGCCCAGTGCACCGGTTACAAGACCAGGTGTTGGAGTTCCCGTCGTGGTGCAGCGGAAACGAATCCGACTAGGAACCATGAGGTTGTGGGTTCGATCCCTGGCCTCGCTCAGTGGGTTAAGGATCCGGCGTTGCCGTGAGCTGTAGTGTAGGTCGCAGACGTGGCTTGGATCCCGCGTTGCTGTGGCTGTGGTATAGGCAGGCGGCTACAGCTCCGATTGGACCCCTAGCCTGGGAACCTCCATATGCCTGGGCTGTGGCCCTAAAAAACCAAAAAAAAAAAAAAACCGACCAGGTGTTGCCACAGCTGCAGCGTAGGTAGTGGCTGGGATTCAATCCCTGGCCCGGGGAATTTCCACACGCCAAGGGTGTGGCCTTAAAAAAAAGAAAATTAAAACAACTTTATCACTCTCATTACTTAAAATTCCAGGGGTTTTAGACTCTGCCAGAAACAGGGGTGAAGACCAAATATATATATTTCTCAGTATAAATCACGATAGCACAAAGCCACATCTGAAAGAACAGAGCACCAGAACGGCAAAGAGAAACACCAACAAAAAAGGGTGACATTTACTGAAAACGACGGCTACCCACCCCTGCTCATCCTGATCAGTTACCAGGCTAAGGTTTCCACCTGCTCGGAGCCCAGAAGGTAATGGAATAATTTAGTTGGCTCAGGAAGAGGCTGGAATTTGAAGCCTGGGCACTGAATAGGTAGAGAGAGGGCAGCGCCAGGATCGGCCAGCCAGGGTTGGGGGAACAGACACCCACCCCATGTGTTTTCCAGCCCCCATTCCTTCGGTGACAGCAAAGAGTTCAACGCAGACGCCCTCGGGGGACCCACCTGACAAGCTCTGCGGGCAGGAACTGTAAGGCACTCCTTCCCGGAGGCCCAGGCTGGGCTTATGGCCACGTGCACAGCGAGAACAAAGGCCTGGCTTTCATCACATTCGGAAGCTCTTGGCTTTGGGAGAAATGTCACATCTAAGACTTTTAATCCCACCCACTCATAAAGCAAAAGTAAGAGAGAGGCCATTTCTGGGGCAGCTGGTGGGGCACGGCGGTCTCCGTTGCCCCTGCCCCTAGCTGCGTCTGGCCCACGCGGGGCAGGGCAGGCTGACGACACACGGTGCTGACCCTGGACAGACCACTCCTGCCCTCAGTTTCCCATCTGTAAAATGAAGGGGCCTCCCGTGCGTCCCGGGCTGAGAGCTCAGGGTGCGGTGCTGCCTCTGGGGCGGAGGGCCGCCCGCCCCACCAACACACAGCTGCCACGACACACCACGAGGGTGGGAAACTGAGCTGTGCAAAAGCAATTCTCTGTCTCGGATACTTCAAGTCCCAGTCTGAGAGCTCCCGCTCTAGTTTGGATAAAAATTCTGATGTGCCAACTCCTCTGACGCCCAGGCAAATGTACCTGCAGGGCCAAGGTGAAGGGCTTGCCTGCGGCGTGTAGCTTCCCAGCGCCCAAGGTGTTAGACACAGCCTAGACAGCCACAGTCCTGCCTGCTGAGCTTCCCAGCGCCCAAGGTGTTAGACACAGCCTAGACAGCCACAGTCCTGCCTGCTGGGCCCCTGCCTGCCGCAACCTGAGCCTCTGGGCCCTGAGGCGTGAAGGACTTCCATTCAGGGCAGCGAGGGGTCTGGGCTGTGTGGCATGGCCCTGGGAAGGTCCCTGGTGGGGACCTGGCCCACAAGAAGCTGGGACAGCCAGAGCCTGCACCTGCTTCGGGACAGGCCGAAGCCGTAGAACTGGGAGGTGGAGGAAGGGACAGAAAGGCCACTGCGGGGTGGGGGGTGGGGGGATTCAGGGAGAGGGGGAGGGGGAGATGGCCACTATACACGAACCACACACAGACTCGCCTCTTCCCCAGGAAACATGTGGGATGAGGATGAGAACTCCATGGTCCACAGGGCACGACTTTTACTGTTGCTCCCGTTTTTTGTTTTTTTGTTTTTTTTTTTGTTTTTTTTTGCTTTTTAGGGCCACACTAGTGACATATGGAAGTTCCCAGGCTAGGGGTCGAATCAGAGCTACAGCCACCGGCCTGCACCACAGCCACAGCAAGGCAGGATCCGAGGCGCATCTGCGACCTACACCACAGCTCACGGCAACGCTGGATCCTTAACCCACTGAGCGAGACCAGGGCTCAAACCCACAGCCTCATGGTTTCTAGTTGGATTCGTTTCTTCTGTGTACAACGAGAGCTCCACTCCCAGATTTTTAGGTTCGGTCCTCAGGGTCAGAGGTCAACAACACTTGGAACTAGAGTTCAAAGCAGCCTGGAAAAGCTGGAAGAAGCCACAGGTGAAGAGTCAGGTTTGTGGTTTCAGCCCTCCACTTAGCAGCCTATGGCCTTGACAAGAAACTCAGCCATTCAGCACCTGTTTATCGGCTACAAAAAGGGGTGCGTCCATGTGTAAAAGAATGGAAGTGGACCCGTACCTCACATCATCTCTGAGGAAGAACTTGAAGCAGGTCAAAGCCCTAAATGTAGGAGCCAAAACTATAAAACTCTTCAAAGAAAACACGGGGAAGCTCTGTGACCTTGGACTTGGCAATGGTTCCTTGGATAGGTCAACAAAAGCATAAACTAGCAAAAAAAAAAAAAAAAAAAAGATAAATCATACTACATCAGAATTGTAAAGTTTTGTGTTTCAAGAAATAACATCAAAAGAGAAAAGACAGCGAGTTCCCTGGTGGCCTAGTGGTTAGGATTCAGTGCTTTCACCACTGTGGCCCAGGTTCAAGCCCTGGTCTGGGAACTGAAAATTCCACACCAAGCTGCTACATGCCTAGGCCGAACAAAAAAAAGTGAAAAAGACAATTTTTGCAAATCATGTACCTGAGAAGTGATCTGTATCTGGAACTGTTTTTGGCCACCCCGTAGCATATGGAGTTCCCGGGCCAGGGATCAAACCTGCATCCCAGTGCCCCAGAGACGCTGCCAACCCTGGTGCATCACAGTGGGAACTCCTACTAGAATTTAGAACTAAGAAACAGGAATTCCCTGATGACGTCATAGGTTAAGTATCCAGCGTTGTCACTGCTGTGGCTTGGTACTGATCCCTGGCCCGGGGACTTCTGCACGCTGCAGGTGCAAACAAAAAAACAAAAACAAATACTAGACAACTGAAAAATAAGCAAAGGACCTGAACAGACACTTCTCCAAATGTACAATTGGCCAATACACACGCGAAAAGGTACTCGACGTCATTAATCACCAGGGAAATTCAAAACCACAGTGAGAGGCTGCAGCACACCCACCAACGTGGTTAGAAGCAAAACCACAGATAACAGTGTATGCAGGACGCCCGGCCTTTACGCTGCTGGTGGGAGCCCGAAACGGCCCGGCCACTTTGGAAAACATCTGGCAACTCTGCAAAAGGTTAAACAGAGTAAACACATGACCCAGCAGTTCCACTCCCGGGTGAACCACTCTGACTCACGCCGCCTCTGACACCAGGTGGGGATTTTCCTCATACCAGCCAGTCCTCTTGGCCACCAGCTGGGTGGCCTACAATTCGATGCAGGTCTAGAGCCCTCCTCAGGCTGGATAATTTGCTAGAGCTGCTCACCCGACCCAGGACCCAGGGCTCACCCGACCCAGGACCCAGAGATCCGTTTACTGACTTATTATAAAGGATACGGCCCAGAACCGGCCACGGGGAGGAGATGCACAGGGCAAGGCGTGGATGCGGAGGGGGTGAGGGTCGGGGTGGGGGCTTCCACAGCCTCTGTCCAGGCCCATCGCCCTCCTGCCCCCACCAGGTGACCAGCAACCTGGAAGCTCTCCAAACTCTACTGTTTAGGAATTTAAGAGAGGTTCCAGGGAGTTGCCATTGTGGTTCAGTGGGTTGCAAACCCAACTAGGATCCATGAGGCTGCGGGTTTGAACCCTGGCCTCATTCAGTGGGTTAAGGATCTGGTGTTGTGGTGAGCTGTGGCGTGGGTCGCAGACACGGCTGGGATCCCCCGTGGCTGTGGTGTAGGCCGGCAGCTGCAGCTTGGATTCGACCCCTAGCCGGGGAACTTCTGTATGCTGCAGGTGCAGCCCTAAAAAGCAAAAAACAAAAGAAAAAAAAGTTTCAGTACTAATAAAGATTGATTTGGTTAATCTGTGATTAACTCACCCCCCGCCCCAGGGCCTCTCCCCCAACCCCAGGTCTCGGGTGGGGCTGAAAGTCCCACCCCTCCCATCAGGCCATCAGAAGCTATCTCAGGGCCCCCAGGCACTGGTCCTCCCCTGAGCAGGCAAAAGATGTTCTGTCCAAGGTCTTCCCAAGGGTTTTAAGGGCTCTGTGCCAGACCCCAGGGACAAAAACCAAATAACATTTCTTATTATGCCACACCAAGCACACACCCAAGAGAAAAACATATGTCCACACAAAATCTTCGAGCAGGAATGTTCACAGTAATATTATTTATTAATATTGTTATTAATAAATAAACAATATTTATTAATATTGTTATTTGGCATAACAGCCAAAAAGCTAGAAGCACTGAAAAGTGCACCAGCTGATGAATGGATAAAGCAGGTGGGACACAGTCACACAGCGGAAGCGCTGCCACGCGTGACACACGGATGAACCTTGGAAACCTGATGCTGGGTGAGAGCAGCCAGACACAAGGACCACATCGCCTGGCTCCACTGACACGAAATGTCCAGAACAGGCAGGTCTACAGAGAAAGGAAATAGGGGGAATGAGAAGAAATGGATAAAGGGTACAGGGGTTTCTTTTTGAGGTTGTAAAAGTGTTGTGGTTTTTTTTTTTTGTCACATTAGGGCTGCATGCGCGGCATATGGAGGTTCCCAGGCTAACAGGACCTGTAGCTGCCAGCCTACGCCACAGTCACAGCAACGCAGGATCCGAGCCGCATCTGCAACCTACACCACAGCTCACGGCAACGCCGGATCCTTAACCCACTGAGCAAGGCCAGGGATCGAACCCGCAACCTCATGGTTCCTAGTCGGATTCGTTAACAGCTGCGCCACGATAGGAACTCCTAAAAATGTTCTAAGTTGACAGCTGCACAGCCCTGGATGCACGAAAACCACTAAACTGTACACTTCACTGGATGAATCAAAGGGACGCGAACTACAGCTCAATAAAGCAGCTGCAAACGGGGGTCTGCGAAGCTCACCGCACTGCTCGGGCAACCGCGCCTCGCACAAGCCTGCTGGTCCAGAAGTCAGAGCTCAGTCCCCAGCCTGGGGACAGCCCCAGACCGGCAGGCTCCGGGGCCCAGGCCCGATGGGCAGCAGCAACGGTGCCCGCAGGGTGCCCGCATCTCCCTAACCGCCTCAGGCCCTCACAGGGCCCACCACTTCCCACAAAGCCGCGTAGGGTCCCAGGGGAACACACACCAGGTGGGACCCAGCACCCACTTTCCACTGCAAACCGTTCCCAAGAAATCCTGAGTCAGGGGGCCTAGCGCCGGCTGTCCGGTCCGCCTTGCAGGCTGGACACCACCGAGGGCACGGACACGCTCCATCATCCTACCTGGCAGTGACACTGGGCTGAGACAGCAGAGAGGACACGGGTCCGACAGCCGGGATAGAAAGCCAGCATCTTGCCCCGGAGCTCCGGGGCCCCAGATACTCCTGGGCACTGGCCAGCCTCCCGGAGGAGGCCTGCCTGCTGCCCAGCTCACGGAGGCGGAGGGCCCGAGAGAGCAGCCTCATCCTGCGGCAAAGGGGCTAGTCTTTACTCAGAGCCCAGCACGTGGGTTCGCAGCTTCCTCTGGTATGGCCGGCTGTCCCCTCCACACAGGAACGCACCAGGCCTGCTGCTCCCGGGGGCCCTCCTCCAGGAACTGCTCCTCCCCCCAGCACCCAGCAGCTTCCACCGCCCTCATAGGCTGTGAGGGATTAATGACTTGGCCTGAAGTCACAAAGCCCGGCTCAGTCGTAATCAAATGACAAACGAGGGATGAAAGCAAGAACCAGCCACACAGCCCAAGCCTTCCTAGGGATTGGAGAAAATAGGTGGGGCTGTGAGCTACACCCAACAGAATTCCATCTCCAGCACCACGAATCAGGCCCCACCAGGCCTCCAGCAGGCAGGAGCGGCGCCACCCAGGGCGGGCGTCTGCACAGCAGGTGTCAGGGGCTGGGAGGCTGCCTGCTAACACAAGGGGCCTGGGACAGCGGCTGATGTAAGACAACTCAGGCACACAGCGCAAGGTCACCGTCCCCACGTCATCGGACAGAGGCTCTCAGACTCCAGGGGCGGGCTGGGGAAGGTGCAGGCTCCTGGGCGCCCCGCCTCCAAGATGCTGGGGCGGTAGGTCTGGAGCCGGGACTCAGAAGCCTGTTTCCCCTTCTATTCTTTCGGGTTTTTTGTGGGGGGGCTATGGTTGCAGCAAAAGTGGATCAAACCTGCGCCACAGCTGTAACCAGAGCCCCAGCAGTGACAACGCCAGATCACTGCGGACGGTGCCCACCAGAGCAAGGGACGGAGTCCCTCGGGGCCCTAGGGTGCAGCCCCCAGGGATCAGGTCGGGTCCCCTCAGCTCCACCCGCGCCCCACTCCACGTGAGCTCTAAACAAATCTCAAAGGCACAGCGTGGCGTCCCTAAATATCTCAGCATTCCCTTGAAAACATGAAGACGCCATTTAAAAGCAGAACCACAGAGTTCCTACTGTGGCTCAGCAGTTAGCGAACCCGACAGGTATCCGTGAGGAGGCAGGTTCGGTCCCTGGCCTCGCTCAGTGGGTGAAGGACCCGGGGTTGTCGTGAGCTGTGGTGTAGGTCGCAGATGCGGCTCGGATCCCGAGTTGCTGCGGCTGTGGTGTAGGCCGGCAGCTGCAGCTCTGATTTGATCCCTGCCCTGCGAACCTCCACATGCCTCGTGTGTGGCCCTAAAAAGCAAAAAAAGAAAAAATATCCTCAAGGAAGCTCCCTTGTGGTGCAGTAGGATAAGTATCCAGCCTCGCTGCAGCTGTGGCGCAGATCACAACTGTGGTACAGGTTCGATCCCTGGCCCAGGAACTGCTGCATGCTGCAGGTGCAGCCAATAAACAAATAAATAAAAACAGAACCACAGAACAATTATCCCACCAAAAACATAATTCGGATTCCTTAATATAATTTTTTCTAACTGGCTTTATTCAGCAACGCACGAATTGGGCAGTATCTAATCTAGCAAGCAGAAAGGAGCTCCCTTTAGTATCGCTAAATATCAAGTGAGTGTCTAAGTTTCCTCGATTGTGCCCTAAATGTCTTGAAATTGGCATTTGTGAACTGTCTTATAACTGCCCAAAGCCGGAAAGAAAAATGTTCACAGTCTGATGAAGAGATAAATCAATGACACGTAACAAAAACCACTAGGCAAGAATCTATAACAGCAAGGATCTTTCACACACACACACGCATGCATGCACACACGAGAAACTCACCAGCACTGTACTGAGTATATGATTCCACTTATGAGAAATTCTAGAAAGGGCAAAACTATGGTGATAGAAAGGAGACCTGTCTGCCAGGGTCCAGAGCCGGGAGGAAACCAGCCGCAAAGCAGCAGGAAGGAAATTCTGGAGAAGATGGAAATGCTCTGCGCCACCACGGTGAGAGTCACCACACACGTGTGCGCATTCATCAAGCTCAGTGACCTGTACCCTCAAAATAGGTGCATTTTATGATACGCACATTTTACAATGAGGTTGTTTTTGAAAAACAGAACTACAATAGAGTGGTGTCACCTTGAAAAAAAATGAGAAATTCCTTAGTGCCATTAACTCTCAGGGGACTATTCATTTTCCCAAGTAGCTCATAAACGTTTTAAAATCGGCATTGTTAAGCAATAGAAAAATAAAATAAAATCATACTTTAATACATAAAAAATAAAATAAAATAAAATCTGCATTGTGTTGATCTTCCACTGAAGTACAATTTGTATGCAGAAAATCAGCATGTGGGGAGTTCCTACTGTGGCTCAGCGGGTTAAGAACCCAACGTAGTGTCCATGAGGATGCGGGTTCGATCCCTGGCCTTGCTCAGTGGGTTAAGGATCTGGCGTTGCCGAAAGTTGTGGCATAAGTCACAGATGCGGCTCAGATCCACTGTTGTTGTGGCTGTGGTGCAGGCCGGCAGCTGCAGCTCCGAGCTGACCCCTGGCCCGGGAACCTCCATATGCAGCGAATGTGGCCCTAAAAAGACAAAAAAAAAAGAAAAAAGAAAGAAAGCAAATGAGCATTTGTAACATGCTTCCTCAGTTACTCCGATGCAGGCAGACGAGGGTGAGGTGACCGTATAATTTACCCTCCTACTCAAAATACCTCTGAGAAAGTGGAGCAGGAGACAAACAGTGCTGTCCCCCACAGGGGACAGCAACTCCTGGCGTGACTAAAACCCAGGAACTGGTCAGCTGTGGTGCCAAGTCCAGGGCGTGGATGCCAGGCTGCCGGCCCACACAGAGGGGAGGCTGGACAGTGTGAGCACAACCTCGCCTACCACTGGCTCCCTGGGCTGCATGGACTGCATTTCCACCGACAGTCCCCACACCCCAGCAGGAAGAAAGCCAGCACCATGCATGGTTTTACGGAATGTTCCAGAATACTAGCTCTGAATGTCGTTTCTGTTGACTCGGATTCCATGCCTTCATTAACTCCATGGTAGACTCAGTGACAAAGCCGCAAAGAGAAAAAATTCTATACAAGTACACCTTGAAGATATTGCAGGTTGGGTTCCAGTACAGCAAACACTGCAACAAAGGAGGCACATGACTGTCTTGGCTTCCCAGTGCTTATAAAAGTCGGGCTTAGGAGTTCCTGCCATGGCTCAGCGGTTAGGAACCCAACTAGCATCCATGAGCATGCAGGTTCGATCCCTGGCCTCACTCAGTGGGTTAAGGATCAGGTATTGCCGTGAGCAGTAATATAGGTCGCAGACGTGGCTTGGATCCTGAATTGTTGTGGCTGTGGTGTAGGCCAGTGGTTATAGCTCCGATTGGACCCCTAGCCTGGGAACTTCCACTGCCATGGGTGTGGCCCTAAAGAGCAAAAAAATAAAATACAATAAAAAATAAAATAAAAAATACTTTATATCTACAACATGAGGAATATAGCCAACATTTTATAGTAACTATAAATACAATATAACCTTTAAAAATCGTGAATCACTGTTGTAAACCTATAACATATAATACAGTATACCTCAATCTTAAAAAAGTTTTAGGAGTTCTCATGTGGCTCAGTGGGTTAAGGATCTTGCATTGTCCCTGCGGCGGCACAGATTCAACCGCTGGCCCACGAATTTCCTCATGCCTTAGGTGTGGTCAAAGAAAAATTTTTTAAAACTTTATTGCCAGGGAGTTCCCGTCATGGTGCAGTGGTTAACGAATCCGACTAGGAACCATGAGTTTGAGGGTTTGATCCCTGGCCTTGCTCAGTGGGTTACGGATCCAGTGTTGCCGTGAGCTGTGGTGTAGGTTGCAGACGCGGCTCGGATCCTGCATTGCTGTGGCTGTGGCGAAGGCCGGCAGCTACAGCTCCAATTGGATCCCTAGCCTGGGAACCTCCACATGCTACAGGTGCCGCCCTAAAATGATGAAAGACACAAAAAAAAAAGCTTTATTGCCAAAAAATGTTAACCATCACCTGACAATGCAAAGCTGCCATAAATCTACAATTTGAAAAAAAAAATGCAATTATCTTCAAAGTACAATAAAGTGAGGCAATAAAAAGAGATGTGCTTGGACCAAAATTCAAATTCATTCCACACATCCTTTTTTTTTTTTTTTGGTCTTTTTAGGGCCACACCCGAGGCATATAGAAGTTCCCAGGCTAGGGAATGATGGCCTACACCACAGCCACAGCAACACGGGATCCCAGTGTAAGCGACCTACAGCGCAGTTGGCGGCAATGCAGGATCCTTTGACCCACCGCGCGAGGCCAGGGATTGAACCCGCGTCCTCATGGATACCAGTCAGGTTCTTGATCTGCGGAGCCACAATGGGAACTCCGGTCCCACTCACCTTGACCTGCACACCTACTAGATGCCAGGCACTTGCTAGGCACTCCGGGACCAGCAAAATCCCTGAGCTCAAGACACCTGCTGGCCAATTCACATGTAGAAGCACAGCAAGCAAAGGAGCACCTTGTAGATTTCACACACCCACTGACAAACAAAGGGCTCCAGGTTGCCTGCCCTGGACCAGGTCCACACCACGGTCCCCCTCCACGAGCTCCATGCTTAGAGAGCTGACTCCAGTCCCAGAAAGCTTCCAGGCTTCCCTTAGAAAACCCTGCCCCTCAGCGGCCAACCAGGAATTCTGGTTTTCAAATTCCTCTGGTTACTTCACTGTCCCATAAAGTTGACACCAGCCACAGGACGAGCCCATTTACACTTAAATAAATTTAAATGAATGCAGGGAGTCCCTGGTGTGGCTCAGTGGTAACCAATCTGACTAGTATCCATGAGGATGCGGGTTCGATCCCTGGCCTCGCTTAGTTAGGTTAAGGATCTGGCATTGACGTGAGCTGTGGTGTAGGTCGGCAGCTGAGGCTCCGATTTGATCCCTAACCTGGGAACTTCCATATGCTGCAGTCCTAAAACGCAAAAAATAAAAAATAAATGAATGCGATTAAAAATGCAATTCCTCCATGCCTGGCCTCATTTCAGACCACACAGGGCTAGTGGCTAGCATACTGGACAGAGTCGATAAGAAGCACCTCCATCACGGTGGAACATTCTAGAGGATGTACTTTCCAACAACCTGGCATGTGACATGTCCTTCGACTTCACTTCAGCCCACACCCGGGGGCTCTTCTAGGGCCCACGCTGATGCCAAGACCAAGCCTCCCAACCAAACGCAAACCTGTGCTTGAGAAGTGGGAAAACCGGCACGGCGGGACCCTCGGCAGGGACCACCCAACAGCCGCCTTCGCTCCCTCGGCCATCAAGACCCAAGGCCAACCTAGGCTAAGCCTTAAACCTCTGAAAGCCTCATTTCCCCCCCATCTGTAAACAGAGTCGGGCTGGGCGCTTCTAGGAGTCATTCCAGGAGTGACATTCTAGAACTCCAATGAGGAAGAAAAGTGACATTCTAGAACTCCAATGAGGAAAAAAGTAATTTGCTACCAAACTTTTAATTAACATTTACTCAAAGAAAGAAAGAAAGAAAGACCCAAAGGAAACATGTGAGTCTTTAAATGCTGTCCCAGAGCCCACATCTGCAGGGCTCAGTCAAAAGCTGGGAGGGACAGCACACTGCAGTGGCCTGGCTGTCCAAAGTTCGTGCTTTCCCAGAGTAAACTGCCCCTCCTGTTTACAACTGCCCAGACTGTGCCACAGGTTTCAGTCCTCAGAGCCACCCTGACACAGGCGCTGTTATTATCTCTGCTTCGCAGACAGTGATACTAAGCCCGGCGAGCCTAAGGATCCAGCCTAAAGCCCACACCTGCAAGGGGTGACGCTGGGATTTGAACGTAGGCCCCTGCTTTCCGGAGCCTGTGTCCCACTTTTCCAACAAAAAGAGCTCCCCTTTACTTACAAGCTGCCAGCCACTCTGCCTGGCACTAGATACTTTTTTTAGCACTCAGAAGAGCCCATGATAAAACGGGGCACAGAAGGTTAGACAGCTTCCAAGGGGAAGAGGCCAAATTCGCACCCAAGCCTGGGCCTGCTGCGCTGGCTCTAACCACTGCCCTCCCCAGCCTCTAGAGCCCATCCCTTCAACACCTCCAAACTGAGGGCTCTGACACTCTCAGCGGACGAGGTTGCTGCGTGAGAGGTTTTGGCATCATCTCCCTGCTAGACAGTGAAGCCTCTAAGCTGGGGACCAGATCTTCCGTGTCAGAGTCCCGCCCTCATTGCACTTCAGCCCTAGAGGCTTCAGTGAAGCTTGTTAAATTCACGGGCTTGGCTGCCCTAAGCCAGAAGCCTCCTCTTTCAACATGGGCCGTTTGGCTCAGATGTCCTTAAAGGCCTTCCCATGCCGGCACGTCCACCCACTCTCCAGTGCCCTGAGGTTTCTCTAAGTCAAGCCCTGGTGACCACAGGCACTCTGGCAGTTGTGCGGGGCACCTGAGGCCACGAGTCCCCATTTGGAGACAATATGCAATTGTGAGTGCCTGAGAGGTAGGTAGGCAGGCACCAGGGGTAGGAAGCAAGCAGAAGCGTGGGCACACACGCGGAAGCACCTAAGACTATCCAGAAATCTTGTAACTGTCAGAAACTGATTTTCAAAAAGATACCATATAGAGACTGGCTAGGCATCATCCTGATGAAGCAATAAGCCTTTCTAATAGCCAGCATCTCCATCTGGGGGAAAGAACGCAGCTCCGGAGAGAGAAGACCTGTCAGCAGCCGCCCCCCCGCCCGGCTCCTGTGGCTGGATGGCCTTACAGAGGCACTGGGTCTCCGGGACCTCAGTCTCCTCTTTCACTGAAAGAGTGGTGAGATTTCCTGCCATCCTCCCTCGCCAGGCATGCTGGGCAAACAAGCGACACGAGAGACGTTAGAGCCCTTTGCAAAGATGAACCCCAAGGTCACCCGGCCAATACGCAGCGGAGACTGATCTAAGGCCTAGCCTCCGGGCCCCTCTGTCTCCCAGGATCAGCCACTTCTATTATTTTTGCTCCTGGAATTTGGAGTGGGTGGGGCCAGACAGCCAATAACAAACCAGTGGTGAAAAGCTCCCCCAGGTTTCCCCTCCCTAGAAAAGTCAAAAGTGACCTTGAGGTCAGGAAAAGTCTTTGACTTAGAAGTGCTGGTGGGTTCAGGGCACCCCATCCATACCGCACTGTATGCCCAGCCTCTGCCTCTTCTAAAGAGATGTCAACATTCACAGGAAACTAATCTGGCTTGGACCCAAGGTCAGTGTGATGCCCAATCTCCAAATCTGAAAGGGCTGGCCCTCAAACAGGAAGCGGCTGTCACTCTCGGAGATGAATCAAGCAGCATGGGCCTGTTGCAGGCCCCAGCGCCTACTCGGCCTTCCCAGCTTCCGCGCCCCTCCTTAGCTCAAATGCCACCGTGCCTGCTTCCGCTCGGTCCCAGGAATGGAAAGTAACCTTGAGGCTGCCCTCCCGCTCCTGTCGGAAACGAGCCGGCTCGAGATCTCCGGCGTCCTCCCGGCCCTCGATTTACCCGTGCCGGTGGAGGAAGGCAGGGGTGGTCCCCCCGACAAGAACAAGCCTTCGCCCCCATTGTGTAAGATGCTTCCGGGCTCAGCGGACCATCCTCCCGTCTTAGCAGTGAACTGTTAACGGGGAAGGCCATTTCCTGTTCTTCCTGTTAACAGCCGGCTCCCCCCTTAAAACCGATGGGCTCCGGCCGCCGCCCAGCCAGCGGGTTACTCGCGGCGCACATGTCGCGATATCCGGTTGCCTTTGCACCACCGCCCGGTCACGACCCGAATTAGGGGGCTCACTGGGACCCAGGCGGGGGCCTCGGCGCGTTCGGACACCGCGCGGGGCGGGGCGGAGCTGGGCTGGGCAGAGCTGAGGGGGGATGCGCTCCGACCCCCGCCCGGGGAAGAAGGGCTCCGCGCCGCTTCCTCACGCAGACTGCCTGCGCGACCCGAGATGCGCCGGAGCCCGGCCGGGCGACGCTGGGAGGCGGCCCGCTCTGCGGCACCCGAGGCTCATCCCGGCCTCGGCGGGCGGGCGGACGGGCGGGGTCCAGAGGTGACCAGCCCGGCGGGGGCGGGGACTGAGGAGGGGAGGGCGCAGGGGGTCGGCCGGGCCCGGGCGGCGACTCGGAATCCTGGCCTCCCGCTGCCGCGAGCCACTCTTACCGGCAGATCTGGATGGCGGACGGGCTATCGGCGGTGGGGCCCGACATGCTGGCGGCGGCGGCGGCGGCGGCGGGCGGCGGAGGGAGCGCGCAGGTGTCTGGCAGGCCCGGCGCGGAATGAATGAGCCCGGGCGGCGCCATGGAGGGGGAGGGGGGAGGTGGAGCCATGGTGCCAGGGGGCGGGGCCTGCGCGCCGACCGCGAATCGAACACGGACTCCTGCGAGGGCCCGCCCCGCGTGCCCGCCTCCGCCCCGCCCCCGGCCCGCGCCGGCTCCCCCGGCGTCCGGTTCTGGCGGCGGCGGCGGCGGGGCCGCGGCGGGGCGCCGCTTCCAGAAGGTTCGGCGGCGGTTAAGAGGCGCCGGCGCGGGGCTGGGCAGCCGCCGGGGTCAGCCTCGCCCTGCGCGTGTTTGCTCGCGGCGTCACCCCCTCCGCGGGCCTGGGACGCGCCCACTAGGCGACGAGGCTGCGCCCGAGACCCAGGTGCCCGCGTGGGCGGAGAGGCCTGCGGAAGACCGTGGCCTGGTCGCGCTTTCTCAGAGCAACTTCGAGAGGAAACTGGAGGCGGTTTCTCGTAAACGAGCGTTCCTGGCCAGGCTGGGAGGCACGGGGGTCCGCAAAATGGGGAGCCAAGAGCTCTCAGGCCTGAGCTGCCGCAGCGCGTACTTGGCCTCTGGGTTCTTCCAAGAAGGCTTCTGCGCGCTGAGCATCCTCCTGGGTGTGCCTGACCTGCAGTAAGGAGCCCTAAAGTGGTTCTCTTGCACACTGTATGCCCTGCGAGGGAGTCCGGGCCAAGTCGGTGACACAGTATCCGCCCCAAAAAAGAGGGGAAGGTGAACACGTGTTTGTGTTGGAATTTCAGAGCGCTTTTAGTCCATAAAACTCCATGTGGCTTTTCCCCAATGTTTTGGAATGAACATAAACTGCTTCTGTAGTCAGATTTTTAAAAGTTAAACCCCACGGAACTCCAGCTCTCCAGTGCACTTTGAAGGCCTATTTATACTAAACTAAATAGTTCATCTTGGTCACACCTGCATTACAGGACCATGGCAGCAGCCCACCACCTAAGTCCCAGAAACCGAGGGAGCAAACCGGATCATGTCTATCATTTCAAGATTATTAAACTAAAAATGTCATTTTCGAGCACGAATTAAATCGCTGCAGGTGTCTAGGGTTAGCAAGCCTGTTTAACCACCACTCTTCTCAACGTGGGTCCTAGCCTGGGGACTGGGCTGAGTGGGTCAGGATTAAATGGCCAGATCCCTGCCAGAGAGGGGCAAACAAGTGATCTGGGAGTTCCTGCTGTGGCTCCATGGGATCCGCGGTGTCTCTGCAGCGCCAGGACACAGGTTTGATCCCCAGTCCAGCACAGTGGGTTAAAGGTTCCAGCAATGCTGTGGGTGTGGCGTTGGTTGAAACTGTGGCTCTGATCTCATCCCTGGCATGGGAAGTCCATATCCTGCCAGGTGGCCAAAAGCACAAAACCAAACAAAGTGATCTGGCACAACATCTGGATCTCTCTCTCTTTTTTTTTTTTTTTTTTGTCTTTTTAGGGCCACATGGCATTGGAGGTTCCCAGGCTAGGGGTCTAATCGGAGTTACAGCTGCCAGCGGACACCACAGCATCAGGGGATCCAAGCCGAGTCTGCAACCTACACCCCAGCTCACAGCAACACCGGATTGCTGACCCACTGAGCAAGGCCAGGGATTGAACCCTCATCCTCCTGGGTACGAGTCAGATTCATTTCCGCTGCGCCACGACGGGAACTCCAATATCTGTATCTTTGGGAAAGGGCTTGTGTACCCCTTGGCCCGAGACAGCATCTGTCAATACACTCCATGTGACAGCTTCCACGGGGTGGGAGGAAGGCAGGGAAAACAACAGCTCAACCGAGATGTTCTTGTGTCCTGGATTCTGAGGAGAGAAAACAGTGCTCCAGGATTAAACACTTGTGTATGATTGACGATTGTTTATGATGTTGCCCCATTTTCAGGGAAAACAATGGGGAACCCAGTCTCTTAGCAAAAACATCCTGACTTCTTTTTGCTTTAGTGCTGACAGATTTACCCTGATCTCTCACAGTCTCTCACTTTCCCATTTTAAGTTGTTTTTTCTTTTTTTCTGCTTTCTTCTCAGGTTACTGGGCCATTTCTGTCCCTCTCTTTAGGCAAAACGTCTCAAAAGAGCTATTTAGGAGTTCTCTTGTGGTGCAGCAGGTTAAAGATCCCACATTGTCACTGCAGTAGCCTGGGTGGCTGCTGTGGCTCAGGTTCAATCCGTGGCCCAGGAACTTCCACATACCCTGCACTTGGCCAAACAAAACAAAACAAACAAACAAACAAAAACAGCTGTTTATACAAACCCAAACCGCTTCTCTCCTCTTCCCACCCCTCTGTTCTCTTTGAAACCCATTCCATCCTGGGCTTTGTCTCTCCTGCTCAATTTATCAAGGTCAGTCATTCTTTCTAAGTTGCTAAATCCAATAATCCGTTGTCAGGAGTCATCTTCCTCGACTTCTTGGAAGCACTGAGCTGACGTGACCCATCTCTTCCTGAAACGCTTGCTCCCGGCCACATGCTCCTGCTTTCTGGCCACTCTGCTCAGCTTGGACTCAAGGTTTCACCCTGTGGCGTGACTTTACTTATTTATTTATTTATGCGTTGTTGTCTTTTGTCGTTTTAGGGCTGCACCCATGGCATGTGGAGGTTCCCAGGCTAAGGGTCCAATCGGAGTTACAGCTGCCGGCCTACACCACAGTCACAGCACATCTGTGACCTACACCACATCTCACAGCAATGCCGGATCCTTAACCCACTGAGCGAGGCCAGGGATCGAACCTGCAACCTCATGGTTCCTAGTCGGATTCATTTCCGCTGAGCCACGGTGGGAACTCCTGTTCCATGATTTTAAATCCCATCCATTCAACAGTGACCCCATATCTCCAGCCCAGACCGCTCCCCTAGATTCCAGACTGAGGCGTTCCCCGCCCGAGGCCGCATCTCACTGTGGCTGTGTAATAGGCATCTCACGCTCACCGCATCCTTGTGCACGCCCAGAACTTGCTCCCCTTGCAACCTTCCCCATCTAGTAAATAACAATTGCTTCTTCCCAGGTGCTCAACCTAACGTCCTTGGCACCTCTGTTTCTCTCGCATCCTTCATCCAACCCATCAGCAAACACTACCAGCTCTACATTCAAAATAAGTCTAGAGGAGTTCCCACTGTAGTGCAATGGGATAGGGGTCATCTCTGCAGCGCCAGGATGCAGGTTTGATTCCCAGCCCCACACAGTGAGTGAAAGGATCAGGTGCTGCTGCCACGTATGTTGAAACTGAGGCCAGGGACCTGATACCTGGCTTGGGAACTCCAAATGCCTTGGGGCGGCCAAAAACAAAAACAAACTCTCTGCGGAGTTCAAGAATCTACCCAAGGCTACCTTCACACGTCTGGCCTCACTAGCACACACACCCGCCTTGCTCAGCTAGCCCCAGCCCTCTGGCCTCTCTCATGGTCCTTGGATATATTTGGCCCGTCTTTTCCTCAGGCACCCGCAGGGCTCACCCCCTCACTTCCTCAAGTCTGTAAAATCACCCTTTTTTTTTTTCCTTGTCTTTTTAGGGCCACACCCATGGCATATATGGAAGTTCCCAGGCTAGGGGTTAAATTAGAGCTGTAGCCGCTGGCCTACGCCACAGCCACAGCAACGCTGGATCTGTGCCGTGCTGGGACCTGCAACACAGGATCTTTAACCCACTGAGTGAGGCCAGAGATCAAACCTGCGTCCTCATGTCTACTAGTTGGGTTTGTTAGCACTGAGCCATGATGGGAACTCCTATAATATCCCCTTCTGAATAAGGCCTTCCCAGGAGTTCCCATCGTGGCGCAGGGGAAATGAATCCGACTAGGAGCCATGAGGTTGTGGGTTCGATCCCTGGCCTCACTCAGTGGGTTAAGGATCTGGCGTTGCCGTGAGCTGTGGTGTAGGTCGTAGATGTGGCCTGGATCCCACGTTGCTGTGGCTGTGGCGTAGGCTGGCAGCTGCAGCTCAGATTAGACCCCTAGCCTGGGAACTTCCATATATATGCCACAGGTGCTGCCATAAAAGGACAATAAATAAATAAATAAATAAATAGGATAAATAAGGCCTTCCCTGGCTGTCCTCTCTAAAATTATAATTATTCCACATTCCCTGTCCTTCTCCCTGGCTTATTTTTCTCCTATGCATTTAATATCATTTAATATATATTTTGCTCATCAATTTAGTGTTTATCCCCCAACTTGAACGTATGTTGCACGAAAGCAGAAATTTTTTATAATGTCGTTCATTGCTCTATCCCAGGCTCCTGGAAGAGTGCCTAGCACTCAATAGTTGCTCAATAAATAGTATATGAATGATCGAGTCAAGGGAGGTTTACAGGAGTTCCCTGGTGGCACGATGGGTTAGGGACCTGTTTGTGTCACTGCCATGGCTCTGGTCACTGCTGTGATGCAGGTTGGATCCATGGCCTGGGAACTTCCACGTGCCGTGGGTGAGGACAAAAAAAAAACCAGGAAAGCGGTTTACCAATAGCGTTGTATTCAACAGCATAGATATTTAATGTACACACTTTTTCTTTGTTGGAGTTTTTGTCCACACCCTCAGCACAAGGAAATTCCTAGGCAGTGACCTGAGGCATAACAGTGGCAACACCTAATCGTTAATCCAATGAGCCACTGGGAACCCCTGCCCAGTCTTTCTTTGGACCGGAAATATTGTCCACAAATTGTCATAAAAAAACTTGGGCGGGATTTCCCATCGTGGCTCAGTTGTAACAAATCCGGCTGCCAGCCATGGGGATGTGGCTTCAGTCCCTGGCCTCACTCAGGTTCTGGTGTTGCTGAGAACTGTGGTATAGGTTGAACAGGCGGCTCGGATCCCCATTGCTGTGGGTGTGGTGTAGGCCGGCAGCTGCAGCCCTGATTTGACCCCTAGCCTGGGAACTTCCATATGCCCCTGGTGTGGCCCTAAAAAAGCAAAAACAAAAACTTAAATATATTATGTAAAAAATTTTTTCAAGTTTTTATGAAAAGGTAAACTGTTGACATTTGTGACCTTTGAGCAAAAGCACTAGAGGTAAGGGCTTTACTTTGCATTTACATATTTTTGTGCTATTACCATCTAGCCGTGTATCTATTTTATTATTTTCTCATGTCAATATCGAGTAGTGGCTATGAAGCAAAGTAACACTTATACACTGATGGGGGAATATAAATTGGTACAACCTCTTTAGAAAACAACTGAAAATAATTCCTGGCGTTCCTGTCATGGCTCAGCGGAAACGAATCTGACTAGTATGCACGAGGAGTTTCAATCCCTGGCCTCGCTCAGTGAGTTAAAGATCCAGCGTTGCCAGGAGCTGTGTTGTAGGCCACAAACGCGGCTGAAATCTGGCGTTGCTGTGGCTGTGGCGTAGGCCAGCGGCTACAGCTCCGATTGGACCCCTAGCCTGGGAACCTCCATATGCCCTAAAAAGTATGGCCCTAAAGAGACAAAAAAAAATTTTTTTTTGCTTTTTTTTTTCAGGGCCACACCTATGGCACATGGAAATTCCCAGATTAAGGGTTGAATCAGAGCTGCAGCTGCCAGCCACAGCCACAGCAATGCCAGATCCAAGCCAAGTCTGTGACCTACATCACAGCTCATGGCACCCCTGGGTCCTTAACCCACTGAGTGAGGTCAGGGAGTGAACCTGCGTCCTCATGGTTACTATTTGGGTTCGTAACCTGCTGATCCGCAGTGGGAACTCCATAAATGTTATTTTTCTGAAGATGTGGTTCTTGTGCAAGCTTTATATAACTCAGAGCCAGAAAAAAGCACCACGAAACGAAGACCAGGCGGGGGCCCCCAAACTGTCCAGCAAGTAGATGACCCAGAGGTGAGGCAGAGGCAGGGGAGCGGGCCAGCGGTGGACCCCAGAGAGGGTCTCCCAGGACGTGCACCCAGAGCACCGGGATTTAGCCACTTGCACCCCTCACAGAGGAAAGAAGGACCCCCGAGCAAATGGAGGGATCTGCCAGCAAGCCTGTCTCCACGAGGCACATTAAGGCCACCCAAAGAGAGCCTCGACAGGATGGCAGAGTCAAGGCCCTCTGAGGCTGAGATGCAGAAGCGCTGTGGCCAGACAAGGGTGCTGATCGAAGAGAAAGAAGTGGGATTATGAGCGAGGGCCCCAGGCCCAGCCGCACGAGCTCCAGGCCCAGACTGTATTAGCTCCGCTTCCGTCTGAGCCTCGGCTCTCTCGGGGGGAACAACAGGGACACGATGGTCCGTCCTGCTGGGTCGCTGGGGGGAGTGAGTGAGGTGACACTTACAGCGCTTGGAAGAGCACCTAGCACGGAGAAAGGGCTCCACAGACTGTGTGAATGGGCGCGGAGGCCAGGGGGCCCCGAGGTCCGGGGGCCCGGGAGCAGTCTGACCACGAAGGATTCAGATCCCAGCCTTGGGCTGGAGCGTGTTAATCAGGATCCAGGAAGAATTTGGAGCTGGGATTTGTGCTAGAGCTGGACACGGCAGGGTTCTCCAGGGCCCCCGATGTCCTCCAGGGCCCCCGATGTAAGATGCAGCCGGGAGGGGCAACCTGGCCCCCGGCTCACACAGCTCGCCTGTTTCTTTTAGCATCGATCATATTTAGCTCTTTGACTAAAGACTTGTGCTTTTCCTCTTAAGAGATGCTGGACGCTTTGTGACTGTGCCTCTCACCCACTAAACAGAGTTGGACAAGACCCACCCACATGTTTCCAGGAGGAAACGCGTCAATATGCACGTATAGCCCTCCATCAGCAGGGGAGGACAGGGAGTTCCCGTCATGGCTCAGCGGTAACAAACCTGACTAGTGCCCATGAAGACGCAGGTTCGATCCCTGGCCTCGCTCATTGGGTTAAGGATCCAGCACTGCCGTGAGCTATGGTGTAGGTCACAGACATGGCTCTGATCCCATATTTTCCTGTGGCTGTGGTGTAGGCTGCAGCTACAGCTCCAATTCGACCCCTAGCCTGGGAAATGTATTCATGAGTATAGACATAAATTCATTTTCCAAACGAAGCGTTTACAAATCAGCTCTTCAGAGTTCCCATCATGGCGGAGTGGTTAACGAATCAGACTAGGAACCATGAGGTTGCGGGTTTGATCCCTGGCCTTGCTCAGTGGGTTAATGATCCGACGTTGCCATGAGCTGCGGTGTAGGTCACAGATGCGTCTCAGATCTGGCGCTGCTGTGGCTGTGGCTGTGACGTAGGCCAGCAGCTGTAGCTCTGATTAGACCCCTAGCCTGGGAACCTTCATATGCAGCAGATATGGCAAAAAAAAAAAAATCATCTCTTCGACTCTAAGTAGGTCAAACTTTAAATCCAGAATTAGAGCCATGCCTGGGTGCCTGAACGTTGAGTCACTGAGAAAAGGGCTTCAGAGTGCCCTTGACCTTTGAGATGTCCCTTCTCTGGAACACCCACCCCCCCCCACGCGCGCTTGGTCTCCAGTCGGAAGCCCTGTGGCTCCACCTAGGGGCCAACAGAGTTCCCAACAGCACCATCCTTCACTCTCCAGGCCGCTCCACCCGCCCCAACATCTTGCCAAAATCAGAGTAAACTTCCCCTTGCTCAAATTTATATCGGAAACCCCAGGACTACAACAAAAGCCAGGCAAAGTCAGAGTAATTCTGTGTTTCTCACACATATGATAATGGAAAACTGAGGTGTCCTTACATGTTTCTGAAGGGACCTGAAGAAAAACAATGTTGGTTTCATATGCATCCAGTCCCTGCTCTTTGAAGAGCCAGAGGGCCCTTATTTCTAAAAATGCCTAAAGGGAGCTCCGCACAAATGCGCGGGTTGTGAAAACCCCAAGAGGAGCACGACCGCCAGCCGGCTCACCCTGCCCCTGCAGACCTCAAAGCTAAAAGTGACGCTGGTCTCTGTAGGCCCCCAAGAGAAAGACTGCTTTCTTTTTCTTTTCAGTTTTTGGCCGTGTGGCGGCTTGATGTGGATCCCAGTTCCCAGACCAGGAACTGAACCCAGGCCTCAGCAGTGAAAGCACTCAGTCCAACCACTAGGCCACCAGGGAACTCCCAAGAAGGACTGGTTTCCTTTTTCTTTCTTCCTTCCTTCCTTTCTTTCCTTGTTTTTTTTTTGGGGGGGGGCTTTTTAGGACTGCACTCAAGGCATATGGAGGTTCCCAGGCTTGGGGTCCAATTGGAGCTAGCTGCTGGCCTACACCACAGCCACAGCAACCAGGGATCCAAGCCACGTCTGTGACCTACACCCCAGCTCTTGGCAACGCCTGATCCCTGACCCACTGAGAGAGGCCAGGATCGAACCCACATCCTAATGGATGCTAGTTGGATTCGTTTCTGCTGCACCACAACGGGCACTCCAAGAAGGACTGCTTTCTAAACAAGCTGCTGCCTGGCAAGCTATTTGGGGTAAGCTCCAAATCTAAATGTCCATCACTTGGGGAACAAAACTGCACTTCTTTCCCTCGGCAGCGTCATAGCGCTTGCGGGATTCGACGTCAGTGGGAATGTCCTTAGTGGGGCGCATAACAGACCACGGGAGGTTAACTAGTTCGGTGAAGAGGATAAGGTGAGTGGATCTGAGCCCTCCAGGCACCTCCTTGCTGTGTGGCCTTTGATAGGTTTCTTGACCCCTCTGTGCTTTAGTTTCCTCATCTATAAAATGAGGCTAATACTAATAATAATATTGTCACGTTTTATGAAGATTAAATGAGCTACATATAAATCAATGAGGGAAGTGCCTGGTACACAGGAAGAGCTCAATAAACGGTTGTTGACTTTACAACTAATTATTATTCTCGTGCACCCAACAAATATTTATTGAGCATCTCCTAGGTACCAGGCTGCATGCCAGGCACCTGCCATCATACCCACAACACTACACAGCACAGGAACCAGTCTGATATGTCTAAGGAAAACATACATGCAGAAAAATGCACAAATTATGGAGTTCCCATTGTAGCACAGCGGATACGAATCCAACTAGTATCCATGAGGATGAGGGTTTGAGCCCTGGCCTCGCTCAGTGGATTAAGGATCCCAGCGTTGCCATGAGCTGTGGTATAGGTCACAGACACGGCTCGGATCCTGCATTGCTGTGGCTGTGATATAGGCTGGCAGCTGTACCTCTGATTTGACCCCTAGCCTAGGAACTTCCATATGCCTTGGGTGAGGCCCTAAGAGGCAAAAAAAAAAAAAAAAAAAAGCACAAATTATAATTGTACAGCTCGATTCATTATGATGAATACATCCATGGAAACCACCCCTCTGATCAAGACAGACAACATCACTGACCCTCCTCCCTCCTGCCCACCCCCCGTCGGGCACCCCTCCCCCGCAAAGGCTGTCTGGCTACAGCATCGGTGTTGCACACGGAGCCACAGCTGCCGCTCGGAGCCCCATCTGTGTGTTTGCTGCGGTACAGCTGTCGCCTGCGTGGCTATGAGGTCTCTTTACTTTCCTTTTTTTTGTCTTTTTGCCTTATCTAGGGCCGTACCTGTGGTATATGGAGGTTCCCAGGCTAGGGGTCTACCAGGAGCTGTAGCCGCCGGCCTTCGCCACAGCCACAGCAACGTGGGATCCAAGCCGTGTCTGCAACCTACACCACAGCTCATGGCAACGCCGGATCCTTAACCCACTGAGCAAGGCCAGGGGTCAAACCCGCAACCTCATGGTTCTTAGTCGGATTTGTTAACCACTGAGCCACGACGGGAATACTCCAAGACTCTTTACTTTTCTAAACCAGGGGTTCTCCCAAGTGGTGTCCTTGCTCTGGACCACTTCCCTTAGACTCTCAGACCCTCAGACTACGCCACCTCTCCTTGTCACAGCCTTCTGATCTCGAAGAAGTCACAGCCTCACTTTCCTCCAGAATATTGTCACTCCCCCTAAGCCCACTCCCCATGTAGAGTAGGTGATTTCAGTATCCACATGGGAGTTCCTGTTGTGGCTCAGCAGTAACGAACCCAACTAGTATCCACGAGGACACAGGTTCGATCCTTGGCCTCACTCAGTGGGTTAAGGATCCAGCGTTGCCGTGAGCCGTGGTGTAGATCGCAGATGCATCTCGTATCCTGCATTGCTGTGGCTGTGCCCAGCAGCTGTGGCTCTGATTTGACCCCTAGCCTGGGAACTTCCATATGCTGCGGGTATAACCCCAAAAAGCAAAAAAATTAAAAAAAAATCGATATCCACGTGGACGACCCTTGCACAGCCCCGCCTCGCTCCACCCTGCCTTAGCCGCGCTTCCCCAAGGTCTCACCTTGCTTGAGCTTAGCATTCCCGGTGAGAACAGCTTCTTGAAAATCCCTGGCTTGACCTCCTCGCCTGCTCTGTTCCAGACTCACCAGCTCCCGTTCCACCACGGTCATTCTTACCTCCCTGTGCCTGTAACACCCTCAACCCCCTTGTCCCTCTCCGGCTTCTCTGTACCTCTTGCTTGACAAAACCACAGCCCTGGTTAAACCAGTTTAGCCCCTATTCCGTGCCTGCAACCATGCTGGAGGAAAACACAAAGAAAAACTGCACGCATTAGTCTTATATTTTACATTTTTTATCAAAGCCTAACTTGGGTGCAGAAATGTGCCCATATTTTAAGTGTATTTCCAACAAGTTTTCATAAAGTAAACAAACACATGTAATGAGCTCCTGTTGACCTTAAAAATAAAAGTCATTTTGGAGTTCTCTTGTGGTGTGGTGGTTTAACAACCCACTGTTGTCACTGCAGGGGCTTGGGTCACTGGTGTGGCCTGGGTTTGATCCCTGTCCCCTGCCGTGGTCCAAAAAAAAAGAAAAAGTTATTTTTACTAGCAAAAAATGGGTCAGTCTGGAGGAGTTCCCCGCTGCAGCGCAGTGGGTCAGCGATCTGGCTTGTCTGTGTGGAGGCTCTAGTTCAGTCCCGGGCCCAGCCCAGTGGGTCGAGTATCCAGCATTTTGCAGCAGCTGTGACACAGGTCGCAGCTCCGGCTTGGATTTCGATCCCTGGTCCAGGAATTTCCATAAGCCACAGGGGCGGAGGAAAAGGGAAACAAATGGGGTGTCTGTTTGGGAATAGCAGAGAACTGCAATTCAGGACAAGCAATCTATAGCAAAAACCATAGACGAATCCAACAAAAGAGAGAAACGTGATTTTATAGAGAGAACGGAGGAAGTCGGGAGGGGCTGTTTAAGAGAAAGTCCACTGGAGAAAATGACAGTGACGACAGTGTCTCGTTGGCCGACTTGCAATGTGCCTCTTTTCCTGTTGCGGCTTGTAATCGATGATTCTTGCCTCTTTATAATTCTTCCCATAATTGATGTTGAGCGGTACTGCCTGAGCGCGCCCCCCTCTGGCCACTCCATTTGAGGGAGGTTTCCCTTCATTAATTTTCACGTTCCCAGTTTAAGCCAAACATTGCCAGAATAGCTTCATATGCTTCCAACCCCTTCCTCCCAGTAAGGGTCCACCATCCAAACTCTAGCCCCGAAGGTTAGTGTTCCCTGTTTGTTAATTTTATGTAAATGGAATCCAAGTTGTATGTACTTATTTTTTTTTTGTTTGGCCATGCCCACAGCCTGTGGAGGTTCCCAGGCCAGGGTTCAAACGCACACCACAGCTGCAACCTGAGCTGCTGCCGTGACAACACTGGGTGCTTAACCCAATAAGCCACCAAGTAACTCCTGTGTGTGCTTTTTATTGCAGCTAGTATTACATTGCATGATTTACTTATTCTTTCACCTCTATTTACTTATTCTTTCACCTCTGCTGAGCAGTTATGGTGTTTCCTGTGAAGTTCTTATTTGTTTTTATTTTTATTTTTTTGCTTTTTAGAGCTGCACATGGCAGCATATGGAAATTCCCAGGCTAGGGGTCGAATCGGAGCTACAGCTGCCAGCCTGCACCACAGCCTCAGTAATGTGTGATTTGAGCCACGTCTGCGGCCTACACCACGTCTCACGTCAATGCTGGATCCTGGCGTAGGGTGGCAGCTGCAGCTCCGATTCAAAACTCCTAGCCTGGGAATTTCCATATGCCGCAAGTGTGGCCCTAAAAAGCAAAAGCAAAAGAAGAAGAAGGAGGTGGGGCGGGGGATGAAGAAGAAGGAGAAGAAGAAGGAAAAGAAGAAGAAAGAAACAAATCCAGAGGTTCTCACTGTGGCACAGCAGATTAAGGATCCACACTGTCTTGGTGGTGGCTCAGGTTCAATCCCTGGCCTGGCACAGTGGGGTTAAGGATCTGGCGTTGCCACAGCTGTGGCTTGGATTCTGTCCCTGGCCACACTGTTTGCTCCAAAGCGGCTGGACGATTTTGCACACCCGCCAGTAGTGAGTGGGAGCTCCGGGGGCTCCAAATCCCCACCTGCATGTTAATTTCTCAGGCTTGTCAGTTTCTGCCATTCCAGCAAAGGTGTACTAACTTCTGAGGCATTTCTGTGATAACTGATGATGTCAAGTGTCTTTCCATGTGCTTGCCAACCATACCATGTGTGTACGTTTCTTTATGAAGTGTCTGTTCAGATTTATGTATTTTTTTGGCGTTCCTGTGGTGGCGCAGTGGTAACTAACCTGACTTGCAGCCATGAGGATGCAAGTTCGATCCCTGGCCTTGCTCAGTGGGTTAGGATCCAGCATTGCTGTGAGCTGTGGTGTAGGTCACAGACAAGGCTCAGATCCCACTTTGCTGTGACTGTGGCGTAAGCCCGTAGCTGCAGCTCCAGTTCGGCCCCTAGCATGAGAACTTCCAAATGCCTCAGGTGTGGCCCAAAAAAGACAAAAAAAATTTATGTATTTTTTAAAAATTGGGCTATTTGTCTTATAATTGAGTTGTAAAAGTTTTCTTTTTATGGCCATGCCCACAGCATGCAGAAGTTCCTGGGCAAGGGATCGAACCCGAGCCACAGCAATGACCTGAGACACAGCAGTGACAGCACTGAATCCTTAACCACTAGGCTGCCAGGGAACTCCATAAGAGGCCTTTTGGTTCCCACTAGGAACCATGAGGTTGTGGTTTCGATCCCTGGCCTTGCTCAGTGGGTTAAGGATCCGGCGTTGCCATGAGCTGTGGTGAAGGTTGCAGATGCGGCTCGGATCCCGAGTTGCTGTGGCTCTGGCACAGGCCGCCGCTACAGCTCCCATTAGACCCCTAGCCTGGGAACCTCCATATGCTGCGGGTGCGCCCTAGATCTGGCAAAAAGATAAAAAAAAAGTATGGTTTTAGCTGTAGATTACTTACAGATGTCCTTTAGCAAGTTGAAGAAACTCCTCCTTCCTGGTTATACTTTGCTCAAACATTTGTTTGCTCCACGGCATGCGGAAGTTCCTGGGCCAAGGATCTTCAGCACAGCAGTGACAACGCTGGATCCTTAACTTGCTGAGCCACCAGGGAGTTTACAGATATGGTCTCTTAATTTATTGTTTGGTGGTAAAATATACATAAAATATATCATGTCGGAGTTCCTGTTGTGGATCAGCAGAAACAAAACTGACTAGTATCCATGAGGATGCGAGTTCAATCCCTGGCCCCGCTCAGTGGATTAAGGACCTGGCGTTGCTGTGAGTTATGGTGCAGGTTGCTGACACGGCTTGGATCCTGAGTTGCTATGGCTGTGGCATGGGCCGGCAGCTGTAGCTCTGATTCGACCCCTGGCCTGGGAACCTCCATATGCTGCAGGTGCAGCCTAAAAAGGAAAAAAAAAGTATCATGTCAGCCATTTGTAAGTGTTTAGCAGCATCAAGACCCTTCACACTGTTGTGCAGCCACAACTGTCCGTCACCAGGACTCTTCTCATCTTGCAAAACAGGGACTCTGCACCCACCGAACGCTAATTCCCCATCGCCCAGCCCAGCCCCGGCAGCCCTCTGGTGTGGCTTCTTTGCTCAAGCAAACTAACCCAGACTCAGGTACACAGTAAGAAGTCTCATACTCAGGCCTGACTCAGAAATCAGAAATCACTGGAAATCAGAACCCCTGGAAGGGGAATCTGGAAATCTGCATGTCATGAGCCTCCTAGTTAGGTGCGAAGGGGGGAAAAATTGCCATGAATGATGTAAATGTGTTAATATACCTTGTAACTCTACCTTGTGATTATAGCCTGAAATGAATGAAGGAAGCCAGTGGAAGGTATTTATCTGGCTATCGTCACTGCGGGAGACCCAGAGTCCGTTCTGGGCAGAAGTGGATTTACCATGAGGCCAGTGAGGCTTAAGCTCAGATCCGCCCACAGCAGGGAGAGTAGTAAGATGTCCTAGAAGCAGAGGGGAGGCCAGGGCTGTCAGCAGGAAGCGTTCCTATGGAAGCGGGTTTGAGAATTGCTGAAAGGGAAACCAAAAGGAAGCTGATGTGCACCTGCAAGCACCACTAGTTTGATGCGACTCATTTTTTCATTCTGAATAAATATTCACTCCTGACCTAAGTCTATATCCATAATTTTGTATTCGTTTTTGTTTTGTTTTGTTTGGGTTTTGTTTTCAGCCTCGCTCTTGGCGGAAGTTCCCCGGGCCAGTGATAGAACCTGAGCCACAGCAGTGATAACACAGGACCCTTAACCCGATGAGCCACGTGGGAACTCCTAGTTGTCTTTTTTAAAAATTTTTTTTTTCCTCTTTTTAGGGCCGCACTTTTGGCTGATGGAAGTTCCCAGGTTAGGGGTCAAATAGGAGCTACAGCTGCCAGCATACACCGCAGCCACAGCAATACCAGATCCTCAACCCGCTGACTGAGGCTGGAGATAAAACCCATGTCCTCATGGATGCTAGTCAGGTTTGTTATCACTGAGCCCACAATGGGAACTCCCCTAGTTTTCTTTTTAATTTTTTTTTCATCTTTTTTTAGGGTCGCACCTGCAGCATATGGAGGTTCCCAAGCCAGGGGTCCAACCGGAGCTGTAGTCGCCACCTACACCCCAGCCACAGCACCGAAGGATCTGAGCCGCGTCTGCGACCTACACCACAGCTCAAGGCAATGCCAGATCCTTAACCCACTGAACGAGGCCAGGGATCGAACCCACGTCCTCATGGATGCTACTTGGGTTTGTTAACCACTGAGCCATGACGGGAACTCCTTAATTTTTAGTTGAAGTATAGTGGATTTGTATGTTGTGTTAATTTCTGCTGTACAGCGAGGTAATTCAATTATATGTATATACATATACACTATTTTTTTAAATACTCTTTTCCGTGATGGTTTATCGTAGGACATTGAACAGAGCTCTCTGTGCTGCACAGCTGGACCTTGTTAATCCTCTCCGTGTGTAATAGCTGACGTCCGCTAACCCCAGCCTCCCCTCCAGTCCTCCCCCAATCCCCTTATATTAGTTTTCTTACAGAAGGCCTCAAAAGGTAGTCCCCAAAATACCTGGATCTGCCTCTGATTTCACAGATCCAGAACTACTCTTTGTTCTTTAAAAACTTTGTCCGGAGTTCCCGTCGTGGTTCAACGGAAACGAATCTGACTAGCATCCATGAGGATGCAGGTTCGATCCCTAGCCTCGCTCAGTGGGTTAAGAATCCAGCATTGCCATTAGCTGTGGTGTAGGTTGCAGAGATGACTTGGCTTGGATCTGGCATTGCTGTGGCTGTGGTGTAGTCCTACAGCTACAGCTCCAATTTCACCCCTAGCCTGGGAACCTCCATATGCCAAGGGTGTGGCCCAAAAAGACAAAAAAAAAAAAAAAAGAATTCTGTCCTATTCTCCTTCAGGTTTTTAATACACCAAGTACTAAGACAATTGGCTCTCAGCCCCTCCCTCCAAAACAGAACCAGCAGTGGGCACATATTCAGCTGCAAGTCTCCTTCCTCACTGGCAGTTCAGGGAACCCCTCACTCACAAAGTGGAGGCCTGTGACCAGCCATCAAACCTTGCTCCCTCCTGCCCCCCAAAGGACCTCAGGTGACAAGATACCTCATGCGCACCTAGGGTGTGCCCTCTAGTGCCTTTCTCACGCTCCTGAAACCATGCAGAGCTTTATTAGAGCTGCTTTATGAGCCTAGGGCTTTGCCAGGGCCTCTCAGAACCCAGAACAAAACTGGTCGTTCACTGGGAACCCTCAGTGGGTGGCTGCCTTCCCGTCTTCATCGCATGCCCAGGCAGCTCTCTGCACAGGGACATTAGCGCACACACGGGCACAAGCACCCCAGAGACACGGCCACACTGGAAAGGGGCCAGGCAAGAAGTAAAGCCAGAGGGCTAAGGATCTGGCTGCAGCTGTGGCTTAGTTTGCAGTGGTGGTTCAGATCTGATCTCTGGCCTAGGAACTCCAGGTGCCATGGGGCGGCCCAAAAAATCAAGAACAAAACAAAACAAAACCCCCAAACCCCACACCAGACTATTCCAGCCGGTCCAAAAAACTAACCCACCTCGTGACCTGTGACCAACACCGCAGCTCGCGGCAAGGACAGAACCTTTAACCCACTGAGCGAGGCCAGGGATTGAACCCACCTCCTCATGGATACTGGTCAGGTTCTTAATCTGCTGAGCCACAAGAAGAACTCCTACTGGACCACTTCACCTGCTGGTTTATAAGAGATAGGGCAGGTTTCCTCCAACCAAGCGTGATAACCAGACAGAGTCAGACTGAGTCATGGGACCAGAGAAAAGCTGTCAACAGAGCACGAGGCGATTCTTGCTAAGGATCATTGAATGCCCCCGAGTGAAGCAGCCTTCCTCCCACAGAGAAAAAGCCTGCTCTGCTCTGCGCTTACCTTCGGCCGCAAGCCAGGATCCGGGAAGAGATGTGGGGAGCTGCCAGGGGGAGGTGCAGGTGCCCTGTGGAGGAGGGGTGCTGCTGTCCCCATTTCACAAGCCCAGCTCAGAGTCCCGCTGTGACCTTCGAGGCAGCTCTGGCACATCTTTGCTGGGAAACCAGCTTCTTGCCTCGGGACCAGGACCTCACCTGCCCGGGCATGTCTCAGCTCCTTGCCAGGGCCCGGCTGGCGGCCTGGGCTCAGGCTCCCCAGGATGCCTGGCCCTGTGAGTCACGGGCCTACCTACACGCCTGCTTGGGGTCAGGTCAAGGAGAGTCATGGATTTGGGGATCCAGAAGCAGGCAGTGGCCAAAAAGAAGAGGGGCCTCTGATGGGTCAGTTCTCAGCAAGTTTAAACTCATCTTGAAAGTTTCTATTGACAAAGACCATATGATATCGTTTATATGTGGAATCTGAAACATGGCACAAGGAGTTCCTGTTGTGGCGCAGCGGAAACGAATCCGACTAGGAACCATGAGGTTGGGGGTTCAATCCCTGGCCTTGCTCAGTGGGTTAAGGATTTGGCATTGCCGTGAGCTGTGGTGTAGGTTGCAGACGCGGCTCAGATCCTGCGTTGCCGTGGCTGTGGTGTAGGCCAGCGGCTGTAGCTCCGATTAGACCCCTAGCCTGGGAACCTCCACATGCCGCGGGTGCAGCCCTAAAATGACAAAAGATAAATAAATAAATAAATGAATAAATAAATAAATAAAACATGGCACAAATAAACCTATCTACTGAACGGAAACAGACTCACAGAGAACAGACTTGTGGTTGCCACAGGGGAGAGGGAGGGAATGGGATGGACAGGGACTCTGGGCTTGGTGGATGCAAACTATCCCATTTAGAATGGACAAGCCATGAGGTCCTGTTGTGCAGCAGAGGGAGTTCTGTCCAATCGCTCATGATGGAACATGCTGGAAGATAATATGAGAAAAAGAACGTATATATACGTATGACTGGGTCACTGCTGTACAGCAGAAACTGGCGCAACATTGTAGGTCAACTATACTTGAATAAAAAATATTTTTTGAAAAAGAAAGCTCTGGCTTTCGTGGCACAGTGGAAATGAATCCGACTAGAAACCGTGAGGATGCAGGTTCGATCCCTGGCCTCACTCAATGGGTTAAGGATCTGTCGTTGCCGTGAGCTGTGGTGTAGGTCACAGACACGGCTCAGGTCTGATGTTGCTGTGGCTGTGGTGTAGGCTGGCAGCTGCAGCTCCGATTGGACCCCTAGCCTGGGAACCTCCATATGCCAAGGGTGTGGCCCTAAAAAGACAAAAAAAAAAAAAAAAGAATTCTGCCCTATTCTCCTTCAGGTTTTTAATACACCAAGTACTAAGACAATTGGCTCTCGGCCCCTCCCTCCAAAACAGAACCAGCAGTGGGCACATATTCAGCTGCAAGTCTCCTTCCTCACTGGCAGTCCAGGGAACCCCTCACTCACAAAGTGGGGGCCCTAAAAATAAAAACAAAACAAAAAAAAACAAACTCCGGTTTAAAGGGACAAGGAGGAAGTTTCCTGGTGCTCCAGTGCTTTCACCAAGGCCTGGGTTCAGTCCCCTGTCTGAGAACTGAAATCTCCCATCAAGCCGCTGCCCGCCACGGTCAAAATAAAAATAAAAACATAAAGGGACAGGGAGCCTGCTAGTGTGTGCACGATGAATGGGGCTCCTCGACCCAAGGAGGAAACGTGAAGTCTCATGCTGGGTGCGGGCTTGTGGGTTACCTGCCCTCCTCCACCTGCTCCTGGCAGCTCAGCTCGGGAAAGCCGAGTTCCCAGGAAGTGCCCTCCCCGCTCTCCACACCCTCCCCCGCACTGGTCCACAGGCCCTGGTGGGGCAGCGTTTCAAAGTGACACCAGCATTCTGGGGATAGAAGTGGAGGCAAAAGCCAGGCTCTTGGGGTTCAGGACAGGGTGGACCAGTCACGTCACCCGTTCGTTCTTTCACAGTGTTTATTGAGCACTCACCGCATGCTGATTGCCTTGGGGACAAAGAGGCCTGCTGAGCCCTAGACCTGCCCTCCAGGGGCTTACAGTCCAGCCGGCAGGGCCCACAGGCAGTAGGACAGCCCCCACCTCCGTCAGCTCTGTCTTCTTGTCCTTAGGGCCCTGGTCCCTCACACAGGCAGCTGGACTGGGGACAGGAGCACGCAGGGCTCCCAGTTTCCCATGAATGCCCAGCCAGTCCCTAGGAGATGCTGGGAACACGACCGGGAGCGGGTGCAGGCACGCTGGCCCTCTCTCGGGCACCTGTCCTGGGATCTGCAGCCCCCTCCCCGAGTCTTCAAAGGCTCTCTGGCTTCCATGGGGAAGAGAGAAAGGTCTTAAGCCCTAGTTGCTTCCAGTAACCTGTCTTGACAGTAGCAGGGAGCGGTTTCGAAGAGAAAAAGAAGGAAGGGGTTCCTGTTCCTTTACCTGCTGCATTCCTTGAATTTCTGCTGCTCCAGGACCTGGACCCCACTCCCCACGCACCAGCACTGGCTCTGTGCTGGACCCGGGCCTTTCAAGGAGGCAAGCTTCTTTTGGGCCACAGGGCACCCTCATTCTTGTGCCACCCGTTCTTCACATCAGCAAGACCTCCTGGCCAGGTGAGTAGTACACAAATGTGACCGTAATGCTTGGGGAATTAAATCCTTCCTGAGACTGCCGAAGGAGGTCCCCGCCCCCAGGGACACAGACCCTGGCTGCACACAGACCCAGAATTGGAAGCTTCAGGCAGGAGAGCCCTGGGGTGAAGGTCACGGCTCCCCAGCCTGCGGAGCCCCTCCGGCCATCGCGGCTGTGTGTCCAGCAGTTCTCAGGCTGAGCTGGCGAGGAGGCAGGCCCAAGTAGGGTTGGGAGAGCAGTGAACAGTCAGAGCAGATGGCTGCACCTGGCTCAGGTGAGCTCTTGGCCCAGCCCTTGGGCCGGTGCCAGCGCCAGGGCAGGTGTGTGGGCTGCCCGGGCAGCTGTGGCTGGCCCAGTTCTAGAGCCCTTCCTGCCCCCCCCCACAACCACCTGCCCCTACACTGCCAGCCCCGACACTAACACCCCCAGCGGGGGCTGAGGCTGGGCCTCTCCCCTCGTTTCTCGAGTCGCGGTGGACTCAGTTCTGCCACACAAACATCCAGTCCTGGCCTGATTGTAGGTACCAGGCGGGTCCCTCCTGGTGGAAAAGGCAGCCACCACCGAGCGCTGTCTCAGTCTGTCTAGTGGTCTTGGTCCCAGGTGCTCAGCAAGGTCCGTGAACCGGCCAGGGGGCTACCAGGGCCGCCAGAGGCTAGGGCCGCGGGGAGGCGCAGGTGGTGAGGGTGCAGGCGCCGGCGGCGGGGAGGGCGCCGGCGGGCCACGGGAGTCCCCAGCGCGTCCGCCGTCGGGGGTGGCGCAAGCCGCCCTCCGGCGCAGGTGCTCCAACAGGCGGGCGCTCAGGGCGGGCTCCAGGACACGGCAAGCAGGTAGCACGCGGGCCAGGCGCGCCAGACAGGCTCGGTAGCCTTCGCGGTAGCTGTCGGAGGACGCTGCGGGCAGAGAGCGGCGCGTGAGGCGCGGGGCAGAGTGCGGGGCACCGGACGCACGGCCGGCAGGGGCAGGGCGGGGTCACTCACCGGGCGCCGCCGTCGGGCAGGAGGAGGCGGGCAGCTCCTGCAGGAAGCGCACCGTCATTTCCAGGATGTCCGCCTTCTCCAGCTTCGAGTAGCGCGAGCTCTGCACCCCACCACGAAGGAGAAACGAACAAACAAGACAGGCCTCCGGCAGGCTGCCGAGAACACCGCGCTCTTGCCAGGAGCTGGGTGCCGCGCACAGTGGCCTGCGTAGGGTGGGTCTGCAATTCCGAGCCTGGGCTTGGCCTTGGGTGCTGCTTGGAGTCCCCTCGTAGCTCCCTGGCAGGAGCAGCTCTGCCCGCCCAGCCTTCTGGCCCTGCGCCCCAGGGCGCCCCATCCTTGGCCCCAGTGCGCCCAGCGCCCAGCGCCCCGGCACTCACCTCCCTGCCCAGGAGCGGCAGGATGAGCCCCTTGAGCTGGCTCAGGCTCGCGTTGATGCGCGCGCGGCGGCGCTTCTCCAGCAGCGGTTTCAGGCTCTGCAGGCGGGCGCGAAGCCTGCGGTTACGCGGGTCGCAGTCCAGGCCCCCCGCCCCGGCCGCTCTGGCCCCAGTCGCCGGTCCCGGGCTCCTACCTTCCGCAGCTCCGCCGGGTCCCCTGCCCTCCGAGGCAGCCCCATGCTTGGCAGGAAAGCAACGCGGCTGCAGGGCCCGCGCGTGAGAGACCTGTGCCCGCCCTGACACGGGGCGGAGACCGAGCCCCGCAGCGACGTCTGGTCCGCGGCCGGTCGGCAGCCAGTGGAGCGCGCGCCACGCCCGCAGCCGGGCTTTAAGGAGGCAGCGGCGCCCGCCCCGCCCCGCCCCGCGGAGTCAGGCCGCCTGTGGGTCCCACCTCCCGCCTTTGTTCCTGCGCGGGGTGGGGGCGGGAGGGGGAACAGCAGAGCCCCGGGATCCCCCTCCAAGCCTCGCGTCCCATCTGCGGCGGGGCCGCGGGCCTGGGGCGCCCTCCCCACAACCACCTTCGGGGGTGTGTATGGGCCCTACTGAAGCCATCGCTGTCCCGAGGGGAGAGAGCGGGACCAGGACTGGCCTCCTCAGGCAGTGGTCCCTCCACATCCAGCATCGCCTTTGCTCCCTCCTCCGGGATCAGCACCTGCTCTGAGCCAGCACCGCCCTCGGCATGGCCAGGGGACTCTGCAGCGGCAGGACCGCTAACGCCAGGGCTTCCGGAAGCCATCACTTGGGTCTCTAATAGGGGGAGACTGTCTCCCGCGCTGGCTGTTCTGAGGGCTGGAAGGGGAAACCGAGGCCAGGAGAGAGGTCTCAACTAGCTTCCGCTCTAAAGACTGGAAACTAGCCAGGCGGGACTGAGGCCTCCGGTCGCTGCATAGACACCTCCGGCCTTCAGCGAGTTGGGGATCACCTGTTCCCCGGTCTTTGGTTTTAAATCGGGAAACCGAGGCCCGGAGAAGATGAGACAACCCAGGAGCCCTCGGATCTCATTTTCATTTCACTGACTCCGGCTCCAAGTTCCCACCCTCGGGACAGTCGGAGGTCACGTGACGGGCGGGGCGGGCCTGGGTGCCGGCTTTTCGCCGCCGGCTTCGGCCCCAGCGGCCCTCCGGCCCGCCTCCGCGCCGCGTGGCCGTTGCTGCAGCAAACTGGCTGGGCGTCCCCCGCCCATCTGCTCGGGGCTGCCCTCCCTAAACCGGCTGGCGCCCAGCGGACCGCAGGCCGCACTGCCGGGCCGACCCTCCAGCGGATGGCGGGCTGCACCCACCCCGCCGGACCTGGAGGAGGAACCGCAGGGCGAGCCAGTCGGTGCTGTCCCGGGTGCTGGACCGCGCTCCGTCCACCGCCGCCCAAACCGCGTCTCCACGCCCCACCATTGCCGCTCGCCCCGAGTTCTCCCCTCCCTGAACCTGGCTTGAGAAGAGCAGCGGGCCCAGCAGGAAGGGGCCAGGAGCAGCCCAGAGGGTGGGAGCTCTCGCCGCCCACAGACCACAGGTGGCTCTCGCTGAACGGCCACCATTTATGGAGCACGTACTGTATGCTTTTAGCCCTCACCTCCGTTAACCCCCATAACAGTCCTAGTTATGAGAATAAATAATTCAACACACTTGGCCGAGCGGGGTCCGAGCCACTGTTGCCTTGAATCATTGAGCTCAGGGTACCTGTGTCCAGCCTCCTCCAAGGTAAGCAATTACTGAAGAAGAAAAAAAGGACTTGGATATGCTTGGAGGGATCACTCACTGATGCCCCGCGCACGTGTCCTCCCGCCCCCGCCCCTGGCCACACTCACTGGCTCACACAGCTCTGTGCTCACAACCGGCCGGCACCAGCCTCTGCCTTCTCGCCGAGAGACCCCCGTACCAGCTCCTGAGGAAGGGTGTCCTTCAGAACACCCCTCTGTGCCCGTGGACACCCGTCCGTGTCCGTGGACCACCGTTTGAAGAGTGGAGGGCAGGGGAGTAAACTCCCTTTTCAGTTTCAGTCACCCCCCATTTTTATGGGTTTTGGCCACGCCCGAGGCATATGGAAGTTCCCGGGCCAGGGTTGGAAGCTGCGCCACAGCAACAACCCAAGTCACAGCAGTGATGACACCAGATCCTTAACCTGCTGCTGCACCCACAAGAGAACTCCAACCCCAGATTTAAAAATCTGTCCCATCGCTGTTCCCGTCAACTGAAGGGTTCTGGAGGTTTGGCTGGTTACCTGGAGAAAGGAGTTATTCACAACCAGGGGGACTTAGGTGAAACAACTGAGTGGACGGGGTGTGGGGGTGCAGGCTTTAGGGAAAATAGGACCACTTAGAGTATGGGGGGGACACGCTCCACCTGGGTTTCCTGCCCTTGGGTGCAGGGAGAGGTCTGAACAGGTGTTTTCCACATACCTGGGGTGGGCAGATGGCCTGATCCCAGCAGAAGGATGAGAGGAAGAATCTTGGTGGAGGTGGGAGTTGTCCCTAAGCTGACATCTGGAGAGTGGGAGACACAGAGGGTGCTTGGGGCAGAGGGAACTTCAGGAGCAGAGTGAAGGGCATGCTAGCATCAGCCACTGTGAGCGTCAGCCCCGGAGACTTGCCCCTTTCTAGTTGGGTCATCTCAGGCAAGATTCAGTACAAAACAGAAACAAGCGGAGCTCCCGTCGAACCCACTAATATCCATGAAGTTCGATCCCTGGCCTTGCTGAGTGGTTTAAATATCTGGTGTTGCCGTGAGCTGTGGTGTAGGTCGCAGACGCGGCTCAGATCCCATGTTGCTGTGACTGCAATGTAGGCCGGCAGCTACAGCTCTGATTCGATCCCCCTAGCCTGGGAACTTCCATGTGCCACAGGTGTGGCCCTAAAGAGACCAAACCAAACCAAACCAAACAAAAAAAACAACCAGAAACAAGCAACAAACAATATCCTTACCTTCCTGTGCCTCCGTTTTCCCAGCTGTAAAATGGGGATAGTGTTGCACCTCTCTCATAGTATCCCCGTGGGATTAAATAGTCAGCTAAGCTTGGCACAGTGCCTGGTAAGCTGTAGGGATTCCAAAAATATGTTCTTGCTGGCGTGCACCCTCTAGAGTTCCTGGGGGGAACCCAGTGGACCCAGTGCAGCTCAGAAAGGGCTTGATCCTCAGCCCGAGTTTGACTGGGATCCCTTTTTTTTTGGTCTTTTTGCCGTTTCTAGGGCCGCACCCGTGGCATATGGAGGTTCCCAGGCTAGGCGTCTAACAGGAGCTGTAGCCGCCGGCCTTCGCCACAGCCACAGCAACGCAGGATCCGAGCTGCGTCTGCAACCTACACCACAGCTCACGGCTACGCCGGATCCTTAACCCACTGAGCAAGGCCAAGGATCGAACCCGCAACCTCATGGTTCCTAGTCGGATTCGTAAACCACTGAGCCACGACAGGAACTCCAAAATAAGCCATATTTTAGCTCTTTGTCCTCAAAACACCCCCTGCCACTCACAGACCTCAGGGAGACTCCTCCCTCTGTCCAAAAACCACTGGGCAAGGGTCCCAGGCCCCAGCATCCTCAAGTCCCATGGGGGACTGAGGCAGGTGCGGTTGGTGCAAGTGGTTGGAAACCCACCAGGTCACTCAGCTCCAGAGGTCCCAGTTTACAAAGGTGCCAAGGAGCAGAGGAGGCCGTTGCATGTGGCGCCACCTGGTGGCGGTTTCGGAGAATTGCATTCGAGGCAGCCCCTGAGTCCCACCCTAGAACCCCCACAGTTCCTGGAAAAAGCTTCACTCTACAGCATTTCCAGCACCATCCTGTGCCTATCCCGAAACAGCCTGGTCTTCAGTGGGGAGGTGGGGGTGCAAGGCAGGGTTGGGGGGTAGGCACAGGATGTTTCAAGGTTGCCGGATGTGCTGACTGTGCTCCCACAGCTACGCAGCCCCCATCTTCTAGCAGTTCTTCCTCCTGTCCCGCCCGCCGAGGCTCCCTCCAGCTCCCACGAAGGGCTTCCGGCCAAGCAGGCAGGGTGGTTTGGTGCGCGTGTGCTCTCCCCGCCAGCTGCTCTCCCAGGTTCTTCCTGTAGCTTGGGGAGGGGTCCTGACTGCATCTCCCCATTA
>PVHT021183552.1:331725-377018 GCA_004024745.2 Catagonus wagneri
TCTGAATAAAGCAGCCCACCGCACCTCCTCAGGTGGCCCTGCTGCCCTCGCAGCCCCAACACTATCTCCCCGTTTTCTTCTTCTGATCTCACTCTGATCCTTCCCTGGAATTGCGGTCATTGTTTGCTGGCTCGTGTCCCCAGCGCCTGAAACTGGCCCTGGGTTGATGAATGAATTCGTCTGGAGTCTCTGCCCGCCAGCGCCTGGAGGGCTCTCAAATTCGAACCCAGTCCGGCCACCCTCCGTGGTCTCCTGGCGGACGGGAGGTAAGTTAGCAGAGCTCCCCGCGCGCACCGCCTCTGCCCGCCCGCGGCGCGGCAGGGGCGGGCGGGGGACTCGGACCACGCGGGGCGGAGGCGGGGCGGGGCCGGGGCCGGGGCGGGGCCGGGGGGCGGGGCGGGGGCGGGCCCGAGGCTTAAGCCTGCGGCCGCTGGGGGCCTCCCGGGTCCAGAGCGCGGCGGAGGCGGAGCGGAGCGGGTGAGGCGACGCGGGGCAGAGGCCGGGCCGGCAGCCGCTCCGCCTCCCGACCCGCGGGCCCCCGACGGCTGCGCCGCGGGCTCTCCCGGTGCCCGAGGACGGGCGCATGGCTCCCCGGGGAACGCGCTGAGCGCGGGGCGCGGCGCCGCGGGCGGCACCATGGCCCTGGAGCAGGCGCTGCAGGCGGCGCGGCAGGGCGACCTGGACGTGCTGAGGTCCCTGCACGCCGCCCGCCTACTGGGGCCCTCGCTGCGCGACCCGCTGGACGCGCTGCCGGTGCACCACGCGGCCCGCGCCGGCAAGCTGCACTGCCTGCGCTTCCTAGTGGAGGAGGCGGCCCTGCCGGCCGCGGCCCGCGCGCGCAACGGCGCCACGCCGGCCCACGACGCCGCCGCCACCGGCCACCTCGCCTGCCTGCAGTGGCTGCTCTCGCAGGGCGGCTGTGGAGTGCAGGTGAGTCCAGCCGCTTACTGGGCGCCCGGGGTACCTTCTTCTCCCCAGCAGGGAGTTCTGCCCAGGGGCCTCCAGGGCTCAAGGATGGGCGGGCCGGAAACCTCCGACTGAGCCTCCTTCGGACTCCCACAGAGGACTTGGGGCGGGGTGGGCTCCCCGCGTTGAGAGTAGCGGGCAGATGCTCCGGCCAGCCCGAGCGCCCCGCCTAGAGGAGCACCTGGGTGATAAGAAACCAGAATAGAGTTGGGCTCAGCTGGGATAGTATTTAAGCCGGGGCTGGGGGGAACACGCGGGCCAGGCAGTCCTGGAGACTGGGAGGGGTACCAAGCGGTTGGGCAGCAGAATCAGACAGAAGCCCGCGTCCTCCAGGATCAGGTCAGCAAAGGGGAGGGGCCCAAATCCTTCCGCATCCCAGGCTGCGCTCCATGTTTCCTTAATACCCGCGGTAGGGGTGGAGTGGAGGCCTGAGAAATGGGGACCTCCCAGGACCTGAGCTGACCCACGCCATCAGCAGCTTGCCGCCTCCCAGCGCTTTCCGCCCAGCCCGAGACCCCACCTGGTCTCACTCAGTGCCCACCCCCCGCCCCCCCGGCTGGGATCAGCCAGCCTGCCCTCTCCTGAGCTGGAGGAGGAGGCAGTTCAGGCCCTGATAGGTAGCTCTCCTGCTCAATCCCGCTGTTCATAGAGCGTCCAGCAGGTCCCTGGGCCCTGGGGACTGGGGTGCGCTCCTCACCTGCTGCTGCCAGTCCATCGGGGCAAAGGACAGCAAAACCTAAGGCTGGAAAGTAAACCAGGTACCGGCAGTCACTGTTTGCCCAGGGAACTGCCAGGACAAGGAGGCCAGGGAGGGCCCCCGTGGGGAGTGACCCTCAAAGAGAGTCCTGGCTGATGGGAAGTGACTAGGGGACAGTCAGAGTTCCACACGCACGGAGCAAGAAGTGTAAAGCCTTGAGGGGGACCCGGTCTTGTGCTGCGGCAGGGACAGCGGGGAGGGGAGCATGTCTGGAGCCAGGTGAGGGAGGGAGAAGCCCAGGGTCCTGTAGGCTGGTCAGGAATCCGCACGATACCCTGGTTGCAGGGGGAAAAGCCAGCGGAGGGAGGAACCAGAACTGATTTCCCACCGAGCAAGACCACCGTTAGCTGGCTGAGGACGGAGAGGAGGCGGGGGCGGAGAGGAGGCGGGGGCCGGGTGGCTGCGCCAGAAGGGTGCCCAGGCCCCCCCCCCCCCCGCCTTTGGTCTCCGCAAAGCCCCGCGTCCCACCCTTCCAGGGAGGTGGCCCTTATCTCCTGGCTGACTCTGTTTTCAGGAGTTCCCGGCACACAGTCCATGCCCACCCTTCTGGGAGGCGGCCTGCCTCCCTAATCCCAGGGTCCAGTTTGGCCGGAAGCTCCCCGGCCTCTGCAGAGGAGGTGCAGGAGCAGGTGGCCCCGCGCCCAGCTTATCAGGTCCCCCGCCCTCTAGCCTTGGGGCCTGGGTGCTGGGGACGAAGCGCGCGTGTCAGGGGAGGCTGACCTCCATCTGTGGCCCTGCTCAGCCCAGAGAGATAAGCAGCTTTAAGGTCTGGGCCACAGCTCGTGAGGCTCCAGGGGGACCCACGTAGCTGTTGGAGCCCTGGGGACAGGCCACAGGCCCGCGATCCTTTCCTTACTGCCCCCCACCCCCGCCCAGAGGCTCAGAGCCCTCAGGACCCCCTGAAGACTCACACCCAGTCCCCGAGGCCAGTGGACATTGAGGGCCTTTCTCAGGAACTGGTCCTGTCTGGGTCGCCTCTAGCCAGCCTTGTCCCCTGCGCTCAGGAGGACAGACTGAACCGGTCCTCCTCCCTGGGCGTGACACACGCAGGCACCTCAGCGGCGTCCTCCGCTTCCCATGGGCTGTTTGCTCTCGGTCCCCCCCCCCCGCCTCTGGTCCTGCCCTGTCAGTTTGCTCTCAGCCCAGGGCCCGACCATGGCTTCCTGGCCCCCAGGCCCATTCCCTCTGTTTCCTCTTTTCTTTCTGCATTCCTTTCTTTTTTGGGGGAGGGGTGCCCGTGGCATGTGTAATTTCTCAGGCCAGGGGTCAGACCCGAGCCACAACAGTGACAACGCCAGATCCTCAACCCGCTGAGCCACCGGGGAACTCCGCCTTTTACGCTTCTCAGAGGAGCCTCAGAGGTTCTGCTGCTGAGATCACCTTCCTTAAGCGCAGCCTCGCCTATTCCCACAGGGCCAGGGGGCTTCCTAGTAAACCCGCTCCCTCTCACTGCCGCCCTGCCCCCTCCCCCGCACCCCTGCCCGGCTCCCTGCCCACCCCTCCGTCACCCCGTGCCCTCAGTGCTGGGAGCTCATTCTGTTCTAGAACCAGTGCCCACGCTCCCAAACTCCCCACCTCTGAGTCCCGACTTCTGGGCTGTCGGTGACTGTCCTCTGGCCTGCAGGTCACATAAGCAGCACCCGTGCCAGTCCCTTTCTGGAACAGACACACACGCCTGGGTGCCTAGACGGCCCGTTCAGCAGTTCTGGGCCCAGACCATCAGCCCGATCCCTCTGGGGGGCGTGGGAGAGGGGTCTTGCCCAAGCCTCTCCCAGGCACTGCCTCCAGCCCACACCAACCTCTGACCTCCGCTGGCGGACTGCCTGGGGCCCTGCCCACCAGTAGCCAGAGGCTCCCTCCTCCAGGAACACAGCCTATTCCCTCGGGGCTGGGAGCGGGGAGGCTGCTGGGGTGGGGGCCGTTCTCTGCCCTGAGGTTGGGTTGTTGGCGGTACATCAACCCCGCGACCTCTTTCCACGTGACACCTGGGGAGGGGGTAGGAGGGGGCAAGGGCTGGACGCAGGAGGTGCCCTCCACCCTGACCGCAGCCTGGTGCGGCCCCGAGAGCCCACCTTTCCTGGCCCAGGGGCTCCCTTAGGTGTCCCCTGAGCACCTGGGTGACAGGTGCTCCTACGGGACCATGACAAGGATACGATGTCCTGAAAGCCCGCTGTGTGCGGACGCTTCACAGTTGTGACCTGCAGGCCTCAGAAAGCCCCGCAAGGATGGCATGGTGGTGCCACTAGGGACTGAGGTTCAAAGGGGGCCCGAGAGGTGCTGGGGGACAGAACCGCCCCGGTGGCAGGTGGCCGGCAGGGAGTGGCCTGAGTAGGGGCCGGGCCGGGCTTTAGGACTAAAGGCTCTCCTCCCACAGGACAAAGACAATTCCGGTGCCACAGTCCTGCATCTGGCTGCCCGCTTCGGCCACCCTGAGGTGGTGAGCTGGCTGCTGCGGAGCGGCGGTGGGGACCCCACCGCGGCCACAGACACAGGCGCCCTGCCTGTTCACTATGCCGCCGCCAAAGGAGACTTCCCCTCGCTGAGGCTGCTCCTCGGGCACCACCCTGAGTAAGGACCCCCTCTGGAGGGGGTGGGCTGGGGGCACAGAGTTCTGGGGACACCTGAGCTTGGCCATGCCGCTGCAGCATTCCAGGGGAGTTCCTGCTTCTGGGCCATCCCAGTGGCCAGGGGCCTGGCCAGGGACAGCTCCTACCCAAGCCGAAATGTCTCCACTCCTGGCCAGCTGCCCACAGCCACTCGCCCCAGGGCCCTGCGAGCAGACACTCTCCAAGTACACACGGCTGCACTTGAGAGGCTGGGCACAGAGGCCAAGATCACTTCCTCCCCTCCGGACACTTCTGGGCCTGCAGCCGGTGGCTCTGTCTAGCTCTGGCCTGTGCTCATTTGCAAGACTGTCCTAGGTGGGCGGGGTGGGGGACTGGAGCATATCCCGGACCCAGTTATCAAGCAGCGAAGGGAGAGGGGCCACTGCCCAGACCCCCGCTCCCTGGCCTGTCAGCAGCTTGGCATCTCCTGGGGCCAGCCAGGCATTCCCACCTCCAAGGGGATGGGCTTTCAAACCCCCGGGGCCCTCAGCCAGTGGCTGGTCTGAGAAAGCAGCTGAGCGATCGGCTGGCTGCTCCCCAGGGTGGGGTGGCAGTGTGCAGAAGAGTGGGTTTCAGTGCAGAGCATGGGAGTGGGGGGTCCTGGAGGAGGGAGGAAGCCAGGTCGTAGGTGTACCTGGAAGGCGGGAGGGGTCCTGGGGAAAAGCCACCAGAACCTGTCTGAAGAAGCAGGACACCAGTGACCCCCAGGGACCTGACTCACGGGGGCTCTGACTGGTGACCTGTGTCAGTTCACATGGGTACCTGGGAAATAAGAGGTCACAGAGGATCTCAGGAGGAGAGTGGTCACAAGGTGAGAGGGTCTGTCTTCACCACTGGCTTCACTCGTGAGGGCGCCTGCCTGGCCACTGGCCACCAGGGAGCAGGCAGGAGGCCAGCGTGTCCCTGTAGCCTCTTGGGTACAGTCACTCTGGTGTGGATGTAGTGTAGCCCAAAGCCCCAGGCCGGGCCTAGGTCGGGCGGGTTGAGCTGGATGGTTCGTGCTAAACAAGGGGTTCATTGATCGGTTCATGGGGGACCAGCAGGTGCACTGGTGGGCCTGGGGTCTCCTCACAGCCCTCCCTGCCAGAGGCCACTGGCCAGCACTTTGGCATGAATTCTCTGCTTTTGGACAAGCTGGGTGTGGTCACATCAAAACTGGTGGGATTTCAGAGTTCCCACTGTGGTTCAGTGGGCTACGAGCTCCACTAGCATCCATGACGATGCAGGTTCGATCCCTGGCCTCGCTCAGTGGGTTAAGGATCCAGCGTTGCCATGAACTGTGGTGTAGGCTATAGATGCAGCTCGGATCCCGTATTGCTGTGGCTGTGTGAGCCTGTAGCTACAGTTCCAATTTTACCCCTAGCCTGGGAACTTCCATATGCTATAGGTGTGGCCCTAAAAAAAAAAAAAATCAGTGGGATTTTGAGGCGGACCCCAGACACCTTTGACGCAGGCTTCCAGCTTCGGAGCTGCACCTGTGCCTGCCCCACCCCCCCCACCCCACGCGAGGTCCTGAGAGGGGTGAGACGGGCTGTGCTGATCCGCTTGCACCCGCCAGCCTCCCCCATCGCACATAATGGGCCCCCGGAAGTCAGGCTGATGGCAACACCAGTTTAGCTCCAGTGGTGTGACCCGAGGGGGCTCTGAACCCGCCCCTAGAAGTACTGGGGGTGGGGTGTGAAGCCCCAGGCTGGCCTCCGAGCCCCCGTCACCAGGAAGTCTGTGTCCTGGATAAGCCTCCACGGGCTGGGGTTCCAGCCTTCAGAAGCCTTGGGTTGGACTGGGGACACCCTTGTGGGCCCAGGGCCTGGAGGACCCTGTCCCCTCCTGGTCCACGCTGTGGTGCCGGCTGTGACTGGGCCCTGGTGCTGACTGGGTGGCCAGATGGCGCGGGCTGATGAGACACCAGCCCTCATGAATCTCACAGAAGCGAGCAGGGGACTGGGGCTCCATTCCCGCAGCGACGACGTGTGACCTGGCTGATAAGGAGGCCCTCTGTGTGACTGCCAGGCAGGAGAAGGGGCCTGGGAGCTGAGGTGGGGCCGGCCGGCTGGGGGACTTGGGGACCAATGCCCACTTCCTGCCCTGGAGGTGGACACTCCTGCTCCCCACCAGGGCGGGGGGCCCCAGGGCTGGAGCTGGGGAGGCGCAGAGGCTCGGGCTGCCCGGGGCCGCAGGGTGCAGTCAGGGGACCCCAGCAGCCTGGCTCTGGAGGCAGCGACTCCAAGTCTGCTCTCTGAGCCTCCCCGGCCTGCTGTGAAACGCTGTGAATTATTCACCAGGGCTCAGCTCTCCCTGGCGCAGGTGAGGGAGGAAAAGCTCCTACCACTGGGAAACTCGATCCTGCCAGGGAGGCGGTGGAGCCATGGCCCTGACCAGCAGCAGAGGAGAGGAGGGCGGGGCGGCCTCGGGGGAGGGCCCAGCTAGTGCTGCAGGGTGTTAGAAAGGACTGGAAACTGCAGGAATGTGAGTTCCGTCGTGGCGCAGCAGAAATGAACCTGACTAGGAACCAGGAGGTTGAGGGTTCGATCCCTGGCCTCGCTCAGTGGGTTAAGGATCCGGCGTTGCCATGAGCTGTGGTCACAGATGCAGCTCGGATCCTGTGTTGCTGTGGCTGTGGTGTAGGCCTGTGGCTGTAGCTCCCATTCAACCCCTAGCCTGGGAACCTCCATATGCTGTGAGTACGGCCATAAAAAATAAAAACAAGAAACTGCAGGAACAGCCTGTACCCACCCACTGCTCCTCCAGTCCATCCCAGTCCGCTGGGCAGATTCTCCCAGAATTGCCACAGTGACTTCAGGGACTGCTCTCCCCCGGGGGTCGGGGACCCTCCCTCAAACCCCCTGGGGAAAAAGAGTTCTTAAGCGAGAGGCAGGGGGGCTGGGGGGCTGGCAGGAGCTGGGCTGTGTCACAGCCGGGCAGGAGGGCCATAGAGACAGAAGGGTCAACCCCCCGCCCTGGCCAGGACCACATCCCCATCTGGAGCTCAGAATGGGCAAGAAGCGGGTCGCCCTCCAAGCCCCTGACCACCCGGCCTACAGAGTCCTGGGGCCCAGGAACCATCTCATGTTTGTTCTACCTGGACCGTGTCCTCCCCGGGGGCCGGAGTAGCCAGAGGGGATCCTTGGGCTCAGCTGCGACCTTTAGGCCTGAGCATCAAGGCTTGGGAGAGTTGGGGGAGGGTTCCAGGCGTTTCCTTCCCCCGGGGCCCCACCGTGGTCTGCCAGTCCCAGGGAGCTAGAAATCCAGTCTGCCCAAAGATTGTATCAACAGCCGCTCCCTACAGGGTCCTTTGTCCCCTCGGGCCCCCTGCCTCGGGGACAGAGGTTGGAAAGCGTCCAGGCCAGCAGTCAGGATAAGCTCTCCAGCCAGCTCCCACCCGCTGAGTGCCTCCGAGGGCACCTGACGCAGCTCCCGCAGCAATAGCTCTGTAGTCAGTCCGTTTTACAGACTGGCTTATCCAACCAGCATTTACTGAGCATCTTCTCTGGGCCAGGCTGTATTCCAAGGGCCAGGGTTACGCGGGTGCGCCGACCAGACTTCTGTCCCTGCCTTGTGGTGCTGTAGCTACAGAAATGGTGTCTCCAAGAGGCCGAAGGCCCAGCCGAGGTCCCCCTGGCTCCCTCTGTGGCCTTGGCCACACTCCACCCCTCTCTGGCTCTGGCTCCCACTCCTGGCCCAGGCCCTGATCTCTCCAGGCTTTTCAAGTTCACCCAGGATGCTCCTTTTTCCTTCCTTAGTGCAAAGCTTCGTGGCGCCGCCTGCTCCTGTCGCCCCGTCCAGCTGGGAGGGTTCGGCAGCCCCTGCCTCGAGCAGGAAGCCACAGCCGCCCACCCATGACGGAGCCCTGGGGCCTGTGGCTCAGCTCCCCCCTAAAAGGCTGGGGCTTTGCCCAGGCCTGGGGCTGCCCTCTCCCTGCTGGGCACCTGTTTCTGCCACAAGCAGTGGAGGCACCTTCATTCTTAATCACCGCTCCCCAGTCTAACGTTGGTGTTTGCTGAGGTCCCCCACTGGCACACTGCGGACCCTGAACCATGTAGAGGCTCTGAGAAAGAAGGGGCCGGAGTCCCCATTGTGGTTCAGCGGGTTAAGAACCAGCTAGTATCCATGAGAATGCAGGTTCGATCCCTGGTCCCGCTCAGTGGGTTAAGGATCCTGCATTGCCTCTAGGCAGTGTAGCAGGTACCTACCTGCAGCGTAGGTTGCAGATGCAGCTCGGATCCCAAGTGGCCGTGGCTGTGGCACAGGCTTGCAACTGCAGCTGCAATATGACTCCTAGCCCAAGAACTTCCATATGCCATAGGTGTGGCCCTAAAAAGAAAAAATAAGGGGGCGTCCAGGTAGAGTCAGGAGAAGCCCCCTCAATGGGGACAGCCTTCACCTCCACCAGTAGCTCCTGGTCTAAGCCTGTCCGGCCACTGGGGCCACAACTGGCCTCTGTGCTCTGGCCCCTGCCCTCTCCCTGGCCAGCTGTGCCCACCACTGAGAGCGCAAGGCTGATCCGTGGACCAGCCACAGGCTCGTCACTCATGGACGGACAGGGCCACTTCCTTACAGCGCCCCAGAGGCCCTCTGGCTCTGGTGCCCCACACCTCAGCCCCGGCTGCTCCCTCACCTCCGCTCTGCTCTGCCTGCCCCGCCTCCTTCAGACTGTCACGCCCCCTCCCCTCGGGCACACACGCAGTGACCCCGGGCCCTCCCGCCTGCCTCATGTCCCCCGCGCCCCCGCCCCCGTCACCTGGCGTGTCTTTCTGTGCATCTCCGCACACCCTCTTACCCACTGTCTCCCCGAGTCATGCGAGCGTCTTTTCTCCCTGCCCAGCCTGTATACCTGACACTTAGCAAATACTGATTGAGGGACCGAGGGGTCTGGAATCCCTGGGTCTGGTCCGGCCCTGCTGGCAGCTCACAGCACGTGACCTCGGACTCCCGTGAGCTCACTGCACGTGACCTCGGACGGAACTCCCGTGAGCTCACTGCACGTGACCTCGGACGGAACTCCCGTGAGCTCACTGCGCATGACCTCGGACGGGACTCCCGTGGGCTCACTTTGCCTGAGCTCGGCCGGAACTGCACATCTGGCCAAGGGACCAGCAGGGGCGGCGGGGGAGGAGATGTGGAGGGCTCCTCCCACGTCGATCACTCTACAGCTGGCATCCAGATGTGCCCCAAGGGCCCAGCCCCAGCGGCACGAGGGAGGTGGCCAGTCCTTATCCTCATGGGGCCGACTTTGGATGGAGGAGCTCCAGGGGCAGAGAGGGACACAGGTCCTCAGCATGTGCCACACGCAGACCTTCTCGCGTCTTTGCCACTGTGTCGGGGTGCATGAGGCAGAACCCAGCTTGAGAGGGCGGGGCTCCGCTGCTTTCACCTCTTTGCCCGTCTTGGCACGTGGCAGCCCCGTGATACGTGTCCCCTGAATGAAAGAAAAAAGCAACAGCACGGTTCAAGAGTGACGAGAGCTCCGAGGTGAACCGGGGCAGTTTGTAGGAAGTCCTTGCCCCTGACGGGGTCCAGGAAGGGCTCTCTGGGGCGTTGAGAGCTGAAGCGGGGGAGGGCCAGGGTGCCGAGAGCGGGCGTGGGAGAATTGCAGGTGGAATGGGCAGAGGCCTGAGGGGGGTCACACATGAGTTCATCGAGGGCCAGAAGGGCCTGGAAGCTTGGCAGAACTGCAGACAAGTGCAGGCTTCGGGAAATACTGCAGCTTGCTGCTGGAAGAGATGTAAAGTGGACTATTCTAGAATATTCCTCAAATCAGGGCTGCGTTTCTTCCCCAGGCCAGGCCTAATTTGGGATCGTTTCAGATAAGCCAGGAGGGGTTAGTGGGGGTTAAGAGAGAACCGCCAAAGGCCCCGAGACTTTCTGTTCCCAGCTACCTTGCCCTACAACCAGGTCTAATCCCTCCGAACCTCCCTCAGGGCAGAAATTATTGGCAATCTGCGGGGTTGGGGAGGGAGTGCTAGAAATGTGGTTCTTTGACCTGAGTCTGCTTCCGTGGGCAGCAGTCCTTGTGGCAACTGTAACAGCAGGCTGGCACCAACCTTGGGCAGAGATTTCCCACAAACCCTTACAAGCCTTCAATGTTTCTTTCTCTTTTTTTTTTTTGTCCTTTTATGCCCGCACCCGTGGCATATGGAAGTTCCCAGGCTAGGGGTCGAATCGGAGCTGTAGCCGCTGGCCTATGCCAGAGCCACAGCAACGTGGGATCTGAGCCGCGTCTGCAACCTACACCACAGCTCACGGCAACGCCGGATCCTTAACCCACTGAGCAAGGCCAGAGATCGAACCCGCAACCTCGTGGTTCCTAGTCGGATTCATTAACCACTGCGCCACAATGCGAACTCCCCATGTTTCTTCTGTGTCACCCAGGATGACACTGCCACATTGTCTTTTTGCAAGAGGAAGAAAGGAATTGGAGTTCCTGCTGTGGCACAGTGCGTTAAGGACCTGACTGTAGCGGCTCAGGTAACTGCAGAGGTTGCGGTTCGATCCCCGGCCCAGCCAGTGGGTTCAGGGGTCCGGCGTTGCCTCAGCCGCGGTTTGGATTCAGTCCCTGGCCTGGAGACGTCAATGTGCCATGGGTGCAGCTGTGAAAGGAAAAGCAAGAAAAACATCATGATTTAGGTGATGGTTGCTAGGGAGCCTCAGATTTACAAAGAGGTCAAGGGTTTCCAAAGACTCCGAGAACCTGGACTCTAGGGCGGCTGGCCCAGTGGCCCTTACGGAAATGGGGACAGTGAGGGAGGAGGGTTGCAGGGAGAATGTGGAGGGATTCGCTCCCTGCAAAGGCGGGTAAAGTTCGAGAGGCTGCTCAAGGCACAGGTGGGCTAAGGTGGGGGCTGCAGGTGATCCAGGTCCAAGCAGAGAGATGAGTGACACTGAGAGCAGGTGGCCTTGAACTCTGGGAAGTAGATGACCTCACCAGGGGCACGGTGTGTCTAGAAAGGGGGTCTGGGGCAGCCCAACATTTGGAGGTCAAGGGCACAGCTGAGAAGGCCTGGGGTGGGCTTGTCCGGAAGTGTAGAGGAGCAGGTATCAGGAGCGGGGAAGGGATGAGGCTGGGGTTGGCAGCCTGGAGGTGATGGTGCTGAGGCCCAGGGATGGCTGTGACGGTGGTACCAGGAAGCCAAGACCTGCTTCCCTGGGAGGAAACTTGCAATTTTCTTTCTTTCTTTCTTTCTTTCTTTCTTTCTTTCTTTCTTTCTTTCTTTCTTTCTTTCTATTTCTAATGTCCTTTTTAGGGCCGCACCTGCGGCATATGGAGGTTCCCAGGCTACGGGTCTAACCAGAGCTGTAGCTGCCGGCCTATGCCGCAGCCACAGCAACGTGGGATCCAAGCCGCATCTGCGACCAACACCACAGCTCACGGCAACGCCGGATCCTTCACCCACTGAGCGGTCGGGGATCAAACCCGTGTCCTCATGGATACCGGTGAGGTTCTTAATTCACTGAGACACAACGGGAACTCTGAAACTTGCAGTTTTCCAAGCTGCTTCTTCCGTCTCTCACAAGAGGCACGGAGAGGCCAGACAATCTTGATGCCCATTCATCATACGTGGAAACCGAGGCTCAGGAGGTTAAAGGACGCGCCCGGGCCTGCGCAGTGAGCTGCAGAGTCAGAGTGCTGGGCAGAGGCCAGGGCAAAGGGCGGGGCTTGGGACCGGCCCGTTCACCCATGGTGTCTCTTTGCCCAGAACTTGATGTGCTGAAGCCAGGAGGGGTCTTGAGGCCAGAGGTCCCCTGGGACCCCGGCCCTCTCCTCTAAGCCACAGCTGTCCACAGCAAATGCTACCCGCCTGGCCCGTGCTGGGGAGTGGGGGGGCACTGGATGCCCCAGGGCAGCAGCATACCTCACCCCAAGACACAAGGAAGAGAGATCCTAAAATACAGCGATGGGAGCTCCCATCGTGGCGCAGCAGAAACAAATCCAACTAGGAACCATGAGGATGCAGGTTCGATTCCTGGCCTTGCTCAATAGGTTAAAGATTTGGCTTTGCCGGGAGCTGTGGTTTAGGTCTCAGACACAGCTTGGATCCTGCGTTGCTGTGGCTGTGGTGTAGCCTGGCAGTTCCACCTCTGATTAGCCTGGGAACTTCCATAGCCATGAATGCAGCTCTAAAAAGCAAAAACAAAAAGCTGTTTCAAAAAAAAAAAAAGGAGTTCCCATCATGGCGCAGCAGAAACGATTCTGACTAGTATCCATGAGGATGCAGGTTCAATCTCTGGCCTCTCTCAGTGGGTTAAGGATCCGGCGTTGCTGTGGCTGTGGTGCAAGCCAGCAACTGCGGCTCCAGTTCAACCCCTAGGAGGGGAACTTCCATATGCCACAGGTGTGGCCCTAAAAAGCAAAAAAAAAAAAAGCAGTGATGGCACAGGCCTTGCTGACGGCTCTCCAGACGGGTCTCAGGGACAGTTACTAGGCTCGCTTCATCGATGGCTCTGAACACAGACGACAGACAAGACGCAGCTCGCGAGCGGCTCGCACCCCAGGTCCTTCTCTGCCTCTCTCTGCCCGAGTGATCCTGAGCCCTCGGGGCTCCCGGTCCCTCATCTGTCAAAGGGGAAGGATGCCGGGACGCTGCCGCCTTGTCCGTAAGGTCCCTAGGAGGACGCGGTGGCGAGCTTGTGACTGCTTGTCCCCAGGTGTTGCCAGGAGACAGCTCAGTGGATGGCACTTCTCTCTCGTCAGCGTCCTTGTGGCCGCTGCCCTGTAAATTCATCTCTGTCTCCATCCGGATTCACTCGTTTATGTTGTTCATCACTCGCATCCGTATGTTTGCAGTTCTCCCCAGGGAGCACTCGGGGGCCCTTTCTTGCCTTCAAGGCCAGGACCCCCTTGCCGCCCCCGACTCATCTGTGCATCTGCCAGGCATTCTGGGGTCTCCCGGGCTGGATGCTGCGGTTCCCGAAGGGGTGACTGAGTGCTTTCTGTGAACCAGGGACTTCAGCTGGGGGTGTCAGCCAGCGGATCGGCAGGAGGCCGTGGGCCGACTGCCCCCTCCTGCTCGGGTCCTGCTCTGTGCCAGCTTCTCAGACCTCCTGAGACCTTCTCAGGCTGGCTGGGCACCCGTGGGCGTGGATACCGGCCAAGCAGGGTGGACTGGGAGAACTGGGCTCCAGTTCGGGCGCCCTGAGCTGTGCACATCGCCTCAGGCCTCCCCCGAGAGAGCCTGGAGGGCCCTGGGTCGTGGTCCTTCCAGTCTCCAGTCCCCAGGACCCCAGCACTCGCTGTGCCTTGGTTACAGGGTGAATAATTCAGGCCACCGAGTGTCGGTCATAAAATATTAAATAGGTTGTTACCAACGTCCCAGCATGTGAACGTGTGTGTGGGGGCGACGCTGGCACTGGGGTGCGGAGGCTGGTGGCCCAGAGCCAGTGTGTTACAGAAGTGAGGCCTGTGGGTGGGTCTCTGTCTGCCACCAGGCGCTGTGTTGGCAACGCCAGCTTGTGACACCACTCTGCCCCTGACACGGCTGGGTAAGAGCGGGCAGTCAGGCACTGTCCCCGGCTTGGCGTCGGCCCTGGCAAGGAGCAGCTGTGTCTGGGGAGGGGGCTTCCGCTGTCAGGAGGATGGAGGGAGCTGGACCTGGGTGCCTGGCGGGGGAGCTGCAGGCGGCCAGGGGTCAGGGATCAGGGAAGTGGACGGGGATAGGATTTAGGGAGAGGGACGAGTCAGCCGGCAGGGTTTGAGGAGAACGTGAGAGGGAGGGGCCAGGTCACGGGGTGGGGGACAAGAGGGTGGCGGGGGAGCTGGCAGATGGAAGAGTGGGTGGCTTAATGCCCACATGAATGGACTCCTGGCTGGCAACGGGATGAGGCAGGGAGGGCGTGGATGATGGGGGCGGAGCGTGTGATTGATGTCCTGAGCAAATAATTGGGGAGGCAGATGGGTGGGAGGATATGAAGTCCCATGAAAAATTGCACTTCCTAGGGCCCAGAGCGTTGATCCCGCCAGAGGGTCGCTGCTCCTACTCGGCGTCCCTCACGTCCCCAGACCAGCTGGGAACTCCTGGGTCTGGGCCTAGATTATGGCTCCACCTAGTGCTCATATCTGGTAACTGCACCTTGGTGTCTACACCCGCCGTAAAATCAGAAAAACTGAGGCTCAGCCAGCCACCAGGCCATTTTCCCAATTTCCAAGCAGCACTCCACGTCATGGGGCTGGTTCCCCAGATAGGGCCTGTCTGTGGGAGCTGGGGAGCAGGGATGAGGGGCAGTGACAGCTGCAAGCCAGGCCCCAGGGAGGCCTTAGGAAATGAAGACTGGGAACAGCCCTGCTCCCGCCGCCTTCACTCCCTTCGTTCCTGCTGCACGCCTGCCCCTGCATCAGAGACAGATGTGTGCTCAAATGCTGCATACCAGCTGTGTGACCTTTGGCAAGTCACAGCTCGAGCCTCATTTGTCCTTCTGCAAAATGGGAAAGACAATAGGACCTAAGTCCTACCTGCTGGTGTCATAGCACATGGGAAATGCTCGCTAGATGGCAGCCACCTGTAGGGCTGCCAGAGTGACAACAACCACTACTAGGATATTCAATTGAGTTGTTTTTTTTTTCAGGGCTGCACCCAAAACATATGGAGGTTCCCAGGCTAAGGGGTGAATCAGAGCTACAGCTGCCAGCCTATGCCACAGCCACAGCCACAACAACGCAGGATCTGAGCCGTGTCTGCAACTTACACCACAGCTTATGGCAATGCCTGACCCTTAACCCACTGAGCGAGGCCAGGGATTGAACTGGCAACCTCATGGCTCCTAATTGGATTCGTTTCCACTGCGCCATAACAGGAACTCCTCAACTGAATTTTAATTTCAGATAAACAGCAAATAATGGGTTGGTATAAATATGCCCGGTGCCATATTTGGGATTTGCTTGTACTTAAAAATTATTCGTGGAGTTCCCGTTGTGGCTCAGTTGTTTGTAACCACTAGTATCAACCCGACTAGTATCCATGAGGACGCAGGTTCAATCCCTGGTCTCGCTCAGTGGGTTAAGGATCCAGAATTGTCGTGAGCTATGGTGTGGATCGCAGGTGCAGCTTGGATCTGGTGGTGTTGTGGCTGTGGCGTAGGCTGACAACCGTAGCTCCAATTTGACCCATAACCTAGGAACTTACATGTGCCCCAGGTCCAGTCCTAAAAAAACAAACAAAATGAAACAAAAGGCAGAGTTGAGACAGCAGGATTGAGGGCTTACAATGCCGGCTGGTCAGTTGGTTATTGTGACTGAAAAGACAGGGAGAGCCTGGGTCACCATATCCTTATAGACCTTGGTAAGAGGGTGGGCTAGGGAGTTCCCGCTGTGGCTCGGCCGGTTAAGGACCCATAATTGTCTCTGTCAGAATGCTGCTTCCATCCCTGGCCTTGTTCAGTGGGTTAAGGATCTGATGTTGCCCTGGCTGTGATGTAGACTGCAGACTTGACCCATAGACCAGGAACTTCCATATGCCGCGGGTGTGGCCATAAAAAGCAAAAAAATAAATAAGAAAGGAGAGAGGCTGCTCGGCAGAGGTGGGGAGCAAGCCGGAAGCCCCCCCCCCCCCGCCCCGGAGGCTGGCACAGGACTCAATCCAGAGGGAACAGAGCAGCGGGGCCCAGTGACTAGGCCTTCTCACCCTCCCAGCCCTGCAGTGACCCCGGGAGTGAGGGAGGGGCGAAGGTCTTGGAGGGGGCAGGAGCTGAGTGTCCATGGTGGGTGCTGCATCTTCCGCAGGGGAGTGAATGCCCAAACCAAGAACGGTGCCACGCCCCTGTACCTGGCGTGCCAGGAGGGCCACCTGGAGGTGACGCAGTACCTGGTGCAGGAGTGCGACGCGGACCCGCACCTGAGCGCCCACGACGGCATGACCCCGCTGCACGCCGTGGCGCAGATGGGCCACAGCCCGGTCATCGTGTGGCTGGTGAGCTCGGGGGCGGGGCGGGGCGGGGCGGGGCGGGGCCTGTATGGGGCGGGGGCGGGGCTAGGAGGGCCCGGCGCTCAGACCCCGCCCCCTCACACGCAGGTGAGCTGCACCGACGTGAGCCTGTCGGAGCAGGACAAGGACGGCGCCACGGCCATGCATTTCGCGGCGAGCCGCGGCCACGCCAAAGTGCTCAGCTGGCTCCTGCTGCACGGCGGCGAGATCTCGGCCGACCTGTGGGGCGGGACCCCACTGCACGACGCCGCCGAGAACGGGGAGCTGGAGGTGAGGGCGGGACGGGGCGTGGCCGGGGGCGCGGCCGGGAGGCCGTGCGAGCGCGCGCGAGGGGCGCGCGCCCTCTGCTGGCGCCGCGCTCTCGGCACAGCGCTGCCCAGGCTCCCGGGTCTAGACCAGGGGCCCTCACTGCGAGCCCCCGCAGTGCTGCCAGATCCTGGTGGTGAACGGCGCGGAGCTGGACGTCCGCGACCGCGACGGGTACACGGCCGCCGACCTCTCAGACTACAATGGCCACAGCCACTGCACCCGCTACCTGCGCACCGTGGAAAACCTGGTACGTCCCTGCTGGTGCTCCCCTGCGTCGTTTCATCCCCACCCTGCCCCACCTCCCCCCAGAGGTCGGTGTTGTTACCCCTTTTACCAACGTGGAGGAAGCTGAGGTTCAGGGAAGTGAAGCCCCTGGTCAGGACTCACACGAGTTAAGGACCTCCCAGCCCGGAACCACTGACCACTGGGGTGTGTGTGTGGGGGGGGGGGGTGGAGGCAGAAATGTCGAAGGAAGGGAGTTCCCATTGTGACCCAGCAGAAATGAATCTGACTAATATCCATGAGGACACAGGTTCCATCCCTGGCCTCACTTGGTGGGTTAAGGATCCAGCGTTGCCATGAGCTGTGGTGTAGGTCACACACTAGGCTCAGATCCGGCATTGCTGTGACTGTGGTGCAGGCCAGCAGCTGTAGGTCTGATTAGACCCCTAGCCTGGGAACCTCCATATGGCACAGGTGTGGCTCTAAAAAGCAAGGGAAAAAAGAAGTCCAAAGAAGGAGGACCAGCATCATCCTGATGAGAGCCAAGGCTTGGAGAAGCAATGGCACTTACACGCTATTGGGACAAGTAAAGGGTTTTTACCTGCCCACAGGTGTTATTAGCTCATTTAATTCTCACCATCACCCTCTGAGGATCCCCATTTCACAGCTGGGTAAACTTGAGTCTTGAAGAAAGCCAAGATCACAATGGTGGAGCTGGGTGGCCTGGCCTGGAGCCACCTGTCTCCACCACTGTACTGTGTTTGCTCGCCATGTGGCTACTTCATAACTGGAAACCCACAGCACTCTTCTTAAATTATCTTATTGTGCTTACAGAGCTGTGAGTAACCCACTGGGATTGAGCTCAGGTGTGCTGGCTCCCAGTTCAGGGCTCTGCCTCCTCTGTTGCAGTATCTACAGGAGGGAGGGAAGCGGGCTGGCTTCACGGGCATCTTCTGAGAGGGCCTGCAAAATGAGGCTGGAGGAGAGCGGGCAGGTGCCCCCTGCCCAGAGCAAGGTCTGCCCTGTCTCCGAGCAGATGGGGACATCTGCCCTGTTCTCCAGAGCACAGCAGGGCCCAGGAGTCAGAGTCTGCAGCTGGTCCCCAAGAAGAATTTCCTCCCAGAAAGGGACACCTAGAGAGAGCAAGGGTCCAACAGGTAGTGAGCAACCTGTCACCAGGGTACGCAAGCAGGGGGGGACACTTAAGGCTATTTCGGCAGCGGGGTGGCTTCCTTTCCACGGAGAGGATCTGTGATTCTGTTGGCGGACACAGAGCACTGGTGCCTTCCAGTGCCTCCTTTGCTCATAGGCTGCAGGCAATGAGCGAAAAAGCCTCATCCCTTGAATTCTGATCCCGGCTGGTACCCAGCCCGGTGCCTTACGGAGTGACTCAATTAATCTTCACAGTAAATTAACACTAAGAGTTGACGCGCATGGCATTAACTAGCCATCATGCCCTGGCACGTCACTAACTTTTAAACCGTCCGTTGCCACCTCGTAGGACAGTCGGTACTGTCCTCCCCATTTACAGATGAAGAAACTGAGGTCCGGACAGAAAGGACAAGTGGCTGGCCCAAGGCATGTAGCTAGTAAATGGGGGAGATGAAATTTGAAGCCATCACCCCAAGCTGCGAAGCCTTGGCCCCTAATCTTAGTTACCCCTGCTGCCAGCCAAGGAAAGACCATCTTCACACTGCCCCCAACACCCAGCTCCTCTATCTCCCCTTGGCTCACGGGGTAGGCAGCAGGGCCTGGCCCCCCTGAACTGGGTGGGATGTGGAGGCCCTGATCCGCTCCCCGGGCGGGCCCAGCTGGGGCAGTGACAGATCCAAGCAATGGAGGATACTGGCCCAGAAAAGGCAAACAGTCCCTCAGAGCCCCTAATTACCCGGCCAATGAGCGTGGCCGCTGAGCCGTTACCTGGTGCCAGGCCTGCCTCCCATTCCCGGAGGGCCTGTGACACTTCTCAGGCAGGGAGGGGGCACAGGGCAGGGAGGAGCAGGCCTGGGCAGGAAGCAGCAAGCGAGGCAGCAGAGATCTTGCCGGCAGCAGGGCCAGCATGGGCAACGTAAGCGGGGTCCCCACCCCAACCGGCCGCCGTGTGGGAGGGTCAGGCCTGTGGGCGGGCAGAGACAGTGGTGGAGGATGGTGGGGTTGGCAGCCTGAGCTTAGGCTGCCCCCCACCAGCTCAGCTGGGCCATGCCAGGCCCCACCCTGTCCCCAAAGCCCCCATCCGGAGACGGGCTGGGCTGGTATGGGGATTTGCTTCAGTCCAGCTGGGAGAGACAGGGGCTGCTGGCCAGGTAATGGGGCCCTGCTCCCCGTCCCTGTTCCCTGCTGCTGCAGATGTTCTAGCCAGCTGCAGCCCCTTTGCCCCTTCATCATAGACACACTGGAGCCCGGACCCTCTGCCCACTGATGAGAAGGGAGAAGGCTGGGGCCAAGGCCGTTCTCGCTTGCAGGTCCAGCACAGCACCCTCTCTTCTGTCAGTCTCTCTCACCCCCTAAACGAGGCCACTCCAGGGCTTGGAGTTCCCCGGGAACCCAGGGTCCTGCTGCTGGGGGGCGGGCTCGAATCTCGGCCTGGGAAGAACCCGAGAGACCCTCTCATGATGGGGAAGGGAGCCCAGAAACGGAAGCAGCTTGACCGAACTCACACGGCAAGGGCTGCCTGAGCGGGACCCGGGCCCAGAGCGTGCTGGTCTTCCGGGCACAGTTGCGCTCATGGCCTCCCCTCCTGCTCAGAGCGTGGAGCACCGCGTGCTGTCCCGGGACCCATCCGCTGACCTGGAGACCAAGCAGCCTGACTCGGGCATGTCCTCGCCCAATACCACCATGTCGGTCCAGCCGCCCAACTTTGACCTCAGCTCGCCCACCAGCACCCTCTCCAACTACGACTCCTGCTCCTCCAGTCACTCGAGCATCAAGGGCCGGCACCCCCAGTGTGGTGAGTGGGCCTGGGGAGAGGGAGGAGGGGGAGCTGCCTGGAGCCAGACCAGTGGGCCCACTCTGCCCGCAGCTGCTGCTGGAGGCTGCCCAGGAGAGGCCACTGGTTCTGATGAGGACAGACGACACTCATCCATCACATGCCTGTGCATCTGAGGTACCCTCCCACCTCCAACACGCATCCCAGTCTCAGTGCAGTATTCTCACTCACACATGCGCAGGATGTCCCCCAGACCTCACTCACCCTACCCACACGCAAGAGTGCACACCTCTGCATGTGTACACACCCTATGCAGAAACGAATGCACAGCCATACACATGGAGCCACGCCTGCATGACACAACACACGAGCGCGCGCGCACCCCAGGTCCACAGACCAATGCAAACACATTCATAAGGACAAAGAAGCATGTACGTATATTTACAGGAGTGCACGCTCATGCAGAAGCCAGGCAAGCACGTCCACCACGCCTTGAGCGTAGCTGTCGGTCCACATGCAATGTTCGCTTCGGCCACCAGGTGGCGGCCCGCAGAGCTGGCGGGCACCCTGAAAGATGGGATGTGGCTGTCCATACTTCTGCCACCTGTCCTTCCAGATCTGACCTGAAGAGCCACCCCTCCGTCTTCCGCGTGGCTCTGCACCGCAGGTCCATGCTAGAGCCCACAGCTCCCCTTAAACCTGAGCACAGGCCTCTCCCCAGCAAGCGCAGAGCTGGGTGTGTGTGTGTGGGGGGGGGGTCGCGCAGTGGGGCCGTGCCAAGCTGCACCCAGAGCCTGCCTCCTCCCGTGGCAGGTCAGTTTCTGGCAGGAGAAGGTTTTGATCCCAGGGCGGCCTCTCTGCAAATTCCCAGACCCGGCCTTCTCTCTCTCCAGGGCTTTCCGGAGCAGGAGCTGCAGATATTCAGAGCTACATGGACATGCTAAGCCCAGAGCCGGGCCTGCCCCGGGGCAAGGTGGAGAGACCCAGAGCACCCCCCCCTCCCCCCAGTTTCCCTCCACTGCCGCCACCCCCGGACACCCAGCTGCCCCCACCCCCACCAGGCTACCCAGCTCCCAAGCCCCCCGTGGGGCTCCAAGCAGCTGACATCTACCTTCAGACAAAGAACAAACTCCGCCACGTGGAGACCGAGGCCTTCAAGAAGGAGGTAGCAAACCCTCATAGGCCGGCCTGCCTCCTGGATCGGGGAGTGGGCTGGTGGGGGGCAGCAGAGGCCCATGACCAGCCTGGCTCATGGGCACAGGGCGGGGGTCCCTGGTTCAATGGTCTGTTTGGGGGTCGAAGCTTCTGGTCAGCCCCATGGCAGCTCAGGGCTGGGCCCTGGGGACAGGGAGACGAGGATGACCAAGCCACGACCCTTTAGGGGACAACAGGGGGGTGAAGGAACCTGTCGCCAGGCAGCCCTGCCTCCCCGGGAGCTGGGACCTCTCCACTTCCCGCACAGAGCGGTAGGGTGGTCATGGAGTTGGCCGAGAACCCGCGCCAACTGCCTCTCCCAGATCTACACGCGCCAGCTCCAGAGTCGGTGGAGGATGGTGCCCAAGCGAGTGTCCTCCAGGTGGGAGAGGCAGGGAGTATGAAGGTGAAGGCCGCGAAGAGTGGAGGCCGGGAGAGAGAACACTGGCAGTGGGGGCTGGGGGAGGGGTAAAATGGAGACTGGCTCCCCAGTTGGGGGCTTCAGCTCCCAGGAGGGGAGAAAAGCCAGCCCTGGGGAGACTCAAGCTGTGAGAAGGGGAGGAGCCCAGGGGGGGCACATGGAGTGTGAGGTGCCCAGGACGCGGGTCCTGGGGGATCCTGGCCAAGGCTCTGGAGTGGGGGAGGGAGCGGGGCTCTGGGCTGGGCAGCTCTGAGAGTCCTGGGCACCGAGGCCCAGAGGGAGCCCTGGGGCTCTGACCCAGAGGACAGAGCAAGGCTGGTCTTCAGTCTTCGGGGACCCCAGGTGGTTGCGTGGGGGAGGAGAGAGGCCCCCTAAGCTCCTGTGGGAGCCGTGACCTTGTAGTTCTCTCATAAGCCCCAGGCAAGCTGTTCCAGAGCCTAGCTGAGTAACCAACTCCCACGGGTGACCCCGGTCACAAGGCCACCGGGTGGGGGAAGGGAAGGACACAGCTCCACAGCAACTCCACCTGCCCCCCTCCTTCAGGCCACCTCAGACCAGACTCTCCGGCCGGTTCCCCTTTCATCTCCAGGAGGTGAGGGGGGAGCAGGAGAGATCCGCAGGGGGCTGGGGCTGGATCTTGCGGGTCGGGTGTGTGGGCCTGGCCCCAGGCCGCAGGACAGGTGGCCCGGCCTGCGCTCCCTTCCCTCCCCGAGCCCGAGCGCCAGGACCGCGCCCCTCCCGGGTGAGTGCGTGCCCGGCGGCAGGCTCAGGGCCGCTCCACAAAGGGCCCTTTGTGTGCGGCACGCCCCCCGCCCCGAGCCTGAGCTTTTTCCTGACCGCGGGCCAGGGCAGGGTCGTGGAGACCTCGCCTCGGGGCTGAGGGGGCAGGCTGGCCCAGAAAACAAATCCTGCGGTGTCGCATTTCCTTGCAACGTGAGCCCGGCCTGGTGGGGCACGCAGGGTCGGGGGCCGCCGAGGGGACGCTTGGGCTGGGGGGTGGGGCAGGGGACAGACCCTGCTAGGTGACTCAGCTTTTGGCCCCGCCGCCTCACGTCTTTGTCCCCAGGCAGGGCTTAGCGGGGGGCCGCTACGTCGGGGCGGGCCGTCCGTCCGCGCGCGCCGTCCGTCCGCGCGCGCGCGCGGTCACCCGAGCCCGCCTTGCCGCCCCTGAAACCCGAGGCCTGGGCGCGGGTTTCGGTGTCCCTTACGCGCATGGCGATGGTTTCCAGATGCAGGAGGGGAAGCGCGGGGGCGTGACCCGGAATCCCGGGGGCCGAATATGGGGGCTCCACTGCCCATCCTGAGGCCCCTGTTCTGTCTCTGGCGGACGGAGGGGCTGAGTGGGGAGACGAAGGCCGGGAGGGTCGGCCCCCGAGGAGGGAGGCGCAGGGGGCGGGGCCACATCTGGCCTGCGGGGTAGGCGCCGCGGCCCGGGGTTGGCGCAGCAGCTGGCGCCCCCGCGGCGCTCCCTCCCGCCGGGGGTCCGGCCCGGGATTGGTAGGCCCTGGGTGATGTCAGGCCGACCGAGCTCTGAGGCGCTCACCGGCGCGGGCGGGCGGGCGGACGCGCGGGCGGGCTGGGCTGTAACCTGAGAAAAAGGATCAGGTGTCGCAGGTGTCGAGTCCATGCCGCCCCCGCTGCCAGGTGCACAGCGGGGGCCACCGGCACAGTAGCAGGTAGGAGCAGCCCCAGCCCCGGGCCGGGTGGTGAGGGCCCAGGGCAAGCGGGAGCCCGACAGGACACGAGGGCTTCATCGGGACGGGACCCCCGCAAGAGAGGGTTCGGGGAATCCTTGGGCGCGCGTGGGACCGGCTGGCGGCTGGGAGTGGGGTGCGGCCGGGGCTTCCGCGCTGCCTAAGCTGGGAGCTGCCCCTTCTCCGGCTCCCCCTGGCGTTTGGGCTGGGCCACCCCGCCCCTGGGCCCGCCCCTTCCAGCCTTAGTGGGGGCCCCTGCGCCCCTTGGCCCGCACCCAGAACCCCTCCCTGTCCGGCCGACCGAGCCTGCCCTTTCACCGAGGCCCCCCTGACCCTCGCCCCGTCCCCGCTCTGAAGAGGGTCTGGGACCGCGGCTGGTCGGAAGCCCCTGGCAGGTGGAGAGCGGGGAGGGGCGGACGCGGCGGGGGAGGGGGCCCACAAGGGACCAGCGCCTCCAGCCCACTCTACCCGCTCTCTTGCCGCAGCTGAGCTCCCGCGACGGCCGCAACGGGCTGCGGAGGCAGGACTCCAGCCGCAAGCCTCGCGCCTTCAGCAAGCAGCCCAGCACCGGGGACTACTACCGCCAGCTGGGCCGCCACCCCGGGGAGCCGCTGGCCGCACGCCCGGGCATGGCGCACAGCGAGGAGGTGCGTGCCCGCCGGCCCGCGTCCTCTGGCCACCCGGAACCCGGCCGGGCCGCCCGCTTCTCACTCGCTGGCCCCTCCGCTCCCCCGCAGGCGGCGCTGCTCCCCGGGAACCACGTGCACAACGGCTGCGGCGCGGAACCCAAGGCGTCCAGGGAGCTGCCCCCGCCGCCGCCGCCGCCGCCGCCGCCCCTGCCCGAGGCCCTGAGCTCGCCGCCGCCGGCTCCGCCTCTGCCCTTCGAGGGCGCTGGCCCCGGCTGCGGGCAGCGTCGCTCCTCCTCGTCCACCGGCAGTGAGTCGGGTTGAGGGATGGGGGCAGCGCTAGCCTGAAGGGGGAGGGAAACCTAGACATCCCCCCCCCAGCTGCCCCTGCTCCAGTGCTTCCTCTTTGCCTACCTGATCTTTCTGCGGCGCCCCCCCCCCCAGCCCCAGAGAGGACTTGACCGGAAGGGAGGCTCTGAGTTGCTTTAGGTAGAGCCAAAGCAGGGCCGGGCCGTGCGACCCTCGGGCCGGCCTTCTAGGCAGTAGGAAAGGCTCCCGGCTCTGGTGGCTGGTGTTTCTGATGAGCTGGTTCTAGAGACGGAGCTCGAGAAGCAGGCATAGCTTCAAGGAAGGAGGGTCGCTGGCCAGCCTTCTTCCTGCCTGACGTCTGTCTTCCACCCGTCACTTCTCTCTCTTGTTCTTCCAAGCTGGCTACAGCCCTGAGCCCTTCTCAGACACATCAGGGACTTTCCTCTGCAGGTCTCCTCCTGAGAGGCCCTTAGCCAGCCCCAGCCAGGGCCTGGCTCTGGGGACCAGGCCAGTGGCCCATCTTGCCTTGCCCTCCTGGTCCTGGTGACCCTATTTTAAGAGCTAGACTGGTGACCAGGACCGTGTGCTTCTCTTCTGAAATGTGGGACAATCTCCCACATGCCAGGGCTCCCGGGAGGCCCAAGAGGTGGCATCTGGGCCGTGATGCTTCCATTCCAGCCTGGCAGGGAGTGGCGGAGGTGCCATCCTTGCCCCGCCACTCATTGTGGGGACCACATTTGACAGCACCATCCAAGGCTTCATCTCCTTGACCAGAGATGCAAGGGTGCAGTAGGGTCCAGGGAAGGGCCAGCCTGGGCTCCCTGGGGTACACAAGACCTGGGCTCACAGACCAGAGCCCATGGTAACCTGCTCCGCATCAGCTGAGCCTCCAGAAAAGCCCCCAGCTTTGAGGCCAGTGTCTTCCCTTGGCAGCCTAGAGCAAGGCTGGAGCTAGAGACAGAAGAAAAATGCACTTGGTGCTTCTCTTCACCGCAGAGCCTGGGCTGGGTGCCCTATCCCAACCCAATGCCAAGACTGAGGCCCTTGCTGGGGGGGCGAGGCCCAATAGCAGTCCTGCCCAGCCCTCGGGGGCGGCCGGCAAAGCTGGGAACGGAGCGGACCACCCTCGGGGAGCCCCAGAGCAGCCCGAGCCAGGAGCAGATGGACCGGAAAGTTCCTCGTCTCCTCTCCCCGCTCCTCTGCGCATCTCCCTCTCCTCCCCCTCCTCTCCCCGCTGTCCCAGCCTCACCCCAGCCCCCTCCCTCTCCTAACTTCGCTGTCACTTCTCTCCTCTCGGTCCCTAGAAGTGAGAGTCCTGAGACACAGGAAGAGTGAGTAGCTGGCGCGCGGCTCCTGGCTGAGGCGCGGGCGCGGGGCGCGGGGCGCGCTCAGGAAAAGCCAGGCCGAGCGGGTTGGGGTCTTGAGGGAAGGATAGGACCGGGGGTCAGCAGGTGAGGGTCCTGGATGCTACAGGCTCTGCCCCCACCACGCCCACCTGCGCGCGCCCACTCCGCCTGGCTGACAGCTTTCCCTAAGAAATGAGCCCGCTGCCGGCACCTGCCTGCACTTTTCCCTCCCCCGCTCCCACTTCTGCGCTCTGGGATCCCCAGCCCAGGGAACCCAGGAGCTGTCGGCCCCTTTTGTTCCCCTCACCCAGTCTGGGCCGATTCCTTGGGCTCTAAAGACAACCCTCCCCAAACCCCAGGCGCCTCCGCCAGCCTGGTCGGACATGCAAACTCCACGCCGAGCATTTGCATGTTTTCCGCCAGGCCCTTCTTCCTGGGGGCCCCCACTCCGGATCCTTAGTAAGAGCTCGGCTTTCCTGGGTGCCCCATAGCTGAGCTGCGCTTTGCCATAAGTGTGCTCCTGGCTTGCAACCAGTGTGTCTGCGCGCGTGTCTTTCAGTGGGTGTGTGTGCGGGGGAGGGGGCTGGCGGGGTTCTGGCAGCCACAGTCCCAAGTCTATAGCCGCAGAAGCCCCAGGTGACTCAGTCCAAGGGTCACTGGGCTTTGCTGATGCACAGAGAGCCGGAGAGAAACGCCTCCCTGGCGGGGCCGGCCAGGGAACCTGGGACAAAGGTCGGGTGGCTGGTTGCAGGTAGTGTTTTGGAGCTGGCAGTCAGTGCGCTGGGCGGAGACATTCGCTCGAGTCCCCAGGGCTGGCCCAAGAGCCACCATGAACTCCCAGGGGCCTCCGGGCGGGGGCCCCACACCTCGTGAGTGGGGCCGGGAGGATGGTGGGGCTGCATGGGCTGCGACCTGAGGACCCGCGCCTGGGGTCCCTGAAAGCCGTCCCTGGAGCCCGGGACCTGGAGAGCTGCCCTCTGAGCCCCAGAGAAGGTCCTGGCCCTCCCCAATCTGGGGAGGGGCAGCAGAGGGCAAGCAGGGGTGGCGGGGCTTGGAGCCCACACCCAGCCAGCGTCCCCTCTCCTGCCTCCGTGCAGGCACCAAGTCTTTCAACATGATGTCCCCGACGGGCGACAACTCAGAGCTACTGGCTGAGATCAAGGCAGGCAAGAGTCTGAAGCCGACGCCACAGAGTAAGGGGCTGACCACAGTGTTCTCGGGCAGTGGGCAGCCGGCCTCCCAGGTAAGGGACCCGACAGGCTCCCCCCTGCCCCAGATCCTCTCGCCCCTGATCTTCCGGCACTCAGCCGGGCCGGCCGCTTCTCCCCGCAGCCCGACTCACCGCTGCCGCCGGCGTCACCGACCCCATCACCGGCCCGGAGCCCCACTCCGCCAGCCATGGGGTCCCAGCCACTGCTCAATGGCAGCGTGGCGCCGGCACCGCCCGCCACCCCTGCACCGGGCGTACAGCTCGACGTGGAGGCGCTCATTCCCACGCACGACGAGCAGGGCCGACCCATCCCCGAGTGGAAGCGCCAGGTGATGGTCCGCAAGCTGCAGCTGAAGATGCAGGAGGAGGAGGAGCAGCGGCGGAAGGTGGGCGGAGTAGGGCTTCCCAGCCGGCCCTGGGGTCTGCGCCTGGGCCCACAGGCATCCCCCCCGCATCCCCCTGCCTGTCCCGGCCCTTTCCGTCTCAAGCGGCTCCCGTTACCTTTTGGAAAAAGCACAATTAGACCACCAAGCCCCAGTAACCTGTCCTTTAATGGGATGGCAACGCTCCTCAAACTCTGCTATGGCTTCAGATCGCCTGTGATCGTTTTAAAATGCCTGTTCTGCTTCAAATGCTCTGCGTGGGGCAGGGATTCTGCACTTGGGACCAGCTCCGGGCTGAGGCTGACCCTCCTGGTCCGGGAACCACACAAGTAGCTTTTGGTCATGATCAGACTGGCCTGGGCTCTTTCCCTGCACTGTCACTTTCCAGACACGTCATCCAGCCTCAGTTTTCTCCTCTGTCGGATGAGCTGGTTATCACTGGCTGGCAGGGCAGTTTGCCATTGATCTGCTCAACAAACGTCCCCGGGGCACCGCCTGTGTGCCACACGCTGCTGTAGCATCTGAGGGTTCACCCTGAGAATACCAGGGTCTGCTCTCGAGGTGGCTGCAGGCGGGCAGCAGGGCGGGGGGCGAGGGTGCCTGCCCCCCAGCAACTCTTAGTAGAGAGAGAAGGAGATGAACCAGGGCCATGCAAGGAGGAGCTCCGAGGCGGAGGGCAGAGGACTGGGGCAGCCGTAAACCGACCATCATCCTGTTTGGGTTTGGGGTGGTGTTGGGAGGAGAAAGTGACGCCCAAGGTAGGCTGGGAAGATGAGTAAGAGGTGAACAGGGCAACGGGGGCGAAGGGCAGGCAGGAAGGACAGGGAGCGGTCTGAAAGTCAGAGCGGGCGTGGTGGCTCCCGGACTGGGAAGAGGGCGGGAACAGAGGCTGTCAGTGAATGTCCGATCCCGAAGGCCTGGCCTAGGAGCAAGTGGACTTTCTCCTGGAGCAGTGGGAGGGGGCTTAAGTGGGGAAGGGGCATCGTCATATTTATATGTGAGAAACATTTTTTTTTTGTCTTTTTGTCATTTTAGGGCCACACCTGTGGTATATAGAGGTTCCCAGGCTAGGGGTCTAACAGGAGCTGTAGCTGCTGGCCTTCGCCACAGCCACAACAACGCGGGATCCGAGTTGCATCTGCAACCTACACCACAGCTCACGGCAACGCTGGATCCTTAACCCACTGAGCAAGGCCGAGGACCGAACCCACAACCTCATGGTTCCTAGTTGAATTCGTTTCCGCTGAGCCACGACGGGAACTCCTATGTGGGAAACATTTGTATGCAGGACTGTAGTGAGCTGGAATGAACTGGGAGGCCTTGGAGGAGGTGATGGCAGCCCCTCCCCCACCTGGGAGGAAAAAGCCTGGCACTAAAATGAGGAATGGATGAGACTAGGGGAAGTGCCTCGCCGGAGTTCCCGTCGCGGCGCAGCAGAAACGAATCCCACTAGGAACCATGCGGTCGTGGGTTCCATCCCCTCGTTCAGTGGGTTAAGGATCCAGCGTTGCTGTGAGCTGTGGTGTAGGTCGCAGGCGTGGCTCGGATCTGGCGTTGCCATGGTGTAGGCCAGCATGTAGCTCCTAGCCTGGAATCCTCCTTATGCCTCGGGTGTAGCCCTTAAAAAAAGAAAAAAGCTCCTAGCAGGAGTTCCCTGGGGCTAGTGGTTAGGGTTTGGTGCTTTCATCAGTGCTGCCCAAGTTCATTCCCGCATCTGGGAACTGAGATCCCACATCAAGCCAATGCATGCACGCTATCCGGGGGAAAAAAGTGCCTGGCAAGCCGAACTTTATAAACTGTATTATTCCAGGAGCCAGAGGGGATGGGAACAGGAGCAGAAGTCACAGCTTCAGTCTGAAGCCTCTCGCTCCACAGTAAAACTGACAGCATGGGCAGGGAGGGCTCAGGACTCCGGGGAGTTTCATTAGGGGGTCGATCTCTCTGGGGTAAGGCGAGGCCTCCCTGGGGTTTGGCCTCGAAATCGCCGACCCTGGATATGGGGCGGAAGAGGGCTGCCGTGTGTCGCAGCTTCAACGCGCCTTTTGCATGTTCCTTCGGTGGTGTAATGAGCAACCCAGCCAGGTGTGGAGACCCCACCGCCGCCCCTGTCTCTGCAACAGCGCCCAACGACCGGCTGTGTCCCCGCCAGCGACCAAAGTGGACACTGCCCAGTGCCTGGAGCAGCGGCCTGGGCCGAAGCCTCGCCCCAGCGTAATCGCCCGACGGCCAGGCGCGGTTCGTCCCTGCAAATGCAGCCCCGCGGAGCCATTACACCACCCGGGACATGCAAAGGGCGCCCCCGGCGGCCGCTGCGGGAGCCGGGCCAGAGGGAGACGCGCCTCCCTCCCCTCTTTTGTCTTCCCCGCCTCAGCTGACGGCCGCCAGCTCCTGCTGCTACCCCCGCGAGGGCTGGAGGTACTCCCGCGAGTACAACGCCATCCTCGGGCCCTTCGGCGAGCTCATGACCGAGGCCGACATCCTCCGCATCGAGCAGCAAATCGAGAACCTGCAAGTGTTGCACAAGGCGCAGAAGCTGGAGGCGCGCCTGGAGCAGCTGGAGTTGGAGCTGGAGCAGCTGCTGCCCATATCCGCCGCCCTGTCGGCGCCGCGCTTCACCGTCGACCCGCGCCGCATGCACGGACGCGCCGCCAGCCTGCCCGCCTGGTGCAGCAAGATCTCCAAACTGCTCAAGAGCATGGCCACGCTGCTGGCCACGCTGGGCGGACGGCCCGCGCACCTGGCCGAACTACTGGCGGCCGACACAGGCCAGCCGCTGCCGCCGCTGTCCGACGCCCCCTGGCGGCCGGGCCCGCTCTGCTTGGGCCGTTCACATTCGCTCAGCTGGTGCCGCGAGGCCGTGGCGCGGGAGATCCTCGAGTGCGGCGTCTCGGTGCAGCATCTCCGCGCCACCTACGAGCGGCGCGCCCAGGGTCCGGAGCCCGCGCGCGGCCCGCGCCGAAAGCTCTCGCTGCCCGCCGGCGCCCCGGGCCGCGAGCCCATCCTCGAGGAAGACTACGTGGCGGCCGGCGAGCCGAGCACCGCCGCCGCCGCTGCCAACAGCCTGCTGGCCGCAGAGGAGTCCCTGGACGTCCTGGGCCCGCCCGAGGTGCCGGGACGCCAGGAGGCGCTGCCCGAGCCGGAGCAGCTGGCGCGCAGGCCGCCGTCCTCCACGGAGCTGCGCGGGGTCCAGGACTACATCGACATGCGCAAGGAGCGCATCGTCTACCTCTTCCTGGAGCACTGGCGCAAGTGGACCTTCCGCGGCCCCGGGCGCCACGCCCAGGTGCGCCTGCGCAGGCTGCTGCCCCGCGTGGTGGCGGCCGCCGACGCCCCCCGGCACCCGACGGGCGACGGCCGGGACCAGCGGCTGTTGCATCTGCTGAAGCAGCGGCAGGTGGTGGGCAAGTTGCTGGGCCACTGGCGGAGCCTGCTGCGGAGGGTGCCGGCGCGCCAGCCCCGCGGCCCCGGCCTGGCGCACGGCTTGTACTGGCCCGAGCACTTCCTGCCGCCTCTCGACGGCGGGGCACCCCCGAGCTACGACAGCCTCACGCTCGACCTTTTCATGCTCGGCTACTTCCAGCTGCTCGAAATGGGCCTGAGCCGCGAGGAGCGCAAGTTCCGTCACCTGCTGTGCTATGAGATGTTCGACCGGCTGGGCAGCTACCCGTGGGAGCTCATCCGTCTCTTCCACCGCGTGGCGCTCGAGGAGGTGGAGACCGGCCGGCGCAGCTGGAGCGACGGCTTCGAGGACCTTAGGCGCCAGTTCTTCGGAGACACCCCGGAGGCTGAGCCGCCCGGGGAAGAAGAGTCGGAGAAGCAGCTAGAGGAAGGGACGGAAAAGGAGGAGAGGGAGCCGCCCCAAGAGACCACTCCCGCTCAAGTGCATGACCTGCCGGAGAGGCTGCCCGAGGCCCCGCCCCCTGCGCCGCAGCCCCCGCCCCCACCCCCGCCAGCCGCGCCTCCCCCGGCGTCGACCCCTCCTAGTTCCGGAGCCCCCGCTGAAGACCCCCTGGAGCTGGTATCTGAGATGGGCGAGTTCAGCAATGAGGACATCTGCCGATACATTGACCGGAGCTTCTCCTTCTGGAAGGAGAAGGAGGCAGAGCTTTTTGACATCTGAGCCGCAGAATTCGGAATTTACCCTTAAGCATCTTAACCCGGGCCTGGATGCCCGTCGGATGTCTTCCAGAGGCCAGAAGCGGGCAGGAAGCGGGCAGGAAGAAACCAGGACAAGACGATGGCCTTGGAAAACCCAGAGTGCCTCGGCCTTTTCGATGGCATCTTGTCGGGATGTGGGGCGTTGGCCAGAGTGGGCAGGGGCACGCACAGGGCAAAGCGGGTGTCCCCCTGTGCCTCTGCAACGATGCCTGGCTCCCTGTGGAGCCAAGTGGAAGAAGCAGACCCTCCGAGCGCGGGACTCTGGGTCCCCCTTGGGGCTGCTTGGCTGTCTTTCTGTCTTTGGTTTTTCCCTGGAGTTCACAGCTACCTCTTTGTCTAAGATCAAGGGAGCCACGTGTGCGGTGTTCGTGTGACGTATACAGACCCTTTTTCCTCTGTAACGTGAAATAATAAAAGCCTTGGCTGTAAGCTGCCTGTGTTGGATGCCCCGCCACCCCGTGTCATTGCAGCCCAACGCTGGTGGAGCTGGTGTCTACACCCTTTGCGAATAGGACAGGCATGGGTCAGTAGGTTCTTCACAGTGGAAGCAGGGACGAGTCGGCCCGGAGACTCTGGGTCACTGGCCTGGAGCCAGCTACCCACCTGCCCCTGGTGGGGAATCATTCTCTGCTCCCCTCCTGTGCCTCCTGCACTCTGCTCTGACCTCTCTGGCACCGCCTCTAGGACACGGGGACCTGGCTTATGGCATTTTCATCCATTGGCCCTATAGAGGGGCATCAAAAGGACCTTCTCCTGCAACCTTACCTGTATCCCGTTGTCCCCGAGCCCTGCAGGTCCCCTGGGTGGGGGGTGCACCCCCCTGGCCCCCTTCTCCCAGCCCGTGCTGGCCCTGAAGCCTTGTGCTGTGTTTCAGGAGGAGGAGGAGGAGGCCTGGCTGGCCAGCATGCCTGCCTGGAGGCGGGACATCCTGCGGAAGAAACTGGAAGAGGAGAGGTGAGCCGGGGGACGATGCGGGGCTCGGCAGGGTGTCATGGTCCTGTCCCTGAGGTGGTGGCACTAAGTGAAGTTGTCTCTCTTTTCTTCCAGGGAGCGGAAGCGGTGAGTGTGGGGTTGGATGGGCCTGACCTGTGTCCCCACCCCCCACCCAGCCACGGTCCTCGGCCCCTTCATCCAGCTCCATCTGGAGCACATCCCCTTGTCACTCAGCCTTTGCCACAGCCTCTTTGCTCCCAGAAATGCCACCCGACCCCTCTCTCCCTGTAACTTAACCACTGCCCCCCCAAAGTCTAGCTCTGATGCCGTAATTACCTGTCCCCAGTTACCCAGCCCCCACCCCGTGCTGACCTAGCCTTTCCGCCCTGCAGTCAGCCCCACCTCAGTGTCAATGACCTGCAGCATCTGCCCCTCAGATCTTTAGCTTTTGCCTCTAGTAAAATCTAGCCCAACGCTGTCCAGTAAATGTATGATTCAAGTCACATATGTAATATTAAATTTTCTAGCAGCCACAGTGGAAAAAAATAAAAAGATGTGGGCGAACTTAAAAGTATATTTTACAGAGTTCCTGTTGTGGCTCAGCGGTAGCAAACCCAGCTAGTATCCATGAGGACGCAGGTTTGATCCCTGGCCTCATTCAGTGGGTTAAGTGGCGTTGCCATGAACTGTGGTGTAGGCTGCAGACACAGCTCAGATCTTGCGTTGCTGTGACTGTGGTGTAGCCAGCAGCTGTAGCTCTGATTCAGCCCCTAGCCTGGGAACCTCCATATGCCACGGGTGCAGCCCTAAAAAGGTCAAAAAAAAAAAAAAAAGGATGGAAAGGGAAATTCCTCAAAAAAGTAGTATATTTTACTTAACCCAATATATCGAAATTCAATTATATATTTAATATAGAGTAATTATTGAGATTTTTACTCCCTTTTGAAAGTAAGTCTGCCAGACGCGATGTGCGCTTTATGCCTACGGTGCATCCTGATCCTGACATTTCAAACGTTCAACAGCCAGAAGCACTTAGCAGCGACCTCATCAGCAGTGCAGATCAAGCCGTGCTCTAATAATCCGTCCCCAATTACCCAGCCCCTGTCTCCCAATAATGAGGCCCCTCTGCTCCCTAGCAGCCCAACCCCAGATACCAGTGACTCAGGTCCTAGCCCTGATGATTTCGTTCCCTGCCCCCACACTACCCTCCCAGCGCCTCTCTTCCCAGTAACACCCCAGCCGGCAGAGCCTCTCCCTCACACAGCTCCTATGTGCGGGTTCCCCAGCGACCCCAGTCTGCCCCCAGTCAAGCTCTTTTGTCCCTAGCAATCCATACCCATTCCCTCCTAACCCAACCCCCGTCCCCCATCAGGTAGCCTTTGTGCCCGTCCAACCCGCTGCCCTGCCCACTTTTTTTGTTTTTTTTTAAGGGCCGCACCTGTGGCATATGGAGGTTCCCAGGCTAGGGGTCGAATCAGAGCTACAGCTGCCGGCCTACGCCACAGCCACAGCAACGCAGGATCCTTTAACCCGCTGAGCAAGGCCAGGGATTGAACCTGTGTCCTCCTGGATGATTCTTTAACCTCCTAGTAGATTCTTTAACTGCTGAGCCATGAAGTAACTCCCCTGCCCACTGTTAATTAGCCCTTCTGTCCTCGGCAACCCAGCCCCTGCCTCTAGTAACCCAGTCCTTGCCACTGGTGACCCCGCATGGGCCTGGCCCGCTCTCTCACGCTGGCGGGGGATTCTGCCCCCACCCCATGCCTAGGAAAGAAGAGGAGCAACAGAAGCAGGAGGAGATGAAGCGGGAGAAAGAGCAGTCGGAGAAGCTGCGGACGCTCGGCTACGATGAGAGCAAGCTGGCGCCCTGGCAGCGACAGATCATCCTGAAAAAGGGGGACATCGCTAAGTACTAGATGCCGCCCTCCTGCTCGCAGCCTCGCGAGCTTGGGGGGGGGGTCCCAGCCCCCGCCCTGGCCTGCCCCCCCCCTCGGGCGGAAGGGCTGGGAGCCGCGCCGTCCTCCCCTGCCACACTGGAACCCCTCCTTGACCGCTACCCAGGCCCCGGCATCCTTAGCCCCCGGGCGACGCAGGAGCGCGCCCGCCGCCGCCGCCGCAGTCGCCCAGAAAAAAGTGCCCAAGCTGTTGACGCAAAAAGATGCTGCTTATTTGCATGCCTACTTACATACATTTGCATGTTCGTTGAATGTCAAAGTATGCAGAGCTCTCCCCAGCCCCGTAGCGATGACTTTGTTTTCCTGGGGGGCGCGCGCCCGGCCGCCGCCCCCTCCCCCGCACCCCGGAACCCGCGTTGCCGGCGCATCCTGGGCGGAGGCAGGCCCCGCGCTCGGGGAAGGGGTTTTCCTCCCTTCCTGACCCAGATCTGCGCCCGGCCCAGCCCCGACAGCATTTCCCATCCCGGCCGAGGGTTTCCTCTCAGTCATTTGTTTACCAGAAACGGCGAAAACTGCAAACTACCCGCTGGGATGGAGTTGCGGCTCCTGGCGCCCCACTTCTGCCGCCACCTCCCTCAGGTCTGCGCGCCGTCCCGAGCCAGGCCCCGCACCCCCTGGACCGGTTTCACTGCCCCGGTGAAATGAGTGGAGGACGAAAGACCCCGAACCAGTGTCTCCAACTGCTGCCTCCCCGGTGCCCGCGCCCCCACCATCTCGCCGCACCCCCATTAAAGCTCTCTCAGACGCCCGGGGCTCAAGTTCACTCTCACTCGCCGTCACCGCGACTTCCTCTCTGCTCCGGGTAACTGGGCCACGGCGGAGTGGGAGGGGCAGGCTTGGGCTACGGGCAAGCTAAGCCCAAGGCTTGGGCCTTGGACCGGTCTCCACGGTGGGTCCCAAACCCTGAGATGGCAAGACTTGTCGCCCTTTTGATGCCCCCCGCCCCCGGAAACCCAGCCCGGGCCACTTACCACCCCCAGCCCCGCGGAAACACCAAGCAGTAGCTTTTCTCCATAGATTTAATACCAAGGCCTCAGCCAAACTCAGGCCGAGAAACAGCTGAGCAATCTCGACGCCCTCCTGATCTTCGTTATCGATGCTTCCTCGCCTTAGCTGGAACCCCGGGGGCGCGCAGGGGTGAGGCTGGCGGGCGCTGCTACGCAGGGCCATGCCAGGGGCTTAATAAGTGACATTAAATGTCTACACGCATAAGTAACCGTACTTAGGGCTTCTGCAAGGGCCACCAGAGCCCCGAGGTAACGGGTGGGCCCCAGCATTAGGAGCCACGCTGCAGGCGGCTCCGCAGCTCCTCGGCGCAGCCATCCAGCCCCATGCGCTCCAGGGCCGCGTAGACGGCGGCCAGGCCCGCGGGCTGCTGCTGGCGCCAGCGCTTGAGCATCTCGTACTGCTGGTCGCGGAAGCGACCGACCTCCACCTCCACCGCCTCGATCTCCGCCTCGCGCAGCCCCAGCGTGCGCACGAACTCCTTCCAGCGCCGCGCGGGCACCGCGTCCATCACGTCGTAGAGCTGCGGGCCGGGCTGGAGCGTGGAGGCCGCCGAGCCCGCAGGGGGCGCTGGTGAGGGCGGGGGCGGCTGGCCTGCAGACGGTCCAGAGAGAGCCAACGGGGAGTAAGGGCAGGAGCCAAGAGACAGGGAACCCCGGGGCCGGAGCGGGTCGGGAGGTCCACCTGGCCAGGGGTCGGGAAGTGGGCACGTGGCCTTGGGAAACCACAGCTTCTCACCTCGGACTCAGGAGAAAGGGGTCAAGGCCTCAGGCCGCTGAAGTCCCTTACCAAGAGCTCTGCTGGGCAGCTGGTCCCAGGGCCATGTCACTTCCGGGCGGGGCACCTCCTGGGTCTGGAGAGAGTCGGAGGTCCAGCTGCTGCCTACCAGCTGGACGGTGTGGAACTTCTCATTGCTGCTGGGTGGCACCAGAGGGGTGTGGGTGCCGTCTGGGGGTGAGAGGTGCATGGCCTGGAAGCCAAGAAAGGCCCCAGGTCAGCCCTGCTCGCCTAGCAAGGCGGCTTTGCTGGGGTCTCCTCCTGGGCATGGGCACCCCTGGCTCGGTCAGCAAACATCGCCTGGCCGCCACGCTCTCTCACCGTGACCCGGTGAGGAGCTGCATCCTCTGCCCGGAGCGCCCTGACCCTGCTGTCCTGGCAGAGGCCTCACCGCCGAGGCGCTCATCCGGCTGAACTCTTAGCTCCCGTTTACCTGTCTGGCCCCCAGGAGACCAAGAGCCACTTGAGGGCGGGCCCCGAGCCGCTCTCATTCCCGGATAACTCCACGCATGTGTTGGTCAGTCTCCTCCGTGCCAGCCCACCGCGCCCCGCGCTGGGATCACGGGCTCTAACAAGGCCCCAACCTCTCAGCTCCAGCAGCCTGGCCCACTCTCTTGCTAGAACACCCCTGAGGCTCTTACCGGTGGGGGGGTCAGGGCCTCCCTTCCAGCGTCGTCTGCTGAGAGAGACGGAGAGGGTCGAATCAGGCACCAGGCAAGGCTCCTGAACCCGGGTGCTGGTCCAGCCGCAGCCGCTTCCCCACACGTCCTGTCCTGCCTCAGGTTCCACCTCTGAATCGGGGCTGAGTGGGCTCCGCACTGCCCAGCCTGACCCCAGGCCTCAAGGAGCGTGTGCGTATTTACCTGCGCACTTACCGGGAACCACGGCCTTGCAAGGCTGGCAGCGGCGGAATGTGTAGGTCAGGGTGGCGCCAAGCAGGAGTGGGACCACCAGGCCTGCCAGGAGCACCTGGACCCAGAACACTGAAAGAGCAGCTGGTGGGTGGTGGGTGGCGGCCGTCCCCCAACCACCCCTCGCCCCCCCTCAGCTCTCCCGCTCGCACTTCCGGCAGAGCACCTACTCTGCCTCCAGCCGCAGACAGCCATGCAGGGCTTAGGACAGCTCCCAAGGGTGCTCCTGCAAGGGGAGGGGGTGGAGAGTGAGGGTGTACACACCGGGGGGGACTCCTCAGGACCGCCTGACATCCTCTGCTTCCTGAAGGCCCTTCTCCCTGAGAGCCTTGGTCCTACCCTAAGCTGCTGAAAGGTCACCGGCGTCCCCAGTAATAGCAACAAACACGGCTTTCTGAGCTTCTTCTAGACTAGATTGAGGGGCACTAGAATGTCAGCTCCGGGATTTGCCTGCCTTGCTCCCTATTGTTTCCCCCAGCTCCTAGAACAGTGATTGGAAATGATGCTCAATAGATACTTGCTGGAGTTCCCATCATGGCGCAGTGGAAACGAATCCGACTAGGAACCATGAGGTTGCCAGTTCGATCCCTGGACTTGCTCAGTGGATTAAGGATCTGGCGTTGCCCTATGGTGCAGGTTGTAGATGCAGCTCGGATCTGGGGATCTGGTGTCGCTGGGGCTGGGGCTGTGGCGTAGGCTGGCAGCTGTAGCTCCAATTGAATCCCTAGCCTGGGTACCTCCATATGCCACAGGTGTGGCCCTAAAAAGCAAAAAAAAAAGACACTTGCTGAGTAGATGAGTGGATAAAGTTAATCAGCCCTTAATCATCGCCCTGGAGAGAACCTACTGAAACCCCCACATTCTGATGGGGGAGCCACAGATTGAAGAGGTGAAGTAACTGGCCCGAAATCCCTCAGAGAACAAGGGGCTGATCTTGAATCTCAGCCCAATTTTGAGACTCTGTATGTGACACATCTTATCCTTAAGTAGGGCTGGAACCGTTACTAAAGGAAACTATGTCGTAAAGATAACGCCCCCGTATTGACCTGGCCTCAGGTGATTTCACATTTCTCTTTACACTCCAATGTTTGCCTAAAGTGGGGCCCACCCACTGCAGGGCCCAGCCCCCTCCTCCCGGCCCCTTGAGTCCCACTGGCCTCCCTTCCCCCAGCCCAGGGCAGCCAGGAAGTTACGTGGGACAGGACATGCAGCTGTGGCCCTGTTCGTAGAAGCCAGGCAGGCAGGTCCCACAGTGGGCGTCTCTGCTGGAACCTGCGGTCCAGGAGATGGCGTGGGTCAGGATGGGAGGGAGGGAGGCTGGGACGGGTGAGGGGTCGTCAGCCCAGAACCGGGGTACTCACAGGGTACCTGCGTGTGGCGGTGCAGGGCCTCACAGTCAGTGCACCGGTGGCAGCGAAAGGGAGAGCCGTGGAGACACTGGCTGACAACGCACTCCATGAACCAGCCTGGCCTGCAGCCGCACTGGGTGTCCGCCACGGCCGAGCAGTTCTTCAGGGCCACCTGGGGGGCTGGGTGGGGATGGGAACCGAGGGAGCAGAGGCTGTCAGAGCCAGAGACCCCCACAGAGAGGCGGGTCGGGAACCTTGTGGAGGGCAGATGGGGAGACCAGCCAGGGCCACCCCCAAAGTGACAGAAGAGTGGGGATGGCCACAGAGCAGACCGGAGGCTGGGGCGCGTACAGAGATCGGACGGCCACCAGGACGGGAGCCCACAAAGGCAGCCTGGGCGAGATCTGGGCGGAGGGCCCACGTGGTGGGCACGGGGCCCTCCCAGCCCAGGGTGGGACTCAGGCTAGTCACTTCCATCGAAAGACCCCGGCCGGGACCTGCCCTCAAGAGCCCCTCACTGAACACGAGGCAGCCTCTCACCCTGCTCATCACAGGCCTGGCAGCGGGCACAGCGGGTCTCGTGGTGGTTCTCCCAGGCCAGGAAGGTGCCCCGGGGGCACGGGAGGCAGATGGCAGCGCCACAAGGCTTTGTGCAGGGGGCCTTCAGGAAGTGCCCTGTGGAACTCAAGCTGGGGTCAGTCAAAGGCGGTGCCCACCCTTCTCCCCACTTCCTATCTGTGGCTCCCTAGTTCCCTTCTGCCCTCCCCCGACCCTGTCCCTGGCCTGTCTGCCACCACTCCCGGGCTCGCCTGTCCCCGACCTGTCCCCAGTCGGCCCTCACTTGCCCCCAAGTCCCTCCTCCCCTTCAGCCACTCACCAGCTGGACAGCCCTTGCAACAGACCAGACCGTTCCTCTTCTGGTTGGGGACACAGTTACAGCGGGCACTGGGAGTGCCTCCCTGGCCCCAGGCACCGGGCAGCAGGAGGAGGAGGGCCTGGGGGACAGGGTCTGCTGGCTCCTGGCCGGGCCGCCCAGACGGGGGCCTCTCTCCGCAGCGGCTCCTGACTCAGAGGCCCCAGCACCTGTCCTGTGGGCAGCCCACCTGCCGGGCCCTCGGGGAGGGGTGTGTGAGACCGACTTCCTTCCCCTACATGGACCAGGCTCGGGAGAGGCAGACTAGAAGGTTCCTGGCAGCCCCTGGCACACGTTTCCCTTCTACCAGGGCAGGAATCAGGCGGCCCCAGCCCTACCCATGCTTTAGGTAAGCAGGGAGACCCTTCTCTTCCTCCGCCTGGGGCCCCCAGACCCCCTGGGCCCCGAGCAGGTGTTTCCTCTGGGCGGAAGGGCTCCGCCCCCGCAGAGCCGCTAACTAGGTCGGAAGGGGGGACGGGACCAGCCCCTCCCTCCCTCCGCCGCGAGGACCCAGGCCCAGCAAGGCTCGAGGTCATGCCCCCGAGTCCCCACTCACCACAGCCGCCGCCACCACACACGGCCCTGGCCGCAGCTCCATGGCCCTGGGCGCCACGCTGGGCCCTCCAACCGGGGTTCCCCGATCCGCCCGCCCACGGTGGTTGGGGCCCAGCCTGGTGCCTGCAGGGCCCGCCCCCCCACCCCAAGAGCCCGCCTCAAGGGTGGGGGACAGGGCGGGGCCACCGATCCCGGGAAGCAAGGCCTCAGCCTGAGGTCCCTGCACCTGAGCTCACCTGAGGCAGCCGACGGGCACAGTGGGCTGCAGCCGGGTCCCCGTGCCCGGTTCTGGCTTCACCCCCGAGACCAGCACTTCAAAGCCAAGTGATCTCCCCTTCGGGCTGCGGAGGGGCTGGGCCGGAAGCCGGCGGGCGGGAGACCCCCATCCTCCCCAAGCCGCATGGTCCCTGCCCCGGAGGACACTTGCAGTAGAGACCCACCCTGGCCTAAGCTCGCAGGGGCGGCTCAGGGCAGGGCCCCCTAGGGTGCCTCATCTGGGAGGGCACCTCATGGGCAGCTCTAATAGTGGACGGACCTCACGGCTGTGGCCGGGGACAGGGGTGGATCTTGAAAGGGCTGGTCAGGTGACCTCTGCCCCATTAATTCATTTCTTCTTCCCACAATCTCTCCCAGCCATCCGTGCCCCCACCCCCGGCCCCATGGAGGGGGGCAGGAACCCAGGGAGGCACCCAAGTGCAGCTGGAGTCCAGAAAGGGGAGAGATCCAAAGGCAAAGGGCTCTTTCCAGTGGAGTATATACAAGTCTTTATAAAAGAATCAAAAGCTCAATAAATATGCAATTTTACATAGAGCTCAACCCAAGCCTGGGGTGGCCAGCGGGACTGGGAGGGCAGGGGAGTGTCCCATCTGGGGCCAGATGAGGGTGGAGGTGGGAAGGGTTGCCAGGGTCCCAGCCCTGGAGCCCAGCCGGGAGGACTGGCGCTGGTGACCTCAGGGAGTGCTGGGCAGGGAACCCTGCCCAGGCGGAGGGGCAGGTTAGTGACGGTGGCAACGGTAAGGGGGGTCCTGCCGCCTGGGCCTCTGCTGAGCCCTCCTCCACTTCCATCCAGCCTGGCAAAGTGCAAACTGGGCCCTGAGGGCGGTGGCAGGGGTCCTGCCCGGCGCTCCCCAGGCAGCGTGTTGTCTGCTGTCCCTTGGTCAGTGGCACCCTTGGGGGCCTCCCTCTGCTCAGACCTCCCTGCAGTGGAGAGGAGGGGGAGACGGTCCTTCCTTGACCGGTGGCACCCGGAGGGGCTCCAGCCTCTCTGCGCTCCTCCCGGGCATGCTCAGGCCCCTTCGCCGCTCCCCGCCCGCGGCCATCCTCACCGGGTGCAGGGCAGGTCTCCGGCTCCCACTCCCCTCCCCCTCCCCAGATGCCACCTGCTCCCAGCCATGCCCGTGCCCCTGACCACTCCCGGCACTCAGGGCCCCCAGTGCCGGCACCCTGGGCCACCTGTCCTCCACCCCAGGCCAGGCCGGGCCACTCACGAGGCAGTGAGGGTGGAGTTAAGCAGCAGAGTGGTTCTGATTCGGTAGAGCTGGGCCAACGTCAGCTTCCTGTGCTGGGCCGAGATCCCTGGCGGGGGCTCAGGCTGGACCTGGGGCGAGGCCCCCGAAGGCAGCTCTCTGCTCCTCTTGGGGGGTCCTTCGGGCTCCCCACCTGCGCAGCTGGCTCCACCCTCCAGCTCTGACAGCCCGGTGCCACTGCCAGGGCTCGGTGTCCCCCGGAAACCCCAGCTGGGCCCAGCCCCCTGAGAGGATCCCCGGGTCCTAGCGCCAGGGATGGTGGCGGCCAAGCAGAGTTCCGACAGGCTGCGGCTCGGGGGCGCTGGGGGCACCCTACGGGCGGTGGCCCCTGACAGCAGCTGGAGGAGGCTGGCCTCGGATTTGGACTTGAGCAGGCGGGGCAGGCAGGGCAGCAGCTGGACGGGGGTGCGGCGGCGGAGGCGGGGCGAGGGCGGGGGCGACGGCGCCTGCGGTGACTCCGGGGGCCGGGGGGCCGGCTCAGCCACAGGGGCCGGGGCCACAAAGTCTTGCAGGGAGGTGGGGGAGAGCGTGCCGTAGGCGGAGTCCATGGAGCAGGAGCGGCCATCCGCGGGGCCCAGGGGCAGCAGCTCGCGGGTGGGCGTGACGGACGAGGCGGTGGTGCTGAGCGAGGTCTCGTCTGACTGGGAGCTGAAGGGGCCGCCCTCGAACTCCGGGGACGACAGCGTCTCCCCGGGCTCCACCACCACCATGGCCAGGGTCTCCGTGGAGCCGTCCGAGGCGCTGTGGGCCCGAGGGGAGGGAGTCAGCCCCACCGAAGGACACCTAGACGTGCGGCCGCACGCCGGGCTATGCAGGGGGCTACGGCCTCTGCCCTCCCAGAGCGCAAGGCTCAGAGGTGGCAGGTGGGCAGGGAGCACATGTGTCCCCACCGCGGACATCAGTAACGCCGTCTGTCATGGCCCCGGCTCTCTCCTGCTGGATCAGCTCTAGGCAGCTACCGCTAATGGATCAGGGGTGGCACTCGAGCTGCAAATCGTCTGCCACATCCCCTGTTGGGCTCCACTGGGAGTCAGAGCTCCCGTCCCCACTGCCCCACCCCCACCCGGTTCATATCGTAAAGCCAGTCTGAGAGCGAGTGGGGATGTGCCTAGACGCTGCCCCGTGCTCGTGGCCTTGGGGTCGGGAGACCTGGGCGGCAGCAACGGCCCCGCTCGGGCTTGCCGGGTGGTCCTGGGCAAACATACCAGTGCTGGGAGTCAAGGCTGTTGCTGCTTTTGCGCAGGATGGTGGGGGAACTGGCCGCCGAAGTGCTGCTGTGCCCTCCCTCCTCTTCCTCCTCGTCCTCGTCCTCCTCCTGCTCCTCCTCCTCTTCCAGGCTCTGCAGGTGCTGCGGGCCGCCTGGCTGCTCCTGCACGCGCAGCTGCTGCAGCTGGTTCTGCCGGGGGGGCGGGCAGTGCACGGGGGCAGGACGGGCTGTGAGCAGCGGTCCCCACCGGGCCGCCCCGCCTGCCTGCCCACCGCTGGGCTCTCACCTGGGCATTGTAGATGGCATCCACCCAGCCATGGCACAAAGCCTGGCCGCTGGCCTGGAACGTGTAGGCCCCCACAGCGCAGTGGAACTCGTTCAGGTGGATAAGGAGGAAGGAGCCTGGGGGAGGAACCGCTCGCATCAGCGGCGGCTGCGGCCACGGCCCTGCCCATCACAGGCCCTGCCCAGGCGCAGGGGGCCGGGCTCCTCACCAGGGTCCCGAAGCTCCCGGCACACGATCTTGTCCACCAGCAGGGGTGGCCTGATGACCTTGGTCCTCTCGGCCTTCTTCACTGCCTTGGTCACCAAGAGCAGGTCGGTGAAGAGGAAGCAGTACACGTCCATCTGGGGTGGAGGCGGAGGAAGCCAGAGGTCACGGCCAGGACAGGGACCCTCAGCCTGTCTGGTGCAATGGCCTCTCCCAAGGGGACTCAGAGTTTGTCAGATACCTTCCTTTGCTCAACCCCTATGGCCCTGAGAGGAAAATTAAAGTGAAGAGTAAGACTTTCTTTCACTGAGGAATATGCTTGTTAAAGAAGAAAAGGGAGGTGATTTTAAAACCATGATTTGTAGGCTCTGGGTTACACGGTACCTGACAAATTAATAGTCAGCAGCAAGACTCTGGGCTGTTCCCAGAGTCCCCTCCCTACCACCAGGAATGCACATGACACTGACAAGGGGGCTAGAATGGCACTTGACGGGCTGTGACCCTGTCTCTGTGCTTGTAAAGAGTAAACTGCAGGCAGATAATCATTCCTGATGTGATCATAAAGTCACCAATTTTTTTTTCTTTCTTTTTCCGGTTACACCTGAGGGCATATGGGCATTCCCAGGCCAGGGGTTGAATCAGAGCTGCAGTCACTGACCTATGCCACAGCCACAGCCACAGCCATGCTGGATATGGACTGTGTCTGCAACCTATGCAGCAGCTTGCGGCAATGCCGGATCCTTAACCCACTGAGCGAGGCCAGGGATTGAACCCGCATCCTCATCAACACTGGTCAGTTTCTTAACCAGCTGAGCCCTAATGGAAACTCAAGTCACTAGTTCTTTCTTTCCCCCCCCTTTTTTTTTTAGGGCCGCAGCTGTGGCACATAGAGGCTCCCAGGTTAGGGTTCGAATTGGAGCTATAGCTGCTGGGCTACATGCCATTGCCATAGCAATGCCAGATCCGAGCCGCATCTGCAACCTGCATCACAGCTCACAGCAATTACGGATCCTTAACCCACCGATCAAGGCCAGGGATCGAACCTGTGTCCTCATGGGCACTAGTCAGATTCGTTTCTGCTGAGCCATGATGGGAACTCCCCAAGTCACTAGTTCTTGAATTGCCACACCCAAGTGACTGGGCAGTTAAGAACCTCTGTCTAGGGCAGGGGAGGTCCAGAGGAAGGGGTGGGGTCCGAACCCACAAGGCAAAAGGGGGTGGGGCAAAGGCCCGGGTGTGGGGTGGTCCCTGGAGTCACCTTGCTGTCCTTCCCCTCCTTCATCCTCAGGCTCCCTTCCAGCAGCAGCTGCCGTGTCTCCTCAGGGGGGGCGCCAGGGATGGGCGCTGTCAGGTCCAGGTGGAGAAATTCCTTCAGGAGCTGGGAGGTGGGGGGCAGGTGCAGGGCAGGTCAGGCGGTGACTCCTCATCCAGGCTGGGGGTCCTCGGCTGAGATTCCCAGCACAGTCCCGCCCGCCAGTTTGGCCCTTCTTCGTTCCCGGCAGGACCAGGGACCCCCACGCCTCCCCTGCCGCCCCGTGCCAGGGACAGAGGCACTCACCTTGTCCACCTCGTCGTTGCTGCCCTCCACCACCTCGTAGGCATCGATGCGGCTCACCACGGCCGCCAGCCGCTGCCGCTCCTGCCGCTGCCGCATGCACGCGTTCACGTGGTGGATGAAGCGCTCCACCGAGCCGATCTGCGGGCGGGCCAGGGCAGCTCAGGCCTGGGGTCGGGAGGGGCTGCGAGCCTGGAAGGGACCGGCCCGCCCCGTCCTGGTTACCATGGTGACGATGGCCTCCTTGGCGCGCGGCTCCTCCGTCTTTCTCAGCACCGACTTGAGTAGCAGCGGGTACTTGGTGAGCCGCTGGTGGGGCTTGGCCAGCATGTCACTCAGCTTCAACCGCTGGCACTGCTGGTGCTTCTCGGCCCACTGCGACCGGGAGGCAGGGGCGGGGCTCAGGGCAGGCCTCGACCACCGCCTGCCCACCCCCACCCCCATGCACCTGCAGCACACGTGGGCCCACCGTCCGGGGCCCCTGCCCACCTGCGAGCCCGACCCGCCCTCACCGTGACGTAGGCCCGGAAGAGGTCGTTGTCGCGCAGGAGGCCGCGCATGTACTCCATGCAGCCCTCCTCCTCCATGCAGTATCGGATGTAGGGCTTGAAGAGGGAGCCGAACTGCGCAGGGGAAAACAAGCACAGCAGCGGTTACTCGCGCTCCCCGCGGGGGCGCCCTGCACGAGCTTTTCCTCTATGCGATCAGGAAACAGCCTCAGCGGAAACAGCAGGGGTACATCACCACCGCGGCCCACCATCGCTCGGGGTCCATCGGGGCACTGGTCGGGGGTAGGCTGGGGTGATGCGATGAGATCGGCACCCTAGCCCAGCCTCAGTGTCCCTGCCGGGGGGCGACAACCCGGCCGTACCATCTTAAAGCCTTTGAGGAAGTCCCCAGGCTGCAGCAGCGCCCGCGTGCGCCGCGCCTTCTCCAGCACCGGCGCCATCACGCTGCCCCACAGCCCGCGGTGCAGCCGCGCGATCTCCGGGATGTTGCTGAACAGGCGCTCCACCTCCACCTGCCGGCCGGGGGGAGGGAGGTGCGCTCGGCCCCGCCCCCTCCCGGGCCCCGCCCC
>PVHT021183552.1:378018-446601 GCA_004024745.2 Catagonus wagneri
CACCTAGTGACAGGCCCCGCCCCCTGGCCACCCCACCCTTTCTTCGGCTCCACCCCTTGAGGCCAGGCTCCACCCCTCACCTACTCCACTAGCGAGTCCCTCCCTTGCTTCGGCCCCGCCCCTGTCCCGTTACTTCCTGGTACCGCACCTCACACAGCAGCCCGGATTCTTGCAGGTTCAGGAGGCAGCACAGGAAGAGCTGTGGGGGCAGGGAGCACTGCCGCTAGGGCGGAGGGGGCTGTCCCAGTCCCGAGGCCCCACCCAGACTCTTAGGCTCCCGGCTACCCCTTCTAAAACCCAGGAGGCCCTGAGGCAGTCTGGGACAGAGAGGGCTCACCCTTTGAGAAAAGACCCGGCCCCCCCCCCGCCGGCCCACCTGGGAGTCCTCCTACCCAGGACCCGCCCTCAGGGAAACTCAGGGAGAGAGCCCTTTGCAGCCACGCCCGGAACTCTCCTCCATCTCTGCCCCGGCTCAGTCTCCGAGTTTCTGCCCAGGGGGTGCCTTCCTTGAACCCACAAGCTCAGGACAGGTGCTCCCTTACACACCCGCTCCCCACCCCCGCCGTGTCTACCCACTGTCTCCAGTCTAGGGTGTGGGCTGCCTGGCACCTGGCACACAGCAGGTGCTCAGAAATAGCTGTTGAGTGATGAGTGAAAGGATGAGGTCTGTGTCAGCTCAACCTGGCAAACTCGCCCTAAGCCCTGTCCCAGGAATCACCTCCACCTCCCGGGATGGCCCTTTTCCCATTCACCCACCCCCTTTTGTTGCCTGGCACCTGCTCTTTCTGCAAAGGCCCAAACTTTGCTGAGGGGGTAGGGCGCAGGAGGCCATTGCGGGGGGCAGGAAAGCAGGGTGGCTCTGGGTGGCCCCTCACTCACGTTGGTGATCACCCGCAGTTTCTTGATGTAAGAGGCCTCTGTGTGCAGGAGCTCCCACACTGCCTCCTGCTGGTGGCACTGCCGCCGTGTCAGCTTCTGTGGGAAGGGCAGAGCGTCTCCAGGAGCCCCGAGGGTGCGAGGAATGGGCGCAGCAGAGAAGGGCGAGCTGCCCTGCAGGCAAGCTTTTTTCCAGCAGAGACACAGAAGTCCCTCAAGGGCGGGGCCGAGTGGCAGGCACACACTTTCACCTGGCCTTAGTTTCTCCAAAGTGGGTTAATGGTGACAGCAGCCCGGAGGGCTGTCCCGTGGAACATACTGTCCCCTAGGAAGGGCCCCATGGAGCCCAGGGACGACCCCCTCCTCCCCCGAGGGAGGCGGCAGCCCCCACCTCATGCCCGTCAATGAGCTCCCGCCAGCTGTCCTCCAGCTGCAGGCAGGCGTTGTCCTCGTCCTCCTCCTCGTCGCCTTCCTCCTCCCATGAGTCATGGTCGAAGCGCAGCCTCCGGGGCAGCCTGGGCAGCCCGAAGAGGCCGTAGGCGTGCAGCTTGCCCTCCAGCTGCTCCATCTTGTCCACTTCCTGAAAGGAGACCAGGGCTCAGGGGCAGGGGGCAGGGCCAGCCAGCCGCCCTGTCCCGGGGCCCACAGGAGCACATACCCGGCCGAAAGCGCTGGTGCTGGGGCCTGAGCTGAAGAAGCCGCTGAAGCGACTGGCCGCCCGGTTCTTCCAGCTGTCACTGCCGCCACTACTGCTGCTGCCACTGCTGCTGCCACTGGGCAGAGAGCAGCTGGAAGGCATGGGGGGCTCCTGCCCAGGGATGCTTGCCTCCCCCAGGAACTCCGACATGTTCTTGCGTCGGCGGCCAGGGGCCTGGTCGGGGAGCAGTGGTCAAGGACAGGTCCGCCCTGACCCCACAGCCCCGCCCCACAGCGGGTTTCCAGGACCTCGGGCCAGCCTGGGATGTGGGAGGGTCTCGGCACACCCCCCGCCCTGGGAGACCACCCCTCCTGGGACCTACTCATGCTCTGGGGGCTGCAAGGTCCTGACAGATATGGCTGGGCCGCCCCCCGGCCAGGGGGATGAAGCCGCTGGGGGAACTCTCAAGGTCACATGTGCTCAGATGCATGTAGAAGCATGGGTCCCAGGAGACCCCTGACATGCAGTCATAAACACAGCCAGTAACACACAGTCTGGCCCCCCTCGCGGTGTCTGCTTGGACACAAGGCACAGACCGCTGGGGCACCAGCACTCTCTGATCACCTTGGGGTGTGCTTAGATCCAGAGAGGGCCCTGTATTCTGAGCCAGCCCCATTCACGGAAAGGGAGACAGAGGCCCCCAGACGGGGCAGCAGGTGGCCCTCCCCAGCCCCCCCCAACCCCAACACAGCCCCTCCTCACCAGGATGTCCAGGCTCTCCCGGCGGCTCTGGGGGTCCACGCGCTCCTGGGTGGGGGGCCCAGCCCCGGCTGGCCGCAGGATTGGCAGACTCAGGGACTTGGAGTCCTTCACCCCCTGCTCCACCTTCCCCTCGTCCCCTGGCTTGGCTGGGGTGGCATTAGGGGACAAGGAGAGGACCTCAACACCCAGGCTCGGTGAAGGAGGGGGCCCCAGTCCTCTCTCCCCTGAGGATCCAAACCCTCCCCCGAGGCCCCGCCCTGCCGGTGCCCATCCCAGCAGAGACACCTGTATGGTAATGAGCCTGCTCAAGGCCACGGCCAACGGGAACCTGAGCCTGGGAAGAAGCACCCATCCCAAGGGAACCCAGCCAGGCCCCAGCTAGCCTGCCCGCCTGGTCGCCTGCTCACCTTTGACCCGCAGGTAGTGTCCCCCGAACCTGTAGGCCTCGAAGGTGAGGGACAAGGGCGTGTTGGACTGCTCCAGGAAGACGTCCACTTTGCCCAGCGCAATGCCTTTCCTTTCAAATACGGGCAGCAGTACCTCCCTGGCCCAGGACAGGACGTGTGGCTGCTGGGGGCGGTCACGGGCACCCCGCCCTATCCACAGCCCCTGCTCCACCCTGCCTGCCCCGAGGAAGGGGAGACACCCACAGGGTCACACACAGGTTCATGTGCACACACACACACACACACATGCACACACAGAGGGTGACATGCTCCTGCGTGGGGCCACATGCGAGCCAGCACACCCAGCCCGCACACGTTCCTGTCTACACAACAGGGCAGACACTGTGACCTCCTCGCCCACACCCAACCACCCCTGGGGACCGGGCCACGCGTGCGGGGGTTGGAATACGTACACAGGCCCTCGTGGCATGTCCCCTCACAGAGGGTGCACAGCATATGGTGCCCATGGCGGGGGGCAGATCCCCTCATTCACAGGCCACCACACAGACACACGCCATACCTGCCCCCCAGCCCCGCCGCCCCTGGGCCCCACCAGGCCCTACCCCAGCGACTTCTTCCTCGTGGCCGGGACAATCTCCGTCTCAATGTCCACGTTCAGGTCAAATTTCAGGGTGAAGCACTGCTTGCTTGGGTCCTGAGAGGACACGGTCTCAGTTGTGCAACGCTCGTCCCCTCCCCTCTGCATCCCAGGGTCCCAGATGGGAACCCCAGCAGGGGAGTGAGCGCAGGGATCACCCGGCCCTCCTCTGTCCCAGGGAGGCCCCCCGGCACCCCCGCTGCTGGAGGCAGATGCTTCTGAGCATCCCCCACCGGGGCCAAGGCGGGCAGGGCGGGGCCTCAGAGCTGGACGGGCGACGGAGGGACACGCCCGCCCCCGGCCCCGCCCCGCCCCTGGCCCTGGGATCCCGGGGATAGAAAGGGGCCGGGAGGGGAGAGACTGCCGACCACCCGCTCTCCCAGCCTGGGGGTTCCTTACGTCTGTGTGTCTTCTCCTGGCTTTTTTCTTGGAGAGTTTCAGGCCCGTGCTCTTCCGGTCCCTGCAAGGAAGCCGGTGAGGGCAGAGGTTGGAGACGCGGGTAGGCCCTCCCCAGGGTGGGATGTGAGTGGGCCCCGGCTGGCTGCCCACCCCTCTCCGCCCTGAGTAACCAGGTTAACTTGGGTTTGCGGCAGGCAAGTCAGGGCGCAGCAGGAGTCGTGCGCCCTCTAGAGGCCAACTCAGGAGTGGCACCCAGGGGTACCTCCTAGGCAAGTGCAGTGTGATCCCAGAAGCCCTCGGAGGCTCGCCCTCCAGGAATCAGGGCCAGGAAGGGTTTCCGGGCAGCTCTTCAGAAAAGCCTCTGGTCCCTGGATCTGAGACCCAGCCTTGGGACCCTCCCAGGCGTCTGCTCCGCCCACCAACCCCTCACCTACCCCTTGGCGTCCACAGAGCTCTCCTCCTCCTCCTCCAAGTCCACTGCAGGGCTGGTGCGTGGGGGGCATGACCGGGTGGACACGTTCCGAGCCAGGACAGAGCCTTCGGAGTAAAGCGGGGGTGGGGTTGTGGTCGCTCCCTCCCCGACCCCTCCTTAGCCTTCCAACATGGCCATCTGCAGAGGGACCACAGCCTGCTTCTGACCCCCAACTAGCCAGGGCCCCTCAGTTCTGTGGCAGTAAAGGCCTCAGTCACTGCGTAGCACTTATCTACCCCCAGACTCAAGAAGACACCCCCGGGTGATGCCCTGCCCCCAACACAAATCCTCCTGTGGCCTCAGTTTACCTATCTATAAAATAAGGAGAAAGAAGCCCTGCCCTGGGGTTGTTGCAGGAAAGGACCAAAGGCCCTGACTCTTCCTTGCAGGTGTTCCCTCCCCAGCACTGTGACCACACCCAGAGTCCCAAGAGGCCCTAGGAGAGGGGAAGAGTCCTTTCATCCCTCTGACCATCTGGTAAAGGAGACAAAGCCACCCCAACAGAGCCAGTAGGCAGTGGGCCTGGGCCAGGTCCCTATTCAGCAGGAGGGGTTTTTTGTTTCTGGCCGCAGATTCCTCCCCACCTGCCCAACCCCAGCGCCTCTGCTCAGAGGCAGCCTGGCTGGAGGATCTGCCCAGACACCCCCTGTCCTGAGCACAGGAGGCAAGGGGCCTTCTCCTTGCTGGCTGGGGCCCGGCTGTGGGAGGTGCGGGCCTGTCGAGAAGGGGCTGGCACCTGATGTCTCGTCCTCGAGCTGGGAGGCCCCAACTTTTTCTCTTGTTAAAAAACTTGTGGAGGAGTTCCTGTCGTGGCTCAGTGGAAATGAATCCGACTAGGAACCATGCGGTTGTGGGTTCGATCCCTGGCTTTGCTTAGAGGGTTAGGGATCCAGCGTTGCCGGGAGCTGTGGTGTAGGTTGCAGATGTGGCTCAGATCTGGTGTTGCTGTGGCTGTGGTGTAAGCCAGCAGATGTAGCTCTGATTGGACCCCCTAGCCTGGAAACCTCCACATGCCGAGGGTGCGGCCCTAAAACGACAAAAGACAAAAAAAAAAAAAAAAACTTGTGGAACAAAAGGGACAGCAGTGGACTTGGCCTTCATCATCTACAGTCACCCTTCTGATGGCCCTGGCATGATTCTGACAGTTAACGAGACACTGTGGCCCAGGCAGGGAGCTCCAGGGGCTGGGTCGGACCCCCTCCCCGAGCTCACCTTGCGGGGGCAGGTCGAAGCGGACGTGCCCGTCATAATGCATGGCGTTGTGGAACTTGCTGTCACAGGCCTCGCAGAGGTTGAGGGGCCCCCGGCGGTGCAGCTGCTGGCAGTCGGCGTGGTGGCATACCTGCGGGGGGAAGGGTGGGGAGATGGGTGGGTCCTGCACACTGCAGTTCATGTTCATGGGCTCCTGGCCCCTGCGTCCATCCAGTCCCCACAGGGTGCCTATGCCTATTATTTCATCCATCAAACGTTTCCCATGCACTACTAGGCGTCCGTTCTTGGGGACGCAGAGAAAGCAAAGCCCTGCCTGCAAGGGACGCCGTGGCGAGGGCGGAGACCTCGAGTGAGTAACCTCGAGGCGGTGCTACAAGGCAGAAAGTGTGATGCCGAGACTGCCATTCGGTGGACCCAACTCAGGGTCTGAAAGAGAGCCCTCCACTCCTCCGTGCCCAGGGCCTCTGGCCTCGGTCCTGTGCCCTGTCTGGCGCACAGCAGCTGACCCCGCCTGGATTTCTCAGGCCGTGAAAGTGCTTTTTTTTTTTTTTTTTACTTTTTAGGGTCTCACCCGCGGCATATGGAGAGTCCCAGGCTAGGGGTCTAATCGGAGCTACAGCTGCCGGCCTGCGCCACAGCCACAGCAACGCCAGATCCGAGCTGCTTCTGCGAACTACACCACAGCTCCCGGCAATGCCAGATCCTTAACCCACTAAACAAAGCCAGGGATCGAACCCACGACCTCATGGATCTAGTTGGGTTTGTTCCCATTGAGCCACAGTGAGAACTCCAAATGCCAGACCTTTAACCCACTGTGCCACAGCGGGAACTCCCAGGACACAGGCATCTTTGAGGCAGCCAAGCCCGTGGTCTGGCAGAAAGCCCCTCCATGCGGATTCATCGGTAGGTCTTGGGGGGTCTCAGGCTGAGCCGCTGGGCATGGACACCAGAGAGCAGACTGTGTCCTCCTCTGTCCCCAGCTGTCAGATCACTTGGGGATCTTGCTGTACTTTGTAAAGTCCCTTATCTCTTTGTACTAAGCAAGTCATCCTGGGGCCACACACTGAGGTGCCACTTTCTGGGTGTTCCCCAGAAATCTCACAGGCCAGGGCTTGAGGTCTCACTGACGACTCTTGCCTAAATCAAGTATTACTATGCCAGTTGCAACTGAAGATTTTCTTTTCTTTTTTTTTTGAAACTGAACTAGCTATTAGTTTATTAAACTAGTTATTAGTCTACAAATTTTTTGTTGAAAAAGTCTTTTCACATTCAATTTCTGTAGCTCTTGACATGTCTGTTCCTTTGAGACTTAGTTCATACTTGATGTTCAGTGTGGGCATTTTCAGAGAGCTCACATCTGGATCAATTCTCCGTGCTTGTCTGAAGATTTTCTTGTTTCTCTTTTTTGGCCCCGCCCACTGCATGCAAAAATTCCAGGGACTGAGCCTGCGCCACACAGTGAACAGCCACAGCAGTGACAATACCAGGTCCTTAACCCACCGAGCCACCAGGGAACTCCAAGATTTTTTAATTCTTCCATTTTCTCTCAGACCTCTCCCGTCAACTTTCTGCCCCATCCTCGACGTACTCTTCTCAGGTCCCCGATGACGCTCACGTTTCTAAGTCCCCTGTCTGTCCTCCCAGGACCCAGCATTTGGCACAGGTGGTCTCAGAAACCATTTCTTCCTCGGCCCCCAGCATCCATGCTCTGCTGGTTCTCTCCCCACTCAGTCCCCTGCCTGCTTCCTGCTCTCTCTCGCCGTCTGTCACCCCTTCTCATTTCATCTACATCCATCCACCAAGGACTCAGCTAGTCTCACACTGAGGGCTTCCAGAGGGAAATCTCCAGGCTGGACCTCCCCCAGGACTCTGGACCGAGTTCTCCATTCTCCCCTTGGGGCCCAGCCAACATCTCACACTTAAGACATCTGCACATGAGCTCCCGAACTTTGCCATGCGGTCCCTCCAATGACTGGCCACACCTTCCGGCTGCGGCGTCATGGCCTGAATTGTCTTCCCCCACGAAGACAGGGCAAAGTCCTAATCCGCGGCACTGCAGAATGGAACCTTATTGGACACGGGGTCACGGCAGATGTCATGAGTTTGGATGAGGTCATGCTAGGGTCTGGATTCGTCCAGCAGAGAGAGAGCAGGCACGGGACTGGTGCCCTTATAAGAAGAGGAGTTTCCTGGTGGCCTAGTGGTTAAGGATCCAGCATTGTCACTGCAATGGCTCTGGTCAATCAATGAGTTCGACCCCTGGCCCGGGAACTTCCGCATGCTATGCGCACAGCCAAAAACAGAAAAAGAGAGACACACAGAAACAGGACCCATGGGGAGAAGGCCCTGTAACCACAGAGGCAGCTACAAGCCCTGGAGGTGCCAGAGGCTGAAGAAGCAAGGAGGGACCCTCCCTAACGCCTTCAGAGGGAGTCCGCAGCCAACACCTTAACTTCAGACTCCTGGCCTCAGAACTCAGAGAGAATTAGCTTCTGTTGTTCTTTTTTCTCCTTTCTTTCTTTTTTTGCTGCACTTGTGGCACGCAGAAGTTTCCAGGCCAGGGAGCAAACCCGTGCCACTGCAGTGACAACACCAGGTCCGTAACTCCTTGTGCCACAGGAGAACTCCAAAACTTCCGCGCTCTGAAGCCACCCTCATTAACTAGGGCAGCCCTCGGAAAATAGCACCTTAGGCCAAAACCCTGGGGGTCACCTGGGAGCTTTCTGTTATTACCCCATCCAGGCAAACAGCTCTGCCAGTTCCACCCTTAATATCTGTAGCTTCAACCCAGCCACCCTCACCAGGCACCTCTGCCACGCCCCCACCGCCCCTCCACCGGATGACAAGCCCTCAAGGCTGGCCTCCTGCTTCTGCCCTTGACCCTTGACCCCAGCCTGTTCTCCATGAGCAGCCACAGTAGGCCTGGTTTGAAAAGGAGTCACACCTACCTCCTCAAAACCCTGCAGCACTTCCCGTCCCCCCGCCGCCCGAAGCTGGAAGCCTGGCCTTGGGACCTGCTCTCCCCGCCTGGCTCCCTCCATGGCCCCCGCCGGCCTCCTGCCTTCTCTGACCTGTCCTTTATATTTATTTAAACTTTTAAAATTTTTATTGATTTCTGCTGTACAGCACAGTGACTCAGCATAAACACATTTTTTCTCACACTCTTTTCCATTATGGTTTATCACAGGATATTGAAATAGCTCCCTGTGCTGTACAGAGGACCACGCTGTTTATCCATCCTGCATGTAACTGTTAGCATCTGCTGGCCCAAACGTCCAGTCCATCGCTCCCCTCGGCAACCACCAGTTCGTTCTCTATGTCTGGGAGTCTGTTTTGTAGCTATGTTCATTTGTGTTTTCTTTTGGGGGGGGGGGAGGGTGGCTTTTTTAGGGCCGCACCCGAGGCATATGGAGGTTTCCAGGCTAGGGGTCCAATCGGAGCTACGGCTGCCAGCCACAGCAACATCAGATCCGAGCCTCATCTGCAACCTACCCCACAGCTCACAGCCACACCTGATCCTTAACCCACTGAGCGAGGCCAGGGATCGAACCCGCAACCTCATGGTTCCTAGTCAGATTCGTTTCCGCTGCGCCACAACGGGAACTCCCTATTTGTGTTATTTATTTATTTATTGGCCACACCCACACTGAAGTTCCCAGGCCAGGGATCCAACCTGTGCCATAGCAGTGACAACACCGGATCCTCAAACCTCTCGCTAAGCTGCCAAGGGGTTCCTGTGTTGTATTTTTGACTCCACATAGAAGTGGTACCATACAGTATTTTCTTTTTTCTTCTTTGGCCGCCCTGTGGCATATGGAGTTTCAGGTTGAGGTCATATCTGAGCCACAGCTGCAACCTACACCGCAGCTGCAGGAACGCCAGATCCTTTAACCCACTGTGCCAGGTGGGGATCGAACCTGGGTCCTGGCGCTGCAGCAATGCTGCGGATGCCATTTCATCACAGCAGGAATTCCTCATACGGAATTTCTGACCTGCTTCTTCAGCCGTGCCCCGCCTCTGAGCCTTGGCATCTGCCAGTCCCTCAGCTTGAAATGCTTTTCCCTGGATCCTGAAAAGACCAGCTGCCTCCCTTCCTGCAGATCTTTAAAACTCACTTCCTTGCCCTTCTAAGGTTTCCACTACTCCATGCCCCCCGCCACCCTCCTTTCTCTCCTTTACACTTTCTGCAGCAGACATCTGTGTTTCACTTTGTCGCCTCCACAACCTGTCAGCCCTACAAGGACGGCGACTTTGGTCTGTCCGGCTCCCTGCCCTCTCTGCAGTCCCAGCCGCTCAATAAATACTGGCTCCGTGATTAAGCAGCATGATGGAGGACCGCTGGAGGTGTGGGCTGGAGAGAGCCCCATCTGAGATCTTCAAGGTGACAGACAGGGTGAGGGTGGCTTAGATAGCAGAGAAAATGGCCCAGGAGAGGAGAGAGGAGGAAGCTGAAAAAGTCTGATCACGTATAACGCGTTCATCATGTGCCTGCGGCTGCACCGAGGGCTCCTTATTCGAGAAAATAAGGGCTGTCTATGGCTCTATTTTACACAAGAGGAAAGTGAGGCTCAGAGAGGTCAAGTAGCTTGTCTAAGATCACACAGCTAGTGGAGTCAGGATTTGAAAACGGTATGTGTAGCCCCAGATCCCATATTTTCATCACATCTACACCCTCTCTTGGGTGGAGGAGAAGGAACAGAGGAGTGGGGGAGGCTGGCCCTGGGGCAGCCCATGGGGGAGGGTGTGCAGTCAAGAGGGAATCAAATATAGTTTGATGCTAGCTGTTTGGGCCCTTGTGTCTCCTCTACTCTTCCATCAGACAAAAAAGGGAACAGGGACACCGGTATACAGATGGCAGGCTGAGGAGGGCACTGGCTCTATGGGGCTGGGCCCCAGGCATTGCAGCCCATATTCCGGATGGCAGCCTGAGCACCGGGGCCCTGCCCTTCCGTACCCTTCTTCCAGGGTCTTCACGTGTGCTCCCGGGGCTTGACGCCTGGGTGAGGAACGCCCTTCAACCACAACAGCTGTTTCCTTTTTTTTTTTTTTTTGGCTGCCCCGCAGAATATGGAGTCCCCGGCCAGGGATCGGATCCAAGCTGCAGTTGTGACCTACGGTGCCGCCGCCGCCGCTGCAACAATGCCGATCCTTAACCCACTCTGCTGGGTCAGCCCCCTCCATCCCCCAAGAGGCCTGTGGTTGCACCACAGTGGGAACTCCCGCTGTTGCTGTTTTTATCTTTTCTTGACCTACTGCTAGAGGTGTGAAAACTCCTCCCTGCCCGGGGCCTGCCTTTGCAAATGCTGGGATCCCCGGCTGTGAGCACCGCCTCTGACAACAAATCTGGGAAAGCACTTGTTCTTTTCCCCGCCAGGGTCCCGCAGTCAGCTGGCTGAGCAGCCAGCCTGGCACAGCCTCCCACCCCCAGCCCCTTCCAGGCCTCTCTCCATTTCCCCGAGAGCTTCACTTTTCCGCTGAAGGCCAGGCTGGGCATTGGGCAGTGGGGCTGCAGGCCTACCAACCGCCCAGGCCCGGGCCTCAGAGTGGATGGGAGGGGGAGGGTGTGACACGGCAGGAGTTATGCCAGCTTGAGGGGTTCTGTGGGGCGGGGGCGGTCTCTGGGGCCCTTCCAGTCCAAGTCCCTCATTTTCGAACTGATCCAGTATAAAGAGAGCATATTTCACACAGGTTCAGTCTTTATGGCAGATTCAACAAACATGCATTTCCTGGGCCCCTGCCTGTGAGAACCTGGGTCTGAGAAGATTCATTTCCCAGCCCTGCAGGAGGGAGGGGTGGGCTTTCGTTAACACCAGCTCCTCCTCTTACCACTGCTATTACTTCCTACACTAGAGCTAACGCTAAGGATGGCAGCCCAGCCGCTGGCTGACCTCCCCTGCTTCGTCCTCCCAGCAGCTCCCAGGCTCAGGGACACCAAGGGCGACAGGAGGCTCGGGCCCAGGATCTGAACCAGGCGGGTTCAGCAGGTCTGGCTGAGGATGACCTTGGAAGGACCCCCAGGGAGAACTGCTTGCTCAACTGGGAGGCCGAGGCTGGAGGCCGGGATGGGCAGAACTGGCTCACACTGTATCTGCCGCCCCCTTTCTCACACCTCCACCCCCAAACCTCAGGGTCCCCACTGCTCCTTCCAGGGCTGGGGGTCTCTCCGGCACTAAAGTTCCACAGCCCCTGCCCAAAGTCAGACTCCTGGGCCCCTTCTCTCAGACCCAGGGTTACTCCCTCCTTGCTGCTAACAGTGGTGGCACCCCTGCCAGCTGGAGACAGAAAGCAGGGTCCAGGGCCCAAAGTTCCCAGGATTCAACCCAAAGAGGGGAGAGCCCACTGAATGGAACATCCAGGTCACACTGCATCTCCAAAGGCAGCGAACAGACGCCAGCTTTACAAATAACAGCTGGGGTGGGCTGGGAGGCCTTAAGGGAGCAAGGTCAAGGCTAAGCCCCACGAGGATGGGGGCACCAGAAGTCAGTTTTCCCGGTCAGGCCAGGGTGGCGGCCAGAGGCTGGAGTAGGGGGGGTGCGGGCAGGGCCTGGGCAGAGGAAGGAAAGGGGAGGGAGGCCCAGTGCGGGGGGCCTGGGAGCCACAGGTGTGTCCGGAGTCAGCCGCGGACACAAAAGGCCAGGGGCCGCCGTCCCCTCCGCTGCCCGGTCCCCTTGATGCCAGGGTGGTGGACACACCTCACGCCCCCCAGCCCCCCGCCCGCCGCAGCGGGCACCCCGCGCAGGGACTCGGCCGCCGCGTGCCCGATCCGCTTTGAGACGCGCGCAGGAGGGAGCGCGCGCCCGCCCCGGCTTCCCGCCCGGCAGCCCGCGCCCGTACCTGGCCTTCCCCGTCGCGGCCTCGACCCCCGCCCCAGGCGGGCGCGGAGTCCCGGGAGGGCAGCCCGGGGCTCGGCCTGGAGGCCGCACGGCGCCCGGAGACGCCGGGTCCCGTCCCCATGGCGGCCGGAGGAAGCGGCGGTCTGCGCCGCCCGCCCGCCGGACAAAGCGCGGAGCCCCGCTTCCTGCCATTGTGCGGCCGCGCCCGCCCGCCGAGCGCGCCGGGACCGGGGGCGGGGGGGCCCGGGCCGGGAACACCCTCCAGCGCGCAGCCACGCTCAGACCCCCAGCGCAGAGATCCGGGCCCCGCGGGTCCCTCTCCTCCCTCCTCCCTCCCCCAGGGGAGCTCCCTGGATGCTGGGGGCGGGGGGAACCCGCCGGCGACAGCCGCCCTCGCCTCAACTGCGGAACCCCGACCCCTGCCCAAAGCCCCCACTCTGCTGTGACCTCCACCCTACCCCCAAGGCAAACGGCTGGGGCACAGAGGGTCCCTCCAGTCCTGGGGACCCCCGCCTCGGAGCCTCAGCCCAGGGGACCTCTTCTCACTCCCTTAACGCTGGGGGACAGAAGAGGGAGGACCGGACCAGGGACACATCCCCCTCCAGGTCCTCAGACCCTGCTCCCTGTCCAGGCCCGAGGTATCTGTCTCTGCTCGGACCACCAGCTTCCCCGTCCCAGCCACACAACCTGCGCTCAGAGGTACCCCGAGGGTCGTCTTAGTGCCCGCCCACAACCCAAGAGACCCCTGCCTCAGAGCCTGAGCCCCGGGGCACCGGTGCTCCCACTGCCCAGGACCACGCTGGCAGAGCTGAGTGGGGCGGTGAGCACGGCTGGAGGAGGCGGGCGCGGGGGAAGGCAGGTGCGCTGGTCGGAGGACGGTCTTTGGGGAGAACCCCCGAAGGTTAACTGAGAGGAGGCGTCGGAAAAAACCCGCAGCCCAACTCAGCTTTTCCGTGAGGTCCCTGCTGCTCCTGGCTGGTCCCTACGGGCTCAAGGCCAAGCGCGTGCCCTACCGCCAGGGGGCGCTCATCAGAGCCGGAGAGAGCGCCGACCAGGATGGGGGTGTGGCGCTGGGGTCCACACTGCAGGCTGTCAAATCGCTTTTACACTCATTCCCGGGAGGTGGAGGCACTTTATCGTGTGGGGGATCAAGTGACATAAAAGTCCACAGGCTGGACTGACACCCAGACTTCTGACTCTGGGGCTCTGGAATGGCCTTCCTGGGTGGATCCTCAGTATCCGCGGGGGAGAGGGACATGCTGTCATCAGCTCCGAGTCCCCTGCCCTGGACAGCTCCTCCTCAGTTTGATTCCGCGGGGAAAGAGGGTTGGGGGAGCAGGGCTTTCTGAAGGCTCCGGGGGAACAGCAATTCACTCAGGCCAGGAGGTTTTAAGGGCCACCCGCACTCCCAAATCCTGAGTCCCTGTCTACACCACAGGCAAACCTTATAAAAACAAAAACCTGATCATGTCACTCTCCCACAGACCTTCCTGTGGCTTCCCATCTTGCTTAAAATAAAATCCCAACGGAGGCCCACCATGCTGGGCCCTACAACTCACAAACTCAGAGCCCGCACCTCTGTTTCTGGAACACAGCGTGTTCTTGGTCTTTCAATAGCTGACACTGGGCCCAACTTAATGTCATCTCCCCAAGACGACCTTTATCCTCCTAACAAGATACACAGCCCTTACCCTGGAACCCTCAGTCCCCTTAAACTGAATTATTTCCTCTGAAGCATCTATTACTACCTGAAACTAATTTTTTTTTTCTTTTTAGGGCCGCACCGGAAATTCCCAGACTAAGGGCTGAACTGAAGCTGCAGCTGCCAGCTTACACCTCAGCCACAGCATTGCCAGATCTGAGCCGCATCTGCAACCGACACCACAGTTCACAGCAGTGCCGGATCCTTAACCCACTGAGCGAGGCCATGGATTGAACGCACATCCTCATGGATATTAGTGGGGTTCTTAACCTGCTGAGCCACCACAGGAACTCCCTACTTGAAACAGTTTTATTCCTTTGTTCACTTTTTTTCTGGCCATGCCCAAGGCATGTGAAAGTTCCTGAGCCGGGAATCAAATCCATACCACAGTAGCGACCCGAGGCACTAGCAGTGACAACACCAGATCTTTAACCTGCTGTGCCACAAGGGAACTCCTCTTCATTCGCTTCTCGATTATCACACTTCCCTGTTAGAATATCCTCTCCAGGGGCCAGGGGTCTTGGCCGTCTAGCCCATGCTTCACCCTGCATCTTTAGAGCAGTCCCAGCCACCACGGGTGTTCAGTGTAGACGGCATATGAATGGATGGAGGAAGGCAGAGGAAGACGCTTTGTGCCAGAGAAGGCCACTGGGCTAGGAAGGTCTTGGCCAGGATGTCCCTTCCTATGGCCTGTGGTCAACAAAGCTTTCCCCACTGCCTGACCACGGGTTCTCTCCTTCCTCCCAGAAACTGTTACCTTGGCCGGCTGGCCCCAGGCAGGTCAGTTTCCACCTCAAAGCCTGGTGGGGTGGCCCCCGGCCTCTGTGCTGCCCCCTGGCCGCCCACTGAGCACTCCCAAGTGCTGGGCCTATGACACATCTTGTTCCTTCTTCTCAAAGACCATAAGGAGGAGATACTGTGACTTTCGCCATTCAACAGACAAGGAAGCCGAGGTTTGGAAAAGTAAAGTGACTCGTTCCTCCAGCACCAGCTGGGAAGTGGAGAGCCGGGCGCTCTTGCTTTGGACCATCACCCGTGTGCCTCAGGCACAGGGAGGGCGAGGGGGCACGAAGACCAGCCAGTGGCGGTTTGGGCAGCAGGGCCTTGAGGTCCATGCCCTTGGGGACAGGGCAGAGTCCCAAGCCCACTGACCTGGGATCATCAGGCTGCATCAAGTGAGGACTAACGGGCCTGAGCCGGGAAGGGTTATCAGAGGTCACCTGAGTGACCAGGTCCCGGCCAACCCCGGGTCATGCTCCTGCGTGGGTCCTCCGGCCAGGGCTGGCACGGCTCCTTTGAAGGCCAGTGCCCTGCTGCCCCAGGGCCAAGAGCATAGGATCAAGGACCCTGCAGGGCAGGGGAGGAAAGGAGCCCCAGGACCCTGCACCAGGGAAGGGAGGAAGCCCCCTCTAAGGCAGGGACCTGAAATAGCCCAAGTGCAGGTCCCAAAGGTCCTAGCCCCTGACTCCCTGGGGAGGGGGGCCCCTCCCCAGCCCAGCCCCACCTCCAGGCTCATGAGTCAGGACGGGCTTGTTGAAACTGATATCCAGAAACCAGATGCTGGCGCTGATGAATAATGGAGTCTCCAAGCCAAGAGCCCCCCTCCCACTCGCGGCCAGCACCACCGCCCCAGCCCTGGAAAAGCGGCGGCCTGTGCCATCCCCTCCGCAACAAGGGGTTGGGGCCCCCAGCCTGGCCTGCAGCGGGAGAGGGCGCTCCCCACCTAGGAGAGGTCACAGGTCTGGGCCAAGCCCTGGGGCCAGCTCCGTGCTCTGTCCACAGGAGACTGGCCTGGAACCAGGAGTTGGGGCTCCCTGCCTGGGGCTTCCAACACGAGCTAAGGTCCCGTGGGAGCCTGCCAGCCCCGAGGCCCCAACTGGCACCCTGGAAATCCAGGGGCGGAGGCCGCATGCGCGGGCAGGGTGGCCAGGGTGGAGCCAGCTCTGCCAGGCTGCTCTCCCACTCCCAACAGCCCACCTGGCTCCTCCTTTCCCCAGGCCTGGGCCTCACCCCTGGCCCTTGGTTCTGTGGTCCACCTGGAGGCAGAGCCTGCCCGAAGGCCCTGCCCTGTGCTCGCAGACGGCAGGGATGTACAGAACCTCTCCGAAGGCCAGCCGCGTGGCGCTGGCTCCAGAAGCCAGTTGGCCTCTTCCTCCCCAGGGAGCCATCCAGCTGGGACCGGTGCTAGGTAGAGAAAGAGAGGCTGTGGTCCGTGAACTTCACTTCCTGCTCAGTCCCTGCACAAACGTGCCAGGACCCCTTCTCCTGGCACCTCTCTTCAGAGTCACGTAAAAGGCTCGTGGGGAGGGCGTGGGGGAGGGCACACGCTTGGGCTGCAGAGGATCTGCTCCTGGGGCCCACCTACCCCTGCCCTTCCTGCCTGTGCAAAGACAGCACTGGCCAGTTCTCTAGAATTTTCTATCTGGTGACGGCTGCTGGGTCCTAACGTGTGTCTGGCCTCTGGCAAAGGGGCAGAGGAATAGTGAAATCCTCCTGGAGCCCCCAACCCTGGGGGAGGTTACGCAGGAATCTGTAGGGCCCAGGGTCCCCTCGGTCTCCCGTCCTCGGTCCTTCATCAAGGCGGCCAGGGCCTCTCCCGGCTTCACCCGGTCTTCTCCCTTTCCTCCCCCTTCCCGGTCGCGGGCGCCCGGCCAGACCCAGGTGCAGCTCTCGCGCCCCCTGCCGGCCTTGAGCGGACTTTCCGCCTGGACCGACTCCGACACCCAGATTGGGGCAGGCAGAGCGGGGGAAACCGTCCAAACCCGCCGCGCCAAAGCCGCTTCACGCCCCCTCGCCCACCAGCAGCCTCACACCAGGGCTGGGGCCCTACAGACCTCTCGGCCTTTTCTCCCAGCCGACCCCGCCCTAGCGTCGCGGTGGGGGCGGGCGCTTGAGCCCATTCTACCTTCAAGTAAACGAGGTTTGAGCCGGTGCGGCCCATCGATACCCACCCGCAGTCCTAGGACTGGGCGGGACGCTCCAATCCCAGGTTCTGTCCATTAATTCGGGGGGGAGTCTTGGCGCCCGGACCCATCTCCGTCCGGACCCCGGCTTCCCCGTTAGACTCACCTAGGGACATGGGTCTCCTCTCCAGTGGCTCGGGCTCGGGCCTAGGCTGCCGGAGCTCCGCGGGGCCCACAGGGCGAGGGGCACCGGAGGCGCGGGGCGGACTCAGCCCGCTCTGCGCCGGCTGGGGGCGCCGGACGTAGGGGAATTACGGTAGGCCGGCGCGGGCGCTACCACCTGGGCGGGCCGGGACGTACCAACGCGCGCCCGGCTGGGGCGGGGGAGGGGCTGCGATCCGGGGGCGCGCCCGACGCCCCACCCCGCGGCCCAGGGGGTGGCAGGAAGGCCGGCCGGCGCTTGCGGGTGACCAGGGTCCAGCCTGCGGGCGAGGGGCCTGCCCTTGCAGAGCTGCGGAAAGTTTAAGGTCTGTAGTCTTTAACCTGGGCTTGAAGATGGGGGCTCACCCGCCTCCGAGGATGCTCCCCCGCCCCCCCGGGGTCCAGGCAGAGGGACCTGCAGGCCCAATCCGCCCCAAGCCAGGCTCGCTTCCGCTGGATTCTGAACTGCGCCCTCCGAGGCGCCTGAGAAAGGGGCCCGCCTATCTCCGTGCCACCCTCTTTCTTCCTGGCCCACGCCTATCAAGGCTGAAAGAGGGGGCCATTCCGCCCTTCGGTGGTTCCCAGCAGTTTGAGTTTAAAATAACTCTGCACTTGGGACTGGAGGTGGAGGCAGTGTTTGGGGACACAGGGATCCCACTGAGGAGCCAGGCACCCGGGCGCCAAGCACACCTCCCCGCTTCCCTAATTACGCAGCTAGCCAGATGGGCACTGTCGGGTTCAGGCCAAGCTGTACTTTCCCAATTCTGGACCCCCTCCATCAGGTCCCTCACCAGGCGGGGGCTTCTGGGCTGCTGGAGACCCCTTCTAATGCGAGCTCCCCTCCTTGGAGCCCTGACCTCCCTGGGGCTGGGTCCCAGGTAGTGGGTTCCCCGTCCCTGCCCATAGGTACCCCAGGCCTTCACCTTCTCTCCTCCCAGCTACTCAGCCAGAGCCCCTAAGACTTGCATGGCTTCTCTGGTCCTGCCCCCTTCTCCAGCTGCGCCCGGACTGCCCCCCTGTCTACAGCGGACCAACACCTCAAAGAACCAGTCACTTCCAGAGAGCCCCAGAATCTGGCCATTCCCAAGGGCACCCTGGCGTCCTACCTCTCACCCCGAAAGCGCTGCCCGGGAGACTAGGTGACTCCCTCTGCCATTCTTCACTACATCCTCCCCATTCTTCTTCCTCAAGGACCTCAGATCCACCCCTTCCCCTGCCCTGTGTCACTGCGCTTCATCTGACAGCCCCTCCCCTCGGCACGCACGCCGCCCCCCTGACTCATCCCTGCCAGCTCACAGTCCACTGCTAGGCTGAAGTCATCAAATCCAAGCTCCACTCTGCTTAAATACCTCTAGGGATGGGGCGCTCACTACCTCTACACCAGGGAACAGCTCAGAAACCGTTGCCTCTGCTGAGCCGAAGCTCACCTCCCTGCCAGGGCCCTTTGGGAGCCAAGCAGAAAAGCTCACTTCCCTTTCCTCCTGACAGTTCCTTAGAAATGGGTGGCTCTGAGGACCTGGTTGAGTCCTAGCTTTGCGTGGGCAGGTCACTCCACCACCCTGCTTCTCATGTTCTGTCTCTGACATGGAGAAGGGATGGCCCCTGCAGCATGGATGCGTGTGAGGACCAAGCTTCCGTGGTGAAGCACTTAAAGCAGGGCTGGGCACACAGTAGGTGCTAAATAAATGGTGGCCGCTAGAGTGATTACCTTTGAGGGTGGTGCCCTGAGGGTCTCATCTCCAGAAAAAACACTCCAAGTCTTCTGTCCCCTCAAATGTGGTCCACAGGCCAGTGTCGGCCCTCTTCCATGTCCCTTTGTGACCCGAGGTGCCCTGTTCAGACTTTCACCAAAGTGCCCAGCTCACGAGGGCCCAAGCTCCCTCCTGTGGTTAACCGGCAGGAGGGCGGGGACACCCACCGTGTCACCAGGTCACCACCATGACAGGACCCCTGCCCTGGGAACAGGACAGATGTGCAATAAACACTTGTCTGGCTGGGTTGTGTCAGCTGGGGTCTGGGATGGAATCCAGGGAGATTTCAGATCTCGGTGGGGCGGGGGGGGGTGTACACTCCAAGCCTAGGGGTCCGTTTCTCCCCCCTCCATGGTAGATGAACACATGATCACAGCGTGCCATGCTGTCCTAAGTACTTCACATTGGAACTCTCTTTTAATTCCTGTCACAACTCCAGAAGCCCCAGTTTCCAAATGAAGAAGCCAGGACTCAAGAGGTGTAATCACTTGCCTAAGGTCACAAGAAAGGGGTGGGCTTTGACCCTGGAGTTCACAGCTGTGGGCAACTCTACACACCTTCATCCCGGGGAACAGCAGGCACACCACTTCTCTCCCGTGGTCCCCCAGGCCGGGAGTCCAGACGCTTTACCTGGACATCAGGGTGTCCCTGTCCAGCTTTGCCTCCTCTCCCCATCCCCTGAGCCCTGCTTCCTCCTTACAGCCCAGCATCCCTCCCTGCTCACTCAGCTTTCTTCCATCTCATTACCTCATTTCTCTGGACACCAGTGGCCTCCTCCAGGAAGCCCACCGTGGTTATCCCCTCCTCAGAGTGAATTCCAGGGACAGGAGGTAGGGATGGGATGGCTGACTCATCTCAGAAGCCCTAGCACCCGAGAGAGGCTCAAACAAAACCTCAAGCGTGGGCCCAGAAGCGGAAGGGTCCAGCCCCGTTGGAAGATGGCCCTACCATCTTGACAAACCGAGTCCCCACCTTCCTCCTCCTCTGGGTGGGGCTGGGATGCTGCTCCAGGGGGGCAGGGCCCTTGTTCCCTGGAGATCCCAGGGCCTGGCACAGCGGGTGCTTACAGCTGACCTGGTGAGTGAATGATGTCCTCTCCTTCAAAAAGCTAGTCATTTCCTGGAGTTCCCGCTGCGGCACAACGGGATCAGCGGTGTCTTGGGAGCGCTGGGACGCAGGTTTGATCCCCAGCCCGGCACAGTGGGTTAAGGATCCAGCATTGCTGCAGTTGCAGCTTAGGGTGCAGTTGCGGCTCAGATCTGACCCCTGGCCCGGGAACTCCAAAAAAAAAAAAAAGCTAGTCATATCCTGCTGGCTTCCTGGTATGGCTATGGCTGGGGAGGGCAGTAGGAACGCCAGCCTCCACCCTACTCCAGGCCAGGCTTTGCCAGTCATGCTGGCAAAAGTTCTTTCATCTCCCTGAGCCTCAGTTTCCCTACGTTTCACATGGGAAGAACAATAATGCTTTTCTTTCCTTGTTTTTTTCTTGGCTGCACCTGCGGCATTTGAAGTTCCTGGGCCAGGGGTCAAACCCGAGCCACATCAGCGGCCCACAGCAGCGACAATGCCAGATTCTTAACTGCTGGGGCACTAGCGAACTCCAATAATGTTTTTCTTCTGAGGTTCTCTTGAGGGTTCAATGAACCAAGCATGAGGGCCTCACAACCTGATTGGTATATAAACATGTTCATTCGATGGTGGTTATTATTGTTACCAACAACAGGATATTCTTTACTCCTTTTCTCACCAAACCCAGGCGTCACTCACCTCCTGTCACCCTCTGCCCCAGCCTGCTCATACCCACGGCAAGTTCCTGCCTCTGCTCTTCCGCCGATGGCAGTTTCCCCTTCCTGGACCACTTACACCTTCTGCTCTGCGCATCTACGCTTTCACATCCTCCAGAGGCCACCTCCTCCGGGATGTCCTCCCTGACTAGCCCTTCTGCCTCCGATCGCTCAGACATCCTTGTCCCTGAAGTCTGTGTCATCCACCCCAAAGTGGGACCTACCAGCGAAGGGGCTCAGGCTCTACCCCCTGCAGGCTGGGCGACCCCTTGGTTGCTGACATCAACGTCAGCCATGCTGAGCTGCCGGCAGCCCAGGGTCGGGCTGGGGCTGGGACCCGGAGGCTGCTGAGGGCCCCCCACGAGCTCTGACACCAGCTCTCGTCTCATAGGCCTCGCCCCTGCCCCTTCCTGCAGCAGCTTGCGGGCCTGGCCCAGGAGCAGCGGCCACAGAAGAGGCTGGGACAGTGTGGCCTGGCCCCCTTTGCCACCCCTCCGGGTCTGGCAGAGGTCCGAAGGCTTTGCAGACCCCCGGCAGGATGTTGCCAGGAGTCCCATCTGGGCGAGAGCAACCAGCCAACTCCACAGCCCCAATGCCAGGCACCATCCATGCAAGCAGACTGCATGTGACATCACTGCCGCCCCCTTGCCCGGTGACCACGGCAACTGGAAGCCTCCCGCTCCGCTCCCGCCCCCAGAACAGTCCTCCACGTTCCTTCTCTTTTTTTTTTTTTTTGCCTTTTGTAGTTTTGGGGCCGCACCCCCAGCATGTGGAGGTTCCCAGGCTAGGGTTCAAATCGGAGCTACAGCTGCCGGCCTACACCACAGTCACAGCAACGCGGGGATCCGAGCCGCGTCTGCAACCTACACCACAGCTCACGGCAATGCCGGATCCTTAGCCCACTGAGCAAGGCCGGGGATCGAACCCACAACCTCATGGTTCCCAGTCGGATTCGTTTCCGCTGTGGCAAGACGGGAACTTCCCCTCCACGTTCCCTCTAACCGTGGTCTTCCTGCACAGAATGTACGCATGCGTCTGGATGGAGGGGTAACGGGATGGCATTTTTATCTGCAGCCGGCAGAGCTGAGCTACATGTGTTTAGGAACGGGGCTCAGAGGGCACACGGGCCTGGGTTCTGGTTCAGAGCTCGGCTGTCCCACGTCCTAGCAATGCGTTCTTAGGTGAGCCACCACCTCTCGGAGCCTCGGTCTCCTCAAGTATAAATGAGAATAGCGACAGGACAGACGTCAGAAGCCGGAGGAGAGGAGACAGCCCTCAGCGCCTGGGCCTGACACAGGGAATCTTGGCAGTCAAGACTATTATTACTCAAAGGCGTGCTGGGAGGGGCCGAACCTGGGTTCAAACCCTGGCTTGGGCTCTCATGAGCTATGGGGCCTCAGCCAAGTCACAGGACCTCTCTGAACCTTGGTATCTTCATCTGGGAACAGGGCGACGATGCCTTCCTGGCACAGCTGCCACAGACAGCACATGAGACACAGGACCCAGCACGTATCAGGCAGAAGTGCCCCGCTGTCCTTTTTTTTTTTTTTTTTTGCCTTTTGTCATTTTAGGTTCCCAGGCTAGGGGTCTAACTGGAGCTATAGCTGCTGGCCCACGCCACAGCCACAGCAACGCGGGATCCGAGCCACGTCTGCGACCTCCACCACAGGTCACGGCAACGCCGGATCCTTAACCCACTGAGCGAGGCCAGGGATCGAACCTGCAACCTCATGGTTCCTAGTCAGATTCGTTTCCACTGCGCCACGATGGGAACTCCCTGCTGTCACTTTTATCTTTACTCTGCTTGCCCACTCCTAGCTCCCAAGCCCTGGCATACCAACACCAGTTTGTCCCTTCTTCCAGTCTGTCATCCCCAGGCCCACAGCCATTGTCCCAAAGTGTCCCTGACCTATGGCCAGGCCTGAGGTGTGGCCTGGTGCCCAGGAAGGATGCCCATTGTGCCCTGGAACAGAACCCTGTTGGGGGGAGGGGGAGAGGGTGGGTGTTCCTCTCGCTGATTCTCAGCTTCCTCATCAGTCACATGGAGCTGCAGCTCCTGTCACCTCAGGGCTGTAGGGACCACAGTGCGGGAAAGGGCTTTGGGAACCCCTGCTCCTGCCAACCTTGCAGAAGGCCCCCCACACCCATGTTCCGTCATTTCTGAGGCAGGGTCAGCTCCTCTGCCTCCCAGACCTGCTACTCTGTGGCGCTGCCCAGCTCTAAACCCAAATGACACTGTGGCCAAGCCAGTCGCACCCTTTTCAGCCCTGTGACTATCCGGGCCTGGAGAGAGGACGGTTAGAGCCCTGTCCCCTCTGCCCCCAGCTGCCCCCAGACCCTCCGGCCTCCCTACCTTGGCCGCCCGCCCCTTGTCCATGCAGTCCGGGTTCTGACAGCGCAGCCCCTTCTCTTCGGCCAGGCTCCGGTCTTCTGCAAAGGAGAGGAGCAGACAGTTACCAGGCAGGTGGGGCCCAAGTAGGGCGCGCCCCAGGCGGGGGCACCCAGGCTCCCCGGGGGCCCCAGTAGCCTCCCGATCCGGAGGATGGGTGGGGCTGTCTCCTCAATGCACCCTTCAAAGGAGGTCAGTGTCCCTTTCTCTTTTAAATGCCAACTTATCTGCACGGGAATCTGTTTGCAGAGCCCTTTTCTGGCTGCAGCTCCCCAGGGAAATTATCCAGATTCCACGGGAGAAAACGTCTTTGGAAACAAGCTGCCCCCTCTCTGTCCCGCTAGTGTTTGTGTGCGGGGTGGGGGGAGGGGGACACGCTCACTGACCTTGGGGCCCCAGGTTTCCTGGGGGACCCCTGCAGGGCTGCTGGGGAAGGGAGGCTCCAGGGGCCCAAAATCGCTTCCCAACCCCGCCCTCCCCATCGCTGCTTCTGTGCAGCTTTACACCCCCAACCCCGCAAAAGGCCCAAGTGGTCCCCTTATCCGCTGCCCATCTTTGACCCAGAATTTGGCCCCCTCCAAGCAACCTCTCTTCCTGGGGCTCAGCAGCGGAGGGGGCAGGGAAGGAGGGCTAAGGGGCTGCCCGCCTGGCCAGCTTGCAGAGCCAGGGGAAGGGGTGCTGAAGTGCGCCCCGACACGGGGGCCGGGTGGGGACCCCCGCAGCCCTGATTCTGAGACCAGGCATCTACCTCTCACCTCGAGCAGGCCTTCCCCGGAGGCGGGGGCGGGCTGAGTCCCCGCCTGCCGAGGAGAAGGGGCAGGCCCTGTCCCCCCAATGGGTCTCCCCCCCACCCCAGAACTCCCCAGCCGGCCCGCGACGCCCCTCGCCCGCGCCCCTCCCAGAGCCGGCGTGGAGACTGCCAGGCCCGCCGGCCTGCATGGCGGGGCCGGGCCGGGGGCCCGCACTCACCCATGGAGGAGGCGCCGGGCTGCCGGGGACACGGGCGAGGCAGGGGGCGCCGCAGGCCGGCCGGGGGCGAGCGCGACGACGGCTCGGGGGCAGGCGCCGGTCGGGTGCCGGGGGGAAAGGCCGGAGCGCCGCGGCCACGGGACCCTCGGCGGCTAGAGGCGGGGCGGGGCAGGTGGGCGGTGGGAGGAGCCGAGGGGCGGCCCCGCCTGCGGGGGGCGGGACTCCACGACCCGCGCTCCGCCCCCCGCGCCCCCAGCCCGGAGCCCGGCTGGGTAGAGGCTGCAGGCGGAGGCGCGGTGCATCTGCCAGGAGGACGCGACCCACTCTCCCTCCGCAACTGGGGCCTCCCCCTCCTCTCTGAAAAGCCGTGGGTGTGACCAAAGACCATCCCTCGCTCCCAACTCCCTCAGCCTCCCGGCCACCTCCAATGAAAACGCCTCTGTTTCTGATGTGGTCAGGAGACATTTTCTATAATCTCCTGGAAAGTGAGATTGAAGACATTTTAGACAACTTCGCTATTTCTCCTGCTCCGAAAGCCACCATCTAAGTGGAAATGGTGCCTTCTTGTAATTAAGAACGCAGATCAGTCCCTGCACCCTTGGCCTCCCAGCCCCAGCAGAGCCCCTCCCCCCAGTTTAGAGATGCTGTCAGGGATGGAGGCAAGGGCTCCATAAACGCAGTGGGCTTGGCGGCTCCCGCTGTTTTATCACTATCATCTCCGTGTTGGTTAGCATTTTTTTAATTTTATGGAAGTGTAAAATAAATATGTACAGAAAATGCAGCTTTCCTGAGTAAATTTTCATAAAACGTTTTTGTTTGTTTGTTTGCTTTTGCGAAATACCCAGCACCCGGGTTAAGAAGCAGAGCACCACCACCTCTTGCACGATGTCCTGAAGCTCCCAGGCTGAGAGGGGAGCAAGGGCACAGTGTCCCTCAGCGACTCTTCGGGCTTCCGAGAAGGACCCCGTGTCTGCCCCGCTAATTCTTGGGACTCTCAGGACGGCCCTGACTCACCCAGTTCCTAAAATCACACAGTTCTTTTTCCTTTTTTTTTTGGCCGCACCTGGGCTATGCGGAAGTACCCAGGCCAGGGATCAAACCCACACCACAGCAGTGGCTGGAGCCACAGCAGTGACAATGCCAGGTCCTTAACCACTGGGCCACTGGGGAACTCCGAGAATCACATGGTTCTGATTCCCCTCTCAGAGTGTCTGCTTCCTCAGCAGCATGAAGGTCCAGCCATGCCTGTCCTGCGTCTAGCCCGGAGGCAGGGGCAGCTGGGGTGGGAGACAGCCTGAAGAGGACCCCAACGAGGTCTCTGGGGTCAGCAGTCCTGCTGGCCCTGCCCCAGCCCTGCTTGCCAGGAGCAGCTGCTTCGAGCGTGGGGTGGGAAGCAGGGCTCTTCTCTACCACCCAGCAGCATCTCCTCTGCCATCAGGGTCTCCAGGGACCCGGAGACCTCAGCCAGCCTTGGGGAGTTTCCCAGGCACCCTGCCTGAGACTAGGGAACTCAGCCAGTCCACTGGTAACGCTCAGTGCCTGTGTTCCCACACCTCGGGGCCTGGCACTGGGTTCTAACAAGATTTCTGGGAGGTCCTGCTGTGGCCCAACAGGATCGGCAGCTTCTCTGCAGCTCTGGGATACAGGTTCGAGTCTCTGGCCCAGCACAGTGGGTTAAGGATCTGGTGTGCCTGCAGCTTTGGTGTAGGCCGCAACTGCGGCTCAGATCCGACCCCTGGCCCAGGAACTACATATGCCATGGAGTGGCCAAAAGGAAAGAAAAGAAAAGAAAAAAAAAAGACTTCTAGATTCTGACCCTAAATTCTGCAGGCCCTGGCTACTTCCTCCACCTCAGGGTCCTGGAGCGGCCTTGCCACCTCTCTGGGTTCTGCCATGACTGCTCCAGGCCACTGCCACTGCAAGGCCAGACTCCCCTCGGCCACTGTGGGCAGCTGTGGGTTCTGGAGCTCTTGGAACCAGATCTTCTAAACTCTCTGGCCTATAACACCCGCCCCTCCTGATTTCAACTCCATCAGGTGCTCAAGCCGCTTTGCAGATGCCCCTTTCCCTGGCGGCTTGGTCCCAACCCCTCTGGAATCTAGTTTTCCTGCTCTCCACACTAAAGCCACAACCTCCCAGGGGCTGTGGGCCTGCTGGTCTCCCCAGAGACTCCAAAACACAGGAAAAGCACTGAGGATTCTTACGGCTCTTGGGGCCAGGAGAGGGGCCTCTGGGGGCTGGGTAGGAATCAGGCACTGACTGGGACAGGCTGTCCCCATCCCAGGCCTGTCGTGGGCTCCCCTCTAGCAAGTTGCTCCATTTCCAGGCCTGCAGAAAGAGTGGGCCTGGAGAGGGTGGTACCCGGTGGTATTATACCATAGACATAGGCTATTGGGTCAGAGGGGCCACCTGGCCCAACCCAGTTAGATTTGCTCTTTTGAGAGGTTTTTGTTTTTTGTTTTTAGGGCCGTATCTGCAGCATAGGGAGGTTCCCAGGCTGGGGGTCAAATGGGAGTTGCAGCCGCCAGCCTACGCCACAGTCACAGCAACGCCAGATCTGAGCCGCATCTGTGACCTACACTGCTGCTCAGGGCAATACTGGGTCCTTTAACCCACTGAGCAAGGCCAGGGATCGAACCCACATCCTCATGAATACCATCAGGTTCTTAACCCACTGAGCCACAATGGGAAGTCCAGCTCTCTCGAGAATTTTTTTTTTCTTTTTAGGGCTGCACACACAGCATATGGAAGTTCCCAGGCTAGGAGTCGAATCAGAGCTACAGCTACCGGCCTACACGGCAGCCACAGCAACGCCAGATCCAAGCCACGTCCGCATTTCCTATACCATAGCTCGAGGCAATGCTGGATCCATTAACCCACTGAGCAAGGCCAGAGATCGAACCCACATCCTCATGGATACTAGTCAGGTTCTTAACCTGCTGAGCCGCAATGGGAGCTCCAGCTCGCTTGAGAATTTGAATTGAGACTGGCAAATCCCACTGGGCCCCAGAGCCCCGGAGTTGTTGGGAAGCAGCTGGTCGGGGGAGACTGTGGCTTTGTGACCTTGCTCCCTGCGGGGTCCCCACCCTGCAGAACCCCTCTGACCTGAGCCATACTGAGCGGGGGTCTGGCTGCTGGCCCTTAGCCAGCCCCAAGGCAGACCCAGAACGCTGAACTTGCCCCCCACCCCAGGGTGCCCGAGGCTGCCTCTCTGGGGCTGAAACTGCCCAGCTGCCCTTCAGGCCTCCTCGGGCCCCTGAGGCTCCCACCGACCTGGGGAAAGCCAGGGCCCCTCGGCCAGGCAGACAGGCGCACACGCCAGCACCCCCACCCTTGGTCTTAGTCACAGGATGCCGTTTCTGCTTCTCCTCCGGCACGGTCTCTACCACAACTGGCCGACGGGGCGCCTGGGCAGAAGCCGGCCGGCAGACATGTTTTGTTTGGCCGAGCACAGTGCTTCAAAAGAATTTGAATTGGTTGCCAACTTTGAAAAGTCAGATTTCACATAAAAATCCAGATTTCTGGCTTCTAGGGACAAACCAGAGGAGCCTGGCGGCCCTAGACCCATATTTCTAATGGCTCCAGCTCTCAAGTTGTGTCTGCCTTAGACTGACACACATTCTCCCACCCTCCACAGTCCCCACCACTCCCTATCGCCTCACCCCGGCCCCCCATTCTATTGCTCACCGCCCCCCCGGCAGGGAAACGAGCTTCTGACCCCAGCCCAGCCCTTCCTGGTTTGTTCCTCTGTCCCCTGCCACAGCCTTTTCCCATTGCTGTCTATACTCTACTGACACCCTGCTCCCTGGCTAAGGCCCAAGTCAAATGCAGGGACCTTCCAGAAGGTGTCTCTGTCTCATCCCATCCAAACTCCGGGTGAATCTCTCCTGCCTGGATCCCACTGTCCTGGGCTGGGCCTAAGAATTCACCTGTTACTTTGGACCCGTCTTCCCTACCAGATCGCTCTGGAAACAACGGCCAATAACTGTAGCTCTGACTTAGCACCTGCCGGCCACGCTTTGCTTTCCACACCTGGTCTCATTTCGCTGTCAAACCCTCTGCTGCAAGGTCTGACCCCAAAGGCCAGAGGCTGGCCACTGTAGCGACTGAGCATGCTCAGTGGGGCTAGTCCAAACTGAGATGTGCTATGCACGTGAAAGACACTGCAGATTTGGAAGATTTAGTGCAAAAAAAGAGAGAAAAGAGTGTGAAATCTCATTGATGGAGTTTTCTATGGCACAGTGGATTAAGGATCCAGTGTTGTCACTGCGGTGGCTCAGATTCCATCCCTGGCCCAGGTTTTCCACTTGCTCTGGGCCTGGCTAAAAAAAAAAAAAAAAGAAAAACTCGCAATTCACATCATGGCGCAGCGGAAGTGAATCTGACTAGGAACCATGAGGTTGCAGGTTCGATCCCTGGCCTCTCTCAGTGGGTTAAGGATCCGGCCTTGCTGCGAGCTCTGGTGTAGGTTGCAGACACGGCTTGGATCCCGCGTTGCTATGGCTGTGGTATAGACCGGCAGCTGTAGCTCCGATTAGACCCCTAGCCTGGGAACTTCCATATGCCACGGGTGTGGTCCTAAAAAGACAAAAAAGGGGGGTGGGGGGGTGCACTGAGTGTTCGGGATGGAAATGCTGTCAAATTGAATTGTGATGATTTTTGTACACATGTAATTGTAATAAAATTCATTTTTAAAAAAAGACAAAAAACAAACTCACTGATGATTTTTTATACTGATTATATATTGAAATGGTAATTTTTTTTTTCTTTTTAGGGCTGCACCCACGTCCTATGGAAGTTCCCAGCCTCGGGGTTGAATTGGAGCTGCAGCTGCCAGCCTACGCCACAGCTGCAGCAATGTGGGATCTGAGCTGCGTCTGTGACCTACACCACAGCTCACAGTAACACCCAGTGATCGAACCCACATCCTCATGAATACTAGTCAGGTTCTTAACCAGTTGCACCGCGACAGAAACTCTGAAATGGTACTGTTTGGCGAGTATATTGAGTTAAATAAAAATACATATATTTTTTCTTTTTATGGCTACATCTGCTGCATATGCAAGTTCCCAGGCTAGGAGCTGAATTGGAGCTGTAGCTGTAGACCTACACCACAGCCACAGCAATGCCGGATCCGAGTCACATCTGCAGCCTACACGGCAGCTTACGGCAACGCTGGATCCATAACCCACTGAGCGAGGCCAGGGATCACACCCACATCCTCACAGACACTATGTTTGGTTCTTAACCCACTGGGCCACAATGGGAACTCTAAAATTTTAATAATAATTTCACTTGCTTGTTTTCAGTTTAGTTTTGTGTTTTTTTTTTTTAATGTGGTTGGTAAAAAGTTTTAACCGTTGACATTTCTCTGGGATAGCACTGTTCCCCACAATTAAGAGAGGGATGTATGATGATAACGCCTATTTTATAAATGAGGAAATTGGGGCTTAGGGGGTGGGGCTACTTGCCCAGGGAGCCAAGAGGCTGGGGCTCGAGCTGAGGTCCATGAGACCCCAAATCTGCACTTCTGACCATTAGGCCACAGCACCCCCACAATGCCCCAGGGCTACCTGGCAGTTGGGTGCTCGGCACACATGAATTGATCCTGCCCGCTGTCACCTAGACGCCCCCTTGCCCAGCTGGCTCCAGGCTGAGACAGTGTAGAAGAAAAGATCTTTAATGTTCCCTAGGGGAGCCCCTCGCCTATGAGCCCTTCTGCCTCAAGAGGGCCAAGCTTCTCTGCCCACCATCTCCCATCCTGGGCCTGGCCTCGCGCGAGGCTGCCCCTCCCAGGAAGCAGCTGTGACCTCAGGTGCCCTGCCCTCCAAGGAGCTTGTCTGTGGCTGCCCAGCTGCTGCGGGCTGTGCTAGACTTGAACCCGTGTCACCAGGGCAGCTTGCAGAAGGGCAGAATCTGACCCACACTGGCCCTGGAGCCCGAGGAGCAGGTCCCAGGCAGACGGCTGCTGATCCCGGGAATCATCCGTCACTCCCTGCCCCAGACACTGGTCCAGAGCACGGGTGGCCCAGGAAACAAACGTGCTCCTCTTCCCAAAGCCCCGGGAAGCGTTTGGGGGTTGGACAGTCAAGAGGGGACCCAGCTGAAGGAGGGAGCGTGGCCCATGGCCTCTAACGCTGTCCCTGCCCACGCCCAGAACTACAGGATGGCATTGTCCCCGGGGGCTAGAGACCCCAACCGCGGCCCTGCCCACCCCCACGCCTTGGGCTGCTCGGGAGGGCACATTCAGAATTCCTTTCCGGGGCCAGAGAAACTGTCCACACAGTTTCTGCACACGGGCCCGGAGCCGGCCAGCCACTTCCTCTGGCCAAGGCTGCTGTGGGCACCTGCCCATCGGCCACCGCGGGCTTCCTCCCGAGGCTCCTGGGAGGAACTGAGAGTGGCCGAGGGAGGAACAGGAGCAGGACTGCCGAGGCTGCTGCGAGATTCCGGTTCGGGACAGTCACGCTCCGTGCCTGAGCCCCACCCTGTCTCGGGGCCGGGCTGCCGCAGGGCCCACCACCCACCCCTGATGGGCCCCGGCCAAGAGCTGGCTGGCTGCAGAGGACAGAGCCCACACAGACAGCTGTGTGCCCGGCTCTCCCACTCAGCTCACCCCTGGGGCTTGCTCATGCGCTGCCACCCACCCACTCGGTACCGGGGCCTCTCTCCCAGCCGGGGCCTGGCATGGGGACGTGAGGGTGGGCAGGGCCTGGTTTTGTGGCTCCGAGGCTGAGAGCCTGTGTATCTGGGTGCCATCACGCATGACCCCACTGAGCCTTGCCTTCCAGAGCAAAGGGGTACCAGGGAAGCTCCCTGGTCTCCCAAGTGTGGGCACGAAGATGCCAGCAGCCAAGGCAGCTAAATGTTAGCTGTGGGGCCACAGAGCTGGCAGGGACTGCCTGCCTGGGGAGGCGGCCGGGATGGAGGGTGGGGTGAAGGTGGGGCGGGCTTCACAGAAGTTGCTCTAGAGCCTCTCGGGAGGGGTGAGTGTATCCCAGCAGCAGAGCCTGGTGCCACAAAGTGACTGAAATGCAGAGGACAAAATAGAGCAGAGGGACTCGGCCTCTGCCGGGCCTCCCTGGCTTCTGCCTGGGACTGGCCGTGTGATCTCAGGCCGGATCAGCCGCCTTCCCCACCTCACTGGACGGGACCTTCCAGATGAAGCAGACAGGACTCAGCCTGCCCCCCAGGCCCCGTCCCCAGCCCAGCTGAAAGAGAAGGGACGTTTTCTGCCAGGTTGGCCGGTGCCCGCCCCATGCCAACTTCTAGCCTCCCCCTGCTCCACGCCCTGCCCAGCGTCGTGGGCTCCCCACCCACCAGCCTCCTGCACAGGTGCCAGTGCTCCTGAGGCCCAGCTGGGCACCGTGCCCACCCCGCCCCTCCGAGCAGCCACCTGCCCCTGTCCACTTTGGCCAAGGGGACAGGTAGCCGAGGGCGGTGGCTCACATGCGGGACATCTGCGGTTTATGCCCGCCGGGCGTCCGTTCTCCCTCTGTGAGCAGCACTGCCCGCCCTCCTGTGGGGAACACGTGCCCCTGCCGTCTCTCTGAGGTGGGCCCCAGGCCTGCCGTCACTTTCCACGCCCGGCCGGGGCCACGCCACCCTCTGTGCCTGGCTCCTGCTCCTCGGCGCCTGTGGCCTCGGGGTTGGGGAGAATGCGGCCGAGCCTGGGGCCTGAGATGAGGCCAACAGAGGAAAGACTGAGACTCAGGTCACCGCACCCTGTGGGCTCCTGCGGGCCAGACCTGGGCTTCCATCATAGGCACCGAAGCGTCCTGACAGAATCTGAGTCACTGGCCTGCGGCCAAACCCATGGCTGGGCCGCTCACTAGCTGAGCTGTGATAAAATGTGGCAGTGATGGAGTCCCCTGGTGACCTAGTGGTTAAGGATCTGGCGTTGTCACTGCTATGGCATGGGTTCGATCCCTGGCCTGGGAATTTCTGCATGCTGTGGGTATGGCAAAAAAAAAAGCCTGTGGCATGTGGTGTTTGAAGTGCTCCATGCGACAGCCCAGTGAGGCCTCTCAGGTCCCCACGGTGCCCTGGGAGTCATCAGCCCCTTTACTCGGTTTTCCCAACATGTCACATCCGGGAAGTGGCCAGGTCAGCGTCCAAACCCGGGCACCCGGGCTCAGCGTCACCCGCTACCTGTCCTGCCTCTCAAGCGGCTTAATCTCTCTGTGCTTTTGCATCCTCACCTGCAATGAGGACCATGGGAGGAAGGCACATGTCCGGGGGCCCCGAACACGAACGTTCCAGAAAGACTTGTCCCACTGCCTGGCCCTGAACTCGGGGGCAGAGGACAGAGGCAGAGCCCAGGAAGGACTGAAGCCAGAGCCAGCCACGGCCGCCCCGGCGCCGCTGCCGAGCTCCAAGCCTCGCTGAGGGGCCCTGCTGCCCAGCCCAGCCCCCCACTCCCCCGGGAAGGAAAGAGAGGCTCCTCTGCCCGCGCCCTCTGCCCCTGAGGCCCCAGGGTGCTCGTGCTCAGGCCCCCGCCCCCCACAGCGGCGGCTCTCCCCATGCCGAGTCAGGGAGGGCAGGGCCGAGCGCGCGGTGACTGGGCCCCAGGCTCCGGCCGCAGGGAGGCAGCAGGCAGACCGGATGTCGAAGCCTCCTGGGCGCCCTCCTGGGGGAAGCGGGCCTGCACCTACCCCCTAGGTCCTCGATGATGTCCAGCGTGGAACTCCAGGAGAAGCGCTCCACGGCCCCCAGCTCCAGCTCCGCCAGGGCCCGGGGCAGGGCCTCCAGCTCATAGGCACCCCGCTTCTTCCAGTAGAAAAACATGCTGGCGTCTGGGGAGGCCTCCCCGCCAGGCCCGTGCCAGAGGCTGGGTGGCCCCGGGGACCCGGGTCCCCGAGGCCTGGACGCGGTGGGTGCAGGGACTGCAGAGGGGCGGCAGAGACCCTGGGGCCGGCCTCGGGGCCGGCAAGCGCGGCCCTCCCCGGCGAGGGGAGCACGCTGGGAGCGGCCGGGGGCCTCGGTGCTGACCAATGGCTAGGGCCCCGGCCCCACACAAAGCGCCTTTCTTCCCTCCTACAGACATTTTACAAATTTCAACTTCCCGGCCCCCTCGGAGCCCCCACCAAGGGGACAGGCCGGCCGTCTGGGGACGGCAGAGGCCCGGAAAAGAGTCCGATTGTTCCGTGATCTCTTTGCTAAGATAAGTTTTCAGAGGAGGAAAATGTGCCGCCCAGGAGCCATTCCAGGCCCCACCCCCACCCCACCCACCCCTGACCTCTGACCCCAGGCCCCGGTCCAGCAGGGCCTTGCAGGATTTCTCAATGAGGAGTGGACGCACCCATGGGGTGCCATGGCGCGACCCCAGCACTGTTTTCAGCTGCCTGACTGGGGCCCCTCCCCAGGAAGCATAGGCGTGTCTCCCAGCTCCACTGAGCAGAGGCCCGGACGAGGCCTCCAAGGGTCACCAGGCACGAACTGCGGGCAGCCAGAGAGGCCCAGAATCTGCCCTCTGGGCTCTCACCAAGGGCCTCTTCCTCCCTGAGCTGGTCAGGCTTCACCAGCCCGCTTACCCTGCCTCCCTCCCCGACTGTGTCACCTACACCGATGGCCGCGCCTTGCACAGAGCCCTGCGCAGGCTTCTCGGGTGAAAAGAGCCTGAGGCATCATGACGGGGCGACGGGGCGTCGCGGCACCCCCCCCCCCCCGCACCGTGGGCGCGAGGGTGAGGTGGGAGCTGGCAGGTCAGAAGGGCCGGGTGTGCAGAGCCACCCGCAAAAAAACCATGAGAAGAGGGAAAAACATTTACACAGAAAATGAAAGTCGCCAGTCAATTTATTCCCAAACCTTTGTAAAAACTGCACATTTTTATCTACTTGGAAAATAAAGCTAAAAGCCGTGGCCGCCCTCCCGGGAAGAGAGCTGCACTCGGATGCAGGAAAGCTGCGTCTGCCCGAGGGTTTGTTTTCCCCAAGGAGCTGGAATCAGCCCCGCGGCCCAGATGAGAAAACTGGGCCTCGGCTAATAAAGAGCGGAACTTGAATTTGAACCCAGGACTCTCTGGCTTCCAAGCCGCTTGGGGGCCCGGACAGCCACGGGGGGCAGGGGGGGGAAGGTGGGGGAGGGGCGGGGCCGGGCCGGGTTGGGGGGGGCACCTTGCTTGGCCTCCCAGCCAGGCTCTGCCACGTGGCTGAGCCTCCTCCGTGTGAGGCTGTGTGGCTCCACCGTCCAGGGTCGCGGAGGAGCTAGCGCGGGTAGGGGCAGAGCTGGCTGTCCCCATCCCCACCCCGACCAGATGACAGGCAACGGAGAGAGAGCACGAGGCCCAGGCGGGGGGAGCTGGCAGCAGAAGACTCCACTTTCGGGGGGAGGGGGGTCACCCCAGGGCTGTGGCTGGAGGGAGGGTGCTCAGGGTAACAGGCCAGGCAGCCTACATACCCCCAGCTGAGGGCTAAGGTGCCAAGAGGCAGCTCAAGTAATTCAAACCGTATGCTGGCCTGCCCACCCTCCCGCTCCCCTCCCCCTCCGGCCCAGGGCCAGGGCCAGACAAACGCGGCCCCCTTGGTCCTTGATCACTGGCACCCACGTAGCCTGGGCCCACGCGAGGTGGCGGGGGGGGCACCCTGGCTCGCGTTTACAGGCAAGTGGCCAGCCTGGGGGTGTCAGACCAAGCGAGACACCTTGTCCCCGGCAGCCATGGCTGCTCTCAGGGCCCACCCAGCAGTAGCCAAGGCTGCAGGGTGGGGAGGGTCCCCGAGCAGTTACCCAGGCCAGACCCCCCTGCACCTGGGCCCGGGGGGGCTCCGCTGGGTTACAGTTGCAGAACAGTGAGCCCCAAAGCCGCCCCCCTGGGGGCTTGGGGGGAGATGCCTTCCTATCTGCTTTGGGGTGAACACAGGGAACCCCCAGGCCCCGCCTCTACGCACTTGCGGAGGCCCCACTTGGGGGCCGCTTGCGCTCCCGGATGCCCAGAGAAGAAACGAGGCCTGGCTGCGCCCCTCCCACCCCCTCCCCAGGGCACACGCCGCCTCCTCCCAGAGGGTCTGTCTGTCCCCGAATGTGCCTTCTGCTTGCCACCTCCCCGCCTTGGCTCACACCAGTCCTGCTGCCTGACATCCGTCTCCTGCTCCCACAGGAGTCGCCCACTCTCCTCCTGTCCGGGCTGGAGGCCCCCATCCTCGGCCTTGCCTCCACCCTCCCGAGCAGGAGAGCGTGATGCACCAGCCCGGGGGTCCAGGCAGGCCTGCCCGGCTGATAAAAGGGCCCTCACACTGTCCCAGGGTGTCACAGCGCCCCACTCCCAGCACCACGAGGCAGGCGTCGAAGGCAGAGGGACACACCTGGGCCTTTTCCTGGGTCTGCGGGAAACCAGGAGGCTGGACAGCTAGTGACTCTGCTTACAAATGTGGGGGGAGGGCTTCTCCTCGCCTCCAAGAGAGCTGGGGTGCGGCATGTCGGTCTCGTGTGCTGGTGGCCCCAGCCCCAGGCGGGCACAGGGACGACAGGCATCGTGGGCCAGGCTGAGCACTGTTTGTGCATGAAATCCTTTAAGCCTCACATCCGCCCCAGGAGGCTGGCACTGCCCCGAGCTGCGAACGGAGAGGCTGACGCCAGGGGCCACTTACTGGCCCGGGGCCAGGCAGAGCTGGAAGGGGGCAAACAGGGGAGAGCTCCCGAGCTCTGCTCTCACTACGAGGCTGTCCAGCCTGGCCCTCGATGACGCAGTCACAGGGTACAGATGGGAGCCCAGGGCCCAGAGGGAGACCGGGCAGCTTCGAGACAGAAGCCCATCCTCCCACGGTCCCAGGCCCACCTCTCCAGCCTGGCTCCGCTTAGAAGCTCAAGGTCTCTGGGCAGGATGGTCCCAGAGGAGCCAGGCGGCCGATGGCTCATGCCCTCCTCTCAGCATGCCCCTCAGGACGGGGACACTTGGCCCCAGGCTGGGAAGCCCCAGAGGCCAGGGCCCGGGGCTGGGACAGGCAGAGGGACCGGGAGATGCAGACTGAGGCGGCTTCATTCAGTGCCTGGCAAAGGCCTTGAACATGGGGCGGGGGCGGGCGGGGGGAGTTGAGCCCTCTGCAAACCACAGCTGTTTCCTAGAGAGCAGAAGTGCCACGTGAGGGTCCGAGCAGGGGGCCTGAGAGACCCACTGAATGAGGGGCTGAAGGAGGAAGAGGAGCAGGTGGCCCAAGCCGGCCATCGACCCCCACGCCAGCCGCCTCAGGGCAAACCTCGGCGGAGAGGGACCTTGGCCCTGGAGGGTACCTTCCCTTCCTGCGTTCACAGACCAGGGGGCCCTGGGCCCTCTAGATGCTCCTTCCGCCTCGGGCCCTGGCCGACCCCATCCCACCATCTCCCTGAGGACAGCTCCTTGAGGACTAGGACGGGTCCAGGGTCTTGCCTCTGCCTCACTAGCTGGGTAGCTTCAGGCATGACACTTCCTAAAGCCTCAGTTTCCACATCTGTGAAACGGGATAACACACAAACACACCATATTGTCTCCGAAAGATCCTGCTCGCATGGGGCTAAGCAGAGAGCAAGTGCTTCCCCCATGGGGATGAAGACGGGGGCGGGGGGCACATTCTGTCAAGGGGTCCTGCCCCTCCCTCCCCCTCACCAGGCAAGGCGCTCTGCCACCCTCTGTGATCCCCTGAGTCCCCCAGGAGCAAGTGATCGCATCTCTCCTCACCTTCGGCCTTTGGGGGAAGCTTATCTCAGCCCCCGGGGCAGCCTGGGAGCGCCAGCTGTGCGCGTGGGGGTGGGGAGGCGGGGCGGTGCCCAGCGCCAGCTGTGCAGCTTTGCGTGAGAAGCGGCCCCACGGCTGCACTGGGCTTAAGTGCTCCCAGGTCAGACTGCAGAGCGTGCTGAGGAATTACGCCTGGCCAGCCAGCCAGCGGCTCGTTATATAACACGGCCCCGGGCAGGCACAGCCAGCCCCCAGCCCCCAGCTCCCCAGCCTCTGCCCCATCGGCCGACCCTGAGAGAAGAGTCCCAGCCACCTCCCCCCACACACACGCACACGCACACGCACACGCACACCACACACCAGACCTCCAGCTCCAGGTAAGGGGCGGTCTGCTCCCACCTGCCAGAAGCACATGCCAGCCAAGGACCCTCCGGAACCACAGCCCGCTGGTGGCCTCTGGGGGGCGACAGCGGGGGGGCGGACACCATCCCCTGGCCAGCAGGCAGTGTGCCTGGGGCTGGCGCCTGCAGGAGGGACCAGCGGGGTCTGGCATGGGCAGCACAGAGCCCCCGCCACAGAGTGAAGAGTCCTGGAGGCTGGACACCAGCCCTGAAGCTCAGCTATCCGCGAATCCGTCACTGTGGGAGGTGCTGATGGGAACCTGGGCGGCGGCCGCCTGCCTGAGAGCCAGCCTGGCCCTTAAGCCCCCCGCCTCTCCCCAGACACCCGCTCAGAGCCCCCCCCACCCCCCAGGTGGGCTGCACTCAGCATGCCAGGAGGGGTTTTCGGACGTTCCTCCGGGTCGAGCCCTTTCTGAAACCCTCAGGGGCTGGGACTGAAACTGCTGGGATGTCCAAGCATAACAGCGCCCAGGATGGGGTTTGTAGAACCCAGGACGAAAGCAGGCCAAACCCCGCAGTGGGCAGCAAGCCCCCAGCACCCCCCACAGCCAGGCTGTCCCAGGACTCAGGGCGTATCTGAGCTGTGCCCCGGGGAGGGGCAGGGGTTTGGGGAGCAGGGAGCCCGTGCCCTGCCCGGAAGAGCCTGGGTCCCTGTGGCCCCTCCAGGGAGCTTGTGCTGCTCTAACCCAGGGCCTCTGACAAGCACCCCTCAGACGCAGAGGCTCCCGCTCGGCCAGGGCCCCTGTCTCAGTCCTTGTTCTCCGGCTGCTGGCTGGGCACACAGAAGGGACACTGCCATTGTCCAAGTCCCCCCGCGTGCCAGGCCATGGGCCCAGCCAGAGCCTTTGAGGCCGTTCTCCTTGAAGCCGCCTGATGAGGCCTGCCGTTGTGTTACTGTGGTCCCATCTCGCAGAGCAGGACGCTGAGGCTCAGAGGGGCCTGGACGTCCGACTGGGTCAGCCAGGAAGCGGCTGGGGGGCTGGGCCGGAGTCTCCTCACACCGCCACCCCCGCCACACGCTGTTCCCTCCATGGCCGAGATACCAAGCTCCCCCCCCCACCAGGGTCCAGTCCATAAACAGCCCTCCCTGCCCATCGCAGCAGCACCCCGAGCCGAGCCAGGGGGGTCGGGGGGCCTCTCCCTTAGCCAGATGCTCCCCTGCTCTGGAACCCTACGGTCCGTCAGGCTCGTCACCGATCAAGGCCTCAGAGAGTGGAGCGCTTCCCAGGCTCCCTGGGTGTCTGTGGGGGGACAGTCGGGCAACAGGCCCCTCGGACCCAGGCAACTGCCCAGAGAAGATGGGGTGGGTGGTCTAGTCACGGGCAGCACCTGGCCTGACCATCGTCCCCACCCGTTTACCCACAGCCCACCCACCATGGCCTGGGGACAAGCACACCCTGGGGAGGGCTGGCCAAGGAACAGCCACCCACGCCATTCTAAGCTCTGCCGCTAGAATGCCGTGGCGCCAGCTCAGGACACCATCAACGTGTTTAGGCCTCAGGCCTCACTCCCTTTTTTTTTTTTTTTTGCTTTTTTTAGGGCTGCACCCGTGGCATATGGAGGTTCCCAGGCTAAGGGTCTAATTGGAGCTACAGCTGCTGGCCTACACCACAGCCACAGCAACGAGGGTTCCGAGCCCCATCTGTGACCTATACACCACAGCTCACGGCAATGCTGGATCCTTTACCCACTGAGCGAGGCCAGGGATTAAACCTGCAACCTCATGGTTCCTAGTCAGATTCGTTTCCACTGCACCACAAAGGGAACTCTCCCAGGCCTCACTCTTGACCTTCCATGTTGGCCTCCAGAATGCAGCCTGGCACCTGGGTTCAGATGCCAGCTCCTGCTGGCTGTGTGGCCTTGGGCAAGTTGTTTAGCCTCTCTGGGCCTCAGCTGCCTCGTCTATCCGGGGAAGGTACTCGCAGTACTACCTCCCAGAGTCGTGGTGGGGATTAAATGACTTAATCCGCACTCAGGGTCTGCTCCACGGACAGTGGCTGACCCTCCCAGCAAGAACACAGTGCAAATCTGAAAATGCCCCTGCCTTTTTTTTTCAGTTGTGCCCACAGCATGTGAACTTTCCCGGGTCAGGGATTGAACCCAGGCCACAGCAGAGACCTGAACCACTGTAGGGACAATACTGGATCTTTAACCTGCTGTGCCACAAAGGAACTCCAAGACGTCCCTGCTTGGATTAAAGACCTGCTCCCCACTACCTGGGGGCCAAGGCCACCCTCCCTGGTGAGGCGGCGCAGACCTTCCTGGACCTGCCCCCCCCCCCCCCCCGCTGCTCCCGGCAGAGTGATGGTGCCCACCCCCAGCCGTGGAGCCAGGCTGCCCTTTGGTCCTGCCTCCGCCGAAGGTAATCACACCAAAAGGTGCGGTCAAGATCCCTCTGACTGGGTGCCCCCGGCAGCTACTGGCTCAGTTCTCCCCAGGACGGCCTGGCCCACAGCAGGTGCCAGGGGAATGCTCATTGACTTGAACTTGGATCAGCTCATTACCAGCCATCTCTAGCAAGGCTGACTTCTGAATACCTCCAAGCTTAGTCCCGTCAAGGAAGCAGGGCGCCCTGGTCTCCAAGGAGGACCCCAGCTCAGAGGGCAGCCCACAGGCCTGGACACCAGGCCTGGGGTCAGACCTGGCCACCCCCTGGGAGGAGCTGAGACCCCCGCCCTTAGACCCAGGCACTCTACTAGCCGGAGCCCCAGGGTTTTCCCAGCCCGGGGAGGGGCAAGGGGAGGAAATGCAGGCCTGCCTGTATCCAGGGCTGTCTGTGGCTTGGGCAGGATGGCCACATTCCAGTCTTGCTGCCAGTTGCTGGCCACTGCAGACTTTTAAACCTGGCCAGACAGTCTGAGAGGCTGGGCCCTCTTGAGGGCCAAGTCTGTGCAAGGAACAAAGGCTTCCGAGCCAGGCTCCCAACCACAGAAAAGACTGGCCAGACATCCAGGACAGCTGGGATTTCAAAATATCTGACCCATGGCTGGCCCACCGGTCCCAATGGTTGGAAACTATTGTTCCTGTCCCCTTGAACATCCCCAGCGGGGACCCAGGTAGCCTGGGGCAGGCTTGGTCTCCCTGCTGGCCCGCAGAGGCCAAAGCCCCCTCCTTTCCCCAGGATGCAGCCCAGCCCACGGAGGCTGCTTGCGGGCAGGGCAGCGGCTGGATTTAGCCCGTCACGGCTTTGTAGTGGATGCTGGTGCTCAAGGGCCTCGCGGTGGGCCTGGAGAGGTTCCGTCTGGGTCTTGAACATTTGCACCTTAAGAAAAATAAAGCAGATGATGGACAGAGAGGGACCCGGTGTGTGCGTGTGCATGTGCGTGTGCGTGTACATGTGCATGTGCACACCCGTACCTTACTTTAGATATTCCCTCTGAGTAAAGTGACTTTGGGCAGAGACTGGAACCGTGTGAGGGAGCCAGCCATGCAGATACTGGGGAGGAGCCTCTCAGGTCGAGAAAACAGCAGGTGCAAAGGCCCTGAGGCAGGGGCGTATATTGTGAGCAAGGTATGGTGACCAAGTGGTCCAGTTTGCCTCACCTAGACTGAGAGGACTCCCAGGATACAAGATTTCAGTTTTATTTATTTTTAGGTTTTGTTTTGTTTTGTTTTTGCCTTTTTCGGGCCACACCCACAGCATATGAAGGTTCCCAGCCTAGGGGTCAAATCAGTGCTGTAGCTGCCAGCCTACACCACAGCCACAGCAAAGCCAGATCCAAGCCACATCCGTGACCTATGTCAAAGCTTGGGGCAATGCTGGATCCTTAACCCACTGAGTGAGGCCAGGGATTGAACCCACATCCTCATGGGTAATATGTAGGATTCTTAAGCAGCTTAACAGGAACTCCCTTTTTTATTTTTTATTTATTTTTTATTAAAGTATAGTTGATCTGCAGTGTTGCGCTAATTTCTGCAGTACACATGGTGACTCAGTCATTCATATATGTATATATATATATACACACGTGTTCTTTTTTCATATTATCTTCCATCGTGTTCTATCACAAGGTGAATACAGTTCTCTGTGCTGTACAGCAGGCCCTCATTGCTTATCCATTCTAAACGGAATAGTTTGCATCTACCAACCCCAAACTGCCTGTCCATCCCACTCCCTCACTCCAAGAATTTTATAATGAAAATGTATTACTTGTATAAGCAGAACAAAGTACATACACACAGACATATGTGTGTGCATATGTGTCTATATATATTGTTAAATTTATAGTTTAAAGGGCTTAAAGACCGCGTTTCATCTGCATTATTGAAAAAGCCTCCTGGCTCTTCGGCTATTTATTTGCCATATTCCCCTCCTCAAACTCCCCAAAATCCACTCTCCAAAGTGCTATCAAAAAGGATTTTCCCGGAGTTCCCATTGTGGCTCAGCAGTTAGCAAACCCAATCAGCATCCATGAGGATGCGGGTTCGATCCCTAGCCTTGCTCAGTGGGTTAAGGATCTGGCGTTGCCATGAGCTGTGGTGTAGGTTGCAGACACAGCTCCGATCCCGTGTTGCTGTGTCTTTGGCGCAGGCCAGTGGCTACAGCTCTGATTAGACCCCTAGCCTGGGAACCTCCATATGCAGTAGGTGCATCCCTAAAAAAAAAGGTATTTTCCTAACATGAGAGCGAGAAGACGCTACCTACCCTGCCGCAGTGCTGAAGAGCGCTGGCCCAGAATGCAATCTGGATTCCATAAGATGCTCTAGCACGGTCTCTGGGGACTGACCTCTGCACCGTCTCTTTCCGGCACCCATGCCCGGTCCCTCCGTCGGCCCACGGGACACTCTGCACCGACATCCCAGTCGTGCCGCACACAAGCCGTCCCGTGCTCCCTCCCGTTTCTCTCTCTTCCTGAAGCGACTTTTCTCCCCCTGCTCTTTGCCCAGCTGGCCCCAGTGTACCTTTAGGTGAGGACGCTTCTTGAGAAAATCTCCCAGATCGGCGTTATAAGCGGCATCTCTCATGTGTGAACTTGTTTCCCCACAATCACTCTGTTTACAGCACATCAACCTGCTTTTCAGTTTCCTGTTTACAGGTCCCTGTCACTCCTTCGGAGGATTCTAGAAGGATGGGTGTTTACCTTGCTCACCCCCCTCCCCAGGCCCCCAGCACAGTGCCTGACAACAGGTGTGCAAGAAATATCTGCCAAATGATTTCATGAGGACGACGACACACTGAGGCCTGTTAAAACCCCCAAACTTGGAAATACGGCAAACGCGTACCGAGCTGTCCTTTTGATGTCCAAGAAAACCTAATAACAGAGGGCTTAGAGACAGCCATGCCGAAGCACCACAGGTGGCCCTTCTCTGGCACCCGCGTGGCGGTCGTGATCTGGGGACCCGCTGTGAGGCCCGACGCCCACGTTTCCCCCGAGCCTGGAAACAACCTCCCCTGCAGGGAGTGAGCAGCGATGGAACCCGAGTTCACTGGACGTCGGACACTGACGGGGTGACACGTGCAGTTCCCTCTCTGGCCGCTCCCAGCCGAGAGCCCAGCGGGCTCGGTGAGATGGGCCTGGGGGGTGTGAGGCAGAGGGAGGTGACGCCGGCAGCGCAGACCCCTTCCTGGGAGGGGCATGGCCCGCAAGGAGGCCTGAGTGGGCGCTCGGAGGAATTCTCCGTGACTCACTGTCTGCCTCCTTAACCCGTTTGGGGCCTGCCTCGGGGGAGGGGGCCGGCAAAAGTGGCGGCAAGGGCCCTTACGTGAGCGCTGAGCGCTGTGGCCAGCACAGCCTCAGGCCATTCCTCTGGCCGGGGATGGGGTGCTTCCAGGCCAGGGCTCCAACTGTGGGTGCTGAGCGGCTATTTGATTCCATACACACACCATTCCCAATCCCCCAGCTTCCAAATGCATCGTGGCTGCATCAGAGGTGAACTTCATGACATTGGACATCGGCGATTTAGAAGGAATGTGACGGGCCTTCTTGAGAGCTACGAAGGCACGATCGGGCCCCTGTCCCAGCCCCTCCCAGCAACGGGGACACAACCCCAAGGCACAGAACTGAAGGACTGAAGGTCTGGGGGCCCCCTTCCCACCCCAACTTAATTTCTTCTTTCAGGAGCTGAAAGTGAAAGCCTCCCTCCTCCGCCTTCTCAGAAGAGAGGACACTGTCTGCACCTAAACCAGAGCCGATGGCTGACACTTACTCTCAATTCATTAAACCACTGTTAAGGACAAAATGGGCCCAGCCTGCAGGGGGGGCTCTTAAAGGGCCCAGCCCAGTTCGGCCAGCGAGGGGTGCAGGGACCTCCCACGACCCACACCACCTCCTCTTCTTGGTTTGCATCGTCAACCCTCCTTTCTGGACACAAGAGGAAGAAAACGGACTCACCAGTTCCTGGACGCAGGCTGAGCCAGCTGCAAGGTGGAGAGCCGCGTTTTGTCAGGACTGAATTCATGTTTGACCTCTGTGGTGGTGGCACCTCGCCCGGCCCTTGAGCCACGTGCTGGCCCCACGGTCGCCGTCCCTCCTGGCCCAGCTGCAGTCCCAAGCCCAGAGGGCTTCTCCCAGGCTCAGTCCCAAGCCCGGTTTCTCCAGCTGTACCGTCTGTACAGAAAACCACCGAGCTCTCAGCCCCACCAATTCGCTTCTGCTCCGATACAGGCCCTCTGGGCACCATATATTTTAACATATGGACTCCGCGGCCATGGTGTGCACTGCGTCTCCTTGCTGGTGGCTTTCTCCCCTTGGATTTTCCACTCCCAAGCACCCATATGCTCCCTGGAATGCACTTCTCATACTGCTGGCCGCCTGCGCGGGTGACTTCCCTCCTTTCCCGGAGGAAACAGTGCCACGGAGACCCCGGTCTCCACAGTCCCACCAGCCCGCGGCAGCCCCCTGGCCGGACTCCTTGAAAGCTCAGCGGCTTCTCCCTCCCTGCCCAGCAGACAGTCACAGACTGGAGACCAACGCGGTTCCAGAGCATTAGAAACACCCAAGCCACAGTCCGCGGAGCGCCACCGCAGCATCAAGGCCAGTCACCATGGCAACCCTTGGCTTCCCAGCCCAACACACTGTCTGCGGGCTCTGTGTGCTGACTCCCCAGACTGCTTACTCAGCTCCCGCGATCTCCAGATGGGACCTGCTGCCCCTCAGGTCCAAGTTCGGCTCCTCTCAGGCGGCTCCCTCGCCCTGAGGCCCGCCCTCACCCCATTCTTTCCCTGGCAAATCCTCGGAAACCTTTAACTCTGCAGGGCCTCTACAGAGGCCTGACATCACGTGGCTTCTCCCCGCCCCCCGCTGCACAGATGGCCATGTTTGTTCCAGCCACTCTTCGAGCTGGCTTGTCAGCCAGGTCCCGTTCCCTCTGCCAGGCTCCACCCTCCGCGTGAGGGCCGAGGGGCTGAGCGCTGGCTCGGGGACAGGCAGTGACAGCACAGACCCCTGGCCTGATGGCTTGCTTTCTGTTTGAACTCTCCTGGGGGCGAAATTCTTTTTCCTTCTAACGCGCTCTCAGAGATAGTCCAGAAATGACTTAACTTACATACTTGGGCCCAAACAGATAAATCAATATAAAATCCCCATCGCAGTTCAGCCCACTCGATACTCAAAAAGCGAAAAAGAGCACCAGCACTTTTTTCAGGGAGGTTTCCCGTCCTCTCCACTCTGACACCCAGACCCACTACCTTCCTCTTGTGGCTCTGCCGTAACTTCAGGCATTGAAACAGCTGCCTGGGACAGACAGTCTGTCGATGCATGTAACGAAATCACACAAATTCGTAGTCTCAGAAATAATGGTACAGAAGTTCATGTTTGGTATTTTTTGTTTTGGCAGAAGTTCACATGTTAAGTGAAAAGAGCTGGACAGGAAACCACACATACAGGAGACACCAACCTTACAAAGCACCTACAAACATGTGCATTTTTGAAAAATACCAGAGACAGCGTCGCAGCGCCAGTGATTACATGGGAGGGATTTCAGGATGGGTGAGCTGGTCGCATGATTTGAAAAGCAGCAAGTGGGGTTTAGGAAAAGCTCCCGGGAAGGGGCTCAGCAGAGAGCCCAGCACAGGACCTGCGGCAATAAGAACAGTGTCCGGCAAACCCGCCTGGGGGCTGCTGGGGAAGATGGTTTTTGATGCCAACATTCAGCTTCTGCTTCGAGCCGACCTGAAGGGAGGGACACAACATTGGACTTGCCTTCCGGTCTTTACGGCCTAACCAGAGATGGGCCACGTGCTAAGAGCCACCCCTACGCCTGCTACACACATGCCTCACGCCCTTCTCAAGCGCCCTAAGGAAGTGCTATCGGCACGTCTTAAAGGAAGCAGGCTCAGGTTAAATACCCCCCCAACAAATACACACAATTTTACTGCTTGCCAGTGGCCCAGCCAGGGTTGGAACTTCACAGAGCTCTAAATCAAAGCCCGCTGTCTTACCGCACAGCCACATATGAATCTAAGGGCAAAAACTACCAGACAACTGAAATGTCCCATGTCACTTGGTCCTCACACCGCCTGTCAGGCAGGGGTCCTGGCAGGGGCAGTGGCTCCCTCAGCTTAGCTGGGGCCTCCTCGGCTGGCCATTTCAGATTTTAATTTCTCAAACATCACAATCCAAGGCACCTGAAGGGCCAGTTCAACTGCCCGTCTCTCTCCTTCAGGCCTTCTGTCCTACACGGAGGTCTCACAAGACACCCTGGGTCCTGCCCCCAGGCCCGACGGGGCACAGACAGGGATGATGGAACCACCTCTGTCCCCAAAATAACATCAGCCCTAGAACTGGAGACTCTTTCCATCTTCACAGCTACCTGTCCTAGAAACAGAGCCATAGGACTGACTTCAAAGAAGCACAAAATCGGCAACTCAGGGGTCCCATGGTCCAGGTCAACACACACTCCCTTCTCCTAAAACAAGCCCGCCCTGCTCTGAAATCACACGCAGAGGGGGTTAAGACAGTTTTTTAAGACTCTCACTGCCCTCCTGAGCTGGCACAGGCTGTGGAAGTGACAGAAGGCCCAGGCCATCAACGCTGCCAGTCAAACAGGCAGACACCCAAGATGGTCGCACAGCAGCCAGGCAGCCTGGCAAACTCCAGGCTGACCGCAGAGCCTGACCCTGGCATCTCCAGCCAGCTGACCAGTGGCGGACAGCTCCCTCTAGCGGCCACGCTCGTCTCCTCCACCGATGGAGACTATATAAAGACAGGGAAGCCTAAAGGCCCCAGGAAGCCCAGGCTTGATGAAAACGCCCACCACCAGCCACCACTTTTCTTCTCCCTGAGACTTGCTGCTAAAGACCTATAGCGAGTCCTAGTAAAGACACAGGAGCTAGAGAAGGAGACAAAACGTTGATGGGTTGCCTGTTAATACTCTGCGCGGCCTCGACAGAGAAACATGTACAAGAGACGGAGATATTAAGTATGAGACCGTAAATGGCCTCTAGGGCATCAAAACTAACCCCAGAGGGTCCCCGGGGTGAGGAGAGGCCACGAGAGCACTTTAGACAAAAATCACCAGTTTAAAGGACCGCAAATGTGAGTGCAATCTTCCCAACTTCAAGTCTGGCTGAGAGGCCGGCTTCCACGCCAGCCTGAAATGCTGCTTCAGTAAGTACCTGACCGGCCTAAATGCAGAAATGACGTGATCTGACCTGGCTGTGCTGACTTTAACCAAAGCCACTTCCCACCTTGGAGGGCAAAGAATCCTGACCACCACGGAGGAGACGAAGAAAGGAGGCCATCGCCTCCCCAGAGCCCTCTGGGACCCGGACAGCGCCATCGCCGGCAGAGCCACGTCCGGCCGCCAAAGCCCAGAGCGCGGCTGCCGCTCCATCCCAAGTCTTCCAGACAGCCTGGACTCCAGCTCCGCCACCGTGTGTCTTCAGTCTCAGGTCAGAAGTCAGGACAGACCTAGTTTTAAAGAGGCCCCAGGACAGGCTTCCTGGATTTGAGAGCATTTTTCAGCATAAGATCATCAGATTTTTTTCTTTTTTCTTTTTGTCTTTTTATGGCTGCACCTGCCACATATGGAGGTTCCCAGGCTAGGGAGCCAATCTGAACTGTAGCTACCAGCCTATGCCCATCAGATTTTTTTCTTTTGCTTTTTTGTCATTTCAGGGCCGCACCCGTGGCATGTGGAGGTTCCCAGGCTAGGGGTCTAATCGGAACTATAGCCACTAGCCTACGCCGCAGCCACAGCAACGCAGGATCCGAGCCGTGTCTGTGACCTACACCACAGCTCACGGCAACACCGGATCCTTAACCCACTGAGCGAGGCCAGGGATCGAACCCACAACCTCATCGTTCACAGTCGGATTCGTTAACCACTGAGCCACGGTGGGAACTCCCCATCAGATTTTTAAAAAAAGGCTCTCGAGTCAAACTTTTCTCCATGAAAACTTGATTAACAGGTGAAATGTAAGCATAACCCTTGACCCACGTGCGTGGACAAAGGTGGGTGCCATTAAAAGAGCAGGGCCGGGGGCACACGCCTACCTGGTGAGGCCCCGGTGGCCAGCCCGCCTCCTTACCGGTACATTTCGGCAGCCCCAGTTTCTCCATCCTTTTTTTTTTTAGGGCCACACCTGCAGCATATGGAAGTTCCCAGGCTAGGGGTCAGATCAGAGCTGTGGCTGCAGGCCTCAACCACAGCTGTGACAACACTGGATCCTTAACCTATCGAGTGAGGCCAGGGACTGAACCCACAGCCCCACGGACAGTACGTTGCATTGTGAACCCACTGAGCCACAACGGGCACTCTGTGTTTTTTGTTTTTGGCCGCACCTGCCTGCGGCATGCAGAAGTTAGCAGGCCGGGGACTGCACTTGTGCTGCAGCTGTGACAACACTGGATCCTTAACTGCTAGGCCATCAAGGAACTCCTTCAGTTTTTCTATTTTTATCCAGATTCCAACAATTAAGTCCTTGAAAAACTTTTTGAGGAATCTACCATGTTCTTTCTGTTTTAATGGTGCACAAACTTTCCCTGCTGCTTTATCCCTTTAGAAAGTAAAACCGAAGGCTAGGGGAAACCTCTAGGTCGTGTTGATTTAAGAAGAGACTTTCACGTACTCCAAACACATCCACGAGTTATGCAGGAAAGACCATCTGCCAGCAAGCGCGCCGTCCGTGGCCACAGAGCCCCGTGGGTCTGCTGCTGCCAGGCTGCCGGCAGAGTCAAGCTTCCGGTAGAAAGAAAAGCTCCTCGCCTGTGAGAACATCACTATCAGTTTGTGTTTCGATAGAGTTTCGGTTTGGGGTGTACCTTCTCTCTCTGTGTTTCCTCAGTTTCTCTTGCTCCAATTTTCTCTGATGCTCCAGGAAGTTTGAAGTTATAATCTGTCGTGACGTAAGGGAGCGTCCCTTCGAGCCCACGCTGAAAGGCAAACACAGAGGAAATACGCTGAAACATGTCAAATCTGGCCAGAAGAGCCTGCGGCTGCCTCATTTCCCCCGAAGGCGGCGTTGGAAGCAGGAGCCGAGTGAGGCCCTGGCTGCTGGGGCCCACCTGCCATGCAGCCCCACAGCACATCAGACAGCCTGAGGACGGCGCGGGTCCTCTCTCAAGCCAGCAGGTGAAGGGGGAACACTGCCTGCTTCCCAGCTGCCTGCAGGTCCTGCCGTTCGGTCCGGGGCCACACAGATGCCCTGGGCCAACAGGACCCCCACGACCTTCCCCCGGTGCCGAGGACAGGCCGCGGGAAGGGTCAGGCCGGGGGAGCCACCCCAGCCTCTCCCTCAACCCACTTTGGTGACAATGGCTCTGCCGTGGGGCTCCTGACCAGGAGTGAGGGCCATTCACAGCCCCGGACCTCGGAGGCCACGCGGACATGCCGCCGTGCCCGGCCTGCCTCCGAAATAACCCGCCCCCGCGACTCTGGCCCCGAGGTCAGGTGCACACTGCCCGCTGGGCACAGGCCGGCGGGCTCTGGGGCGGCCCTGAGCTGGGCTCACCTGGCTCTTGAGGACGCACTGCGGGACGGAAACGGCTCCGACCAGCAGACAGTTCACGCGCCTCAGCTCCTCCGGGGGCACGGGTGTGAGAATGTGGTACAGCCTCTTCTCCATGTCGACCCCTCTGCAGATTCCTGGCGACACACACGCACACACACGCACAGCTCGTCCTTCTGGAAGACGGTGAACCTCCCACCACCCAGAACCGGAGAAAGGCCGTGAAGGTAAGAGTTTCAACTTCCAGAACCACACACTGAGGTCTACTGACTTCAGCGGCCGGGGACGCTCAGGAGAGGGAGGCTTGGCGAAGGCGGCAGGGCCAGGTACCGAGGTTGGACCCGGGTGAAGGGCAAAGCACACGTGCGGCAGGTCACCCCTGATGAGGGGGGTCCGGAGACGAGGCTGTCCCACGTCCGGGGCAGAAATGGGACAGGCAGGGCGAGAACAGACTCGGCAGGGACGCTGACGTTCCAAAAACAGAAGGCAACAGGCCCGCGGGCGGGCTCGATGTGGTGACAAAGGCAAGGGGCGCCAGGAGGGCCGGGGCCTGGCCTGAGCACCAAAGTGAGTCTTTAAAGGGCCGTTCACGGTCTGGGAACCGGGGACGGCGCAGCGGCGGGAGGAGGTCTGGGGAGACTGTCAGGAAGGAGACGGACGGACCCCTCAGGGCCTCACTTCGGAACAAAGGCTAAGACGCCGCCAGGCGCACAGGCGACGGGGGCTCAGAACCCGACACGCCACTGTGCTGGAGAGACGCACGGCGGTCAGCGCAGAGACTGCCTCAGGGCCCCCGCAGTGGGTGAGGCGGCCTACAGAGGACGTGTCCAGTGAGGAGGCCGCGGCCAGGCCGGAGGAACCCTACTCAGAGGAGCTGGCAGGAGAAGCAGGGCAACGGCCGCCTCCGTCCTGCCCTCCAGCCTCCAAGGCCCACCGTACGGAAGAGAGAAGCCCTCTGACCACCCCAGCCAAGTGACGGCCACGAGGTCAAGACCAGCCAGCCACGGCCGAGGAAGCGCATCACCTCCAGGAAGGTGCCCGACTCAGACTCACCGAACCCCAAACAATCACAGACGGGCGTCTGGGCGAGAAGCACAGGCCCCTCTGCATAGCCCCTCACGTCATCCAAGATCTTGCAAAGGCCGACCCAGCTGGCGTTCACTGCGTACAGTATGTGGGTGGGAGCCACGTCGGCGTGGGTGACCCGCAGCGCCACGGCATTGAAAGGGACCTGAAAAGGAAGTTCGCGTTGCCCTCTTTCCGGTCTACTCGAAAGACGACTTTTTTCTCTTTCCTTTTGGGCCGCACCCGAGGCGTGTGTAAGTTCCCAGGCGAGAGATCGAACCCAGGCCACAGCAGTGACCCAAGCTGCTGCAGGGACAACCCCGGACCCTTAACCTGCTGTGCCGCCAGGGAACTCCAATTTTAATTTTCTCAAGTTGACAATCTAAAGTTACATCTGCCAGACTGCCTACCAAAAAGCATCTAAACAGAATGGAAACACTAACCTGCACCTGTTTGGAGTCTCACCGCTTTAACACCAAGGACTGAGGACATTTACACAAAGCTCCTGCACACGAGTAACACTGCTGGAAGTCAAGGAATGCTGGAACTCTGTCTAAAGAGATGCATACCATGCAAGTCTGGAGACATCCTAGCTGGGCTGAAGGTGAGATGGACTGTGAAAAGCCGGCATGAGAGGTCTACTAACGTAAGAAATAAAAATCCATGCAGTGAGAAAAAGCCTCCGTCACTCCCTAATTTAACTACGGCACTAAGAAAAAGCGGACGGCACTCCTTGAGCACAACATAAGAAACTACCTTTGACATTACTTTCTGGGTGATTCCAAACTTTTAAAGTAGAAAAGGGGGTTCTAGCTGTGGCTCAGCAGTAACAAACCCAACTAGGATCCATGAGGATGCAGGTTCGATCCCTGGCCTCGCTCAGTGGGTTAAGGACCCGGCGTTGCTGTGAGCTGTGGTGTAGGTCACAGATGTGGCTCAGATCTGGTGTTGCTGTGGCTGTGGCGCAGGCTGGCAGGTTTAGCTCCAATTCGACCTCTAGCTTGGGAACTTCCATATGCTGTGGGTATGGCCCTTAAAAAAAAAAGGAGGGCACTGGGCATGCAGAAAGGAATTAAGTGTTCACTGAGTAAAGAAAGCAAAGACTCCCCCAAAAAGTTCAGGTTACCTGATAGGGTGTCAGACCGTGTAAGGGACGGAGTGGTCTCGGCACTGGGGGCTGCAGCTGGCCAAGGTAGCCGAGCACGGCTAGGTCACGAAGAACCTTGTTATGCGACTCTCTGAAAGGTCAAAGGGAACGAGGTGAGCAGGACTCGAGGCTCTCGGGCCCACCCCCACTCAGGGGCGGAGCACACCTGTCCACGCGGCCCGCACCTGCAGACCCCGCCTTTCTGCAAACCCGCTGGAAACCTTGGAGTCAAAGCCCCCGGCAAGCAGACCCCGAGGCCAGTTCAGGGTGTCTGCACGGGGACCGTGACCAGTGGAAAGGACTCACCCTCCCCCACAAACAGAAGCTGGGGCAGAGACCTGAAAACCTCGGAGGACCTGTTCCTCTGGAGGAAGTGGGGACAGACGGACTCGTTAAACTGAAGGACACTTAATTCTCAAGTCGTGCTGGCTGCCTTACCTGTTTCTTCCTGTTTTTCTAGACACAAACTCTGACCTAACGGACATCAGCTTGTATCCAGTAAACACAACTGGACTCTCTTTGTCTTCATCAGCAAATTCTAAATTCTCTGCAAACTCTGCCAGATGGAAACCTCTGTTTCTGACTTTGGACTTGCTCTTTGTGTACAAGCCGTCCATGCTGTCCACGTAGTCAGGGGTGAGGTCTGGCATGTATTTACTCCGGCTGGAGGTGAACTGAACGACGTGGCTCGGGGACAGCAGTCGGATCAGGTCGATGAGAAGCAAGAGACCTTTGTCTGCGAGGAACGAGATGACAGGAGCACAAAACAATGACACGTCCCTACAAGAAGCTGCAAGTCTGCTTCCAAGACAAAGATGAGAAGAATCCCAGTATTTTCACACGCCTACATATAAATCAGATAAAAAACAAGGTCCTACTCCACAGCACAGGGACCTGTGTTCAATCTTTTTTCGGGGGTTGGGGGGGCACACATGCAGCATATGGAAGTTCCCAGGCTAAGGGTGGGACTGGAGCTGCAGCTGCTGGTCTACACCACAGTCACAGCAATACCGGATCCTTAACCCACTGAGCGAGGCCAGGGGTCAAACCCGCATCGGCATGGATACTAGTCAGGTTCATTTCCACTGAGCCACAACAGGCACCTCTCAATATCTTCTAAGAGGAGTTCCCCGGTAGATCCTATTTTATCAGTGCAGAAGCTCAGGTGGCTGCTGTGGCTCGGGTTCAATCCCTGGTCCAGAACTTCCCCAGGCCACAAGTGCTGGGCAGGGGAATCTTGTGATAAACTATAGTGGAAAAGAATATGCATGAAAAAGAATATGACAGTGAATACATGCAGTTCCCGTCATGGTGCAGCGGAAACAAATCCAACTAGGAACCACGAGGTCATGGGTTCAATCCCTGGCCTCGCTCAGTGGGTTAAGGATCTGGCATTGCCATGGGCTGTGGCATAGGTTGCAGATGCAGCTCCGATCCTGCACTGCTGTGGCTGCGGTGTAGGCCAGTGGCTACAACTCTGATTCGACCCCCTGGCCATATGCTGTGGGAGTGTGGCCATAAAAACAACAACAACAACAACAACAACAAAAAACCTCAGTGTATAACTAAATCACTTTGCTACACAGCAAAAACTAACACGAGCACTGTAAATCAACTCTACTTCAATAGGGAAAAAAAAAAGGGAAACTCCTAAAACCCAGGCTTTGGCACCAATCACTAAGACCTGAAAGTCAGGCTTCTCCCCACCGGCCCTGATAGTGGGCTGTGCGCCCCTCCCCGCCTCCTGCAGGCTCACCTGCCACCCAGCCCATCGTGTTGATGATCAGAGGGGCCTCTCTCCTGTAGGAGCTGAACACATACTTGATTGTTTCAACATAGTTCTCGAAGCTGTCTTTACAAGTAGTTTTCCCATAATACACCATCTTCTGTGGCGTCCTCTGGTGGGTGAAAGGTGGTCCTAAGAAGATAAAGACGAGACTCATCAAATCACAAGTATTTATTTACTTGTTTTTGCTTTTTTTTTTTTTAGGGCTGCATCTACATCATATGGAAGTTCCCAGGCTAAGAACTGAATCAGAGCTGCAGCTGCTGACCTACGCCACAGCCACAGCCATGCAGGATCCGAGCTAAATACACCACAGCTCTCGGCAACGCCAGATCCTTAACTCACTAAGCAGGGCCAGGGATCGAACCCGCATCCTCGTGGATAGTAGTCTGGTTCGTTTCTGCTGAGGCACAATGGGAACTCCAATCCAAGAGTATTTAAAAGGCGGCAAAGGTTTGCTTCACCACTGCACTGACAAAGCTCCTCATGAAATCTGGGACCGCCCTACACTTGAATATCTGTGCTCTCACTTTCAAAAATCTAAGCCCCCAACGTCATACAAAGACCACTCAGGTTTACGTGCAGAGCTGACCCCAGTTAGGTGCTAACGTGGCCATTCACTCGACAAACGCCTGCTGATATCTAGGGCATTTTCCTAGACACTCAGGCTACGTCTGTGAACAGAACAAATACCCCGGCCTCGTAGGGCTTACACACTAATGAAAGCGATGACAACAGCAGCAGTCGCTTGCTGGACCAGAGCACTTACTGTGACCCAGGAGTGCTACACACAGTCTCTAGTTTTCAGAAACACCCTGTAAGCGGGTAGCATGACTCTTCCCATTTTTATAGACACGGCTAGCAGACATCGGCTGGGCTTGAACCCAGGGGGTCCAGCTCCAGAGCTGATGCCTCCCCAGCCACTTCTGTCCCCGCTGGTTGGGGCCGGGGCCAGCACACGCGGCAGGCAGGAAACCAGGACGAGGGTACGATGCTGTCGGCAGGGCGAGGGCCTTGGTGAGTGTGGCTGGGGCGAGGCCACGTGGGCTGGGGCTGGCTCCCCTCAAGGCTGGAGCCGGCGTTCCGGGCAGCCCAGAACTGAGAGTGGCCTGTGTAGTGGAGGAACTGAACCAACACAAAAGGAACGAGCAAATATGCTGAGAACCACTGTTAACCACAATTCTTACCATCAGAGAAGGAAATTATCAGTCTGGAAAGAGAAGGTTAACTAGAGTGAACCCCGGGTGCCAGATTAGAATCAGAATGATCAGTGCAGACTCATGGCTCTGAATAAAAAGAAAGACACAGGCGCTCCCTGAGTGCAGTGGTTTAAGGGTCTGGCATCGCTGCAGCTGTGGTACAGGGCACAGCTCTGGCTCAGACTGGATCCCCAGCCTGGAACTTCCATATGCCAAAGGTGCGGCAGAAAAAGGAAAACAAAACAAAGCATAGCAAGTCTATTTACAGTAACAGCTAAAAAGACTAAATCTAACCAAGGAGGCATAAAATATTGCTTAGAAATTAAAGAAGTGTCAAAAAAAAAAGAAAAAGAAAAGAAATTAAGTGTCTTTCCAGCAGTGGTGCTGGGGAAAACTGGACAGCGCATGTAAACCAATGAAGCTGGAACACACCCTCACACCATGCACAAAAGTAAACTCAAAATGGCTTAAAGACTTCAACGTAAGACAAGACACTATCAAACTCCTAGAAGAGAACAGAGGCAAAATATTCTCTGACATCAATTGTACGAATGTATTCTTAGGTCAATCTCCTGAGACAACAGAAATAAAAGGAAAACCAAACCAATGGGACCTAATCAAACTGACAAGTTTTTGTGCAGCAAAAGAAACAAACAAACAAAAGTCACCCTAAGGAATGGGAGAAAATAGTTTCAAATGATGCAACAGACAAGGGCTTAATCTCTAAGATATACAAACAACCTAAACAACTCAACAGCAAAAAAGCCAACAACCCAGGGAGTTCCCTTAGTGGCTCAGTGGTTAACGAATCCGACTAAGAACCATGAGGTTGCGGGTTCGATCCCTGGCCTTGCTCAGTGGGTTAAGGATCCAGCGTTGCCGTGAGCTATGGTGAAGGTTGCAGACGCGGCTCGGATCCCGCGTTGCTGTGGCTGTGGTGAAGGCTGGCAGCTACAGCTCCTGTTAGACCCCTAGCCTGGGAACCTCCATATACCACGGGTGCGGCTCTACATAAAGGCAAAGACAAAAAAAAAAAAAGCCAACGACCCAATTGAAAAATAGGCAAAAGATCTGAATAGACATTTCTCCAAAGAAGATATACGGATGGCCAACCAGCACATGAAAAAATACTCATCAATGATTACTAGAGAAATGCAAATCAAAACCCCTATGAGGTACAACCTCACACCTGTCAGAACAGTCATCTTTAGGAAGTCCACAAATAGCAGTTCCCATCGCGGCTCAGTGGTTAATGAATTCAACTAGGAACCATGAGGTTGCGGGTTTGATCCCTGGCCTTGCTCAGTGGGTTAAGGATCCAGCGTTGCCATGAGCTGTGGTGTAGATTGCAGACGTGGCTTGGATCCCATGTTGCTGTGGCTGTGGTGAAGGCCTGCGGCTTCAGCTCCAATTCGACCCCTAGCCTGGGAACCTCCATAAGCCGCGAGTGCGGCCCTAAAAAGCAAAAATCAATCAATCAATCAATAAGGTCATCAGAATAGGGACCTGGCCTGGGAATTTCCACACGCCACAGGCACAGGTCCCCCCGCCTCCCCAGAAAGCATGGAATTCTGATTTCTGATTTGGATTCTGAACCATTGAAAGGACATTAGTAGGGTAACTGGTGAATTCGGAATAAGATCTACAGATTAGTTAATAGTATTGTACCAATGTCAGTTTCTTGGTTTAAATTACTATGCATGGTTATATAAGATGCTAATTATTAGAAGAAAAGTATGTTCCTAGTTTATACTTAAAAATGGATGAGGAGTTCCCATCGTGGCTTAGGGGAAACCAATCTGACTAGCATCCATGAGGATGCAGGTCTGATCCCTGGCCTCACTCAGTGGGCTAAAGATCTGGTTGTTGCCATGAGCTGTGGTGCACGTTGTAGATGCGGCTCGGATCTGGCGTTGCTATGGCTGTGGTGTAGGCCAATGGCTACAGGTCCAATTCGACCCCTAGCCTGGGAACCTCCATATGCCGCAGGTGCGGCCCTAAAAAGCAAAAAAAAAATAATAAAATAAAATAAAAAAATAAACAATTTTTTAAAAATTTAAAAAATAGCGTGGAACCCTAGAAAAATATTACTGGGTTTTGTTTTCGTTTTGTGTGGGCCAGAGGAACAGTTACGGGAAGACCATGAATTTGCTTGGGGGCGGAATGATCATTTTTTTAATATTTCACACTTTTGTCTTCTTGAGCTTTTTGTAAGTATCATTACTTTTGCATTTTACAAAATCAAGACATTTAAGGAATACACGGTAAGCAATACATACCTAGAACTGGTTCCGTAATATTAAGTAAAGAAACACAACCCGGAGGAGTAAATTCCGTCTGTCCCAGATCACACTCCAAATAGTCAATGCAGGGTATACTGCGGATTGAGAAGAAAGCAAACCTTAAGTAGTTTTACCGTGTCTGAAGGAGAAATAAGATCATAAAGATTTTATGTGATACACAGGCTTAATCCACCCTAGGTGGCCTCAGGCAGAACGCCTCAAAGATGACAACCAACATGAAAAGAACAGTGAAGAGAAAACGGGATGCAGGCTTGGCCCTGGTGTCCACTCGTATGGATACATGGTTGCCTTTCCTAAAATTTTATCTTTTTAAAAAATTTTTATTTATTTATTTACTTTTGCTTTTTAGGGCCCCACCTGCAGCATACGGAGGTTCCCAGGCAAGGCATCGAATAGGAGCTACAGCTGCCAGCATATGCCACAGTCACAGCAACACCGGATCTGAGTTACATCTATGACATGCACTACAGCTTGTGGCAACGCTGGATCCTTAACCCACTGAGCAAGGCCAGGGATCGAACCTGCACCCTCATGGTGACTAGCCAGATTTGTTTCTGCTGCACCACAACAGCCATTCCAAATTTTATCTTTTTTATTTATTTTTCTGTTTCGGCTGGGACCTCGGCATGGGGAAGCTCCCAGGCCAAGGACTGAAACCACACCACAGCAGTGACTTGAGCCACAGCAGTGACAAGTCAGATTTTTAATCACCTGAGCCACCAGGGAACTCCTAAAATTTTATCTTTCATCTGCAGCTCTAATTCTACCCCAGCCTAGGAACTTCCATAGGCTGCAGGTGCCGCTGTTAAAAAAAAAAAAAAAAAATCCTACTTCTTACCAACAACATAGCAATATGTCAAAACAGGACTGAAAACACTCTTACCTATTTAACAATTGGTTAATCAGGTACCTAATAAATGTTGACTTCCCAATGTCCTGCGAGCCACAAACCAGGATTACAGGGCAACCGTCTGCTTCCTCTGGAGATGAAACAGACAGTGACCCCGAAAATTAGCCATTTTCTGCAGGACTCCAATCGTAAACAGTAAGCCTCTGAGGCTTCGGCTGATAAACACGCGACCTGATCAGTACCTATCACTCACCACAGGAGATGCCGACCAGCTCGTCCATGACGGCAAAGGCACTCTCAGTTAAACGAAGGCCGTGTTTTTTTTTCTCTCTTCTGATACCAACAGACCTCAGGGTGAAATACTCCAAGTTAATCTGGAAAGGTGGAACCTGAAAGTAACCATGCCAACTTTAGAAAAGGGGAGAACAGGTGCACGCTTCCCTTCAGGTCCGAATGAGTGCGCCTCTAGAGCCGTGAGCTATGTCCGCTCGACGGGACCCCTCCCGTTCTCCCGCCCCACACCTGCCGTCACCTCTGCAGAGACGCGGAGGGGGGGGCGGAGAAAATGCATGGAAATGGAACGGTGATGGCCCCAAGAAAAATTCAGCTGTAGAACGGGTTGGTGATTTGGAGTAAAGTCAAGACAATCTCCAAAAACATCAAGCAAAAAGACAGAGAGCCGGAAGGATGTGCAAGACGGAGCCATGAAGGCCAGCGGCGTTCCAGCAGAGGCGCCAGGAGACCATGGGACCCCTGCCACCGCCGCCCCGGGAATGAAGAGCCTGACCCCGGCAGGAGCAAGAGCGAACAGGGAGGATCGAGGAGGAGAACACCCGCGGCCACATCCTCAGGCCATTCGTCAACCAGAGGATAAAGACATCATAAAAGGAGGCGAATCTGGCTGGCGTGAGGACTCCCAGCAGCAACCCAATTCTAGAAAACAGTGGCCCAAGTCCTCGGGGTTTTGAGGAAAACTCCTTTCCAACTTGCAGTTCTACACTCTGCTCCACCACTGCTCACGCAGGGTGAAATAAGAACAGCTCGTAAAAGGCGATAACCTAACCTTCACTCTGCCTCCTGTGAAAACTCCACTGCGGGTGTATTGACACCGAAGTGAGGAGAGGGCAGTTGCACAAGAAAGATAAAAGGAACAGTAGCACTGGTGGCTCAGCAGGCCGCAGGCGGAAAGAAGCCGGAAATAAACGAGGAAAGAATGTGCTTGACTGTGGCGGCTGGAACACACGGATTCCCGTTTCCTTCGCCGTGGCCCTGACCGAGCCACCGGATGACACTCCCGTGACCACGACGGCCCATTCTTCATCCCGCCTGCATTTCAGACCCCCACCCCCCCGCCCCCCACCACCTACACCCCGACTCAGTGATCACCCTGATCTATTTCACAGGGTAACAGGAAACCGCCCGTTTGAGAAGAGGGCCTCTCCGTGCCCCTGGCCCTGTCCTGGGCACTTCCTCCGGCCGCTGTGAATGACCTACCTCTGCTCCCAAGGCCAAGCCCTCCCCTGGAGGCGCTGTCATCCCAACTCTCTCCGGGGGACCCCCCACCTGCTCCATTCAGTCACGTGGTTTCCCGTCCACCTTGACAAAAACCTGACTCCCCAGATCACACCTACTCCTTCAACCACTGCTCATTTCTTTCTTCCCTTTCCAGCTAAACTCTCTAAAACCAAAATCCCTTTCAACTGCACCTCCCCAGCTCCGGACTCCACCGCACTTGGGCTGCCCGCCCCTCAGCCACCCCAGCACACCCCTCCTGCCCACGTCGGAGCCTGCGCCCAGCTTCCCTTGTCAGCCCTCATCTCACTGTCCGCAGCTCTGGGTGCCTCCCCCTCTTCCCAGGCCCCTGACTGCACTCGCCTGCTCCCTTCCAGGGGTCCCTTGAGCATGCCTCTCAGCCGCGGCTGTGCCCTCGCCTGGATCGCTGGGGCCTGCCTCCGGTTCAGACCGGGCCCTTCTCCTTTCTACCTGTAGCAAGTGCTCGCTGCTACCACCCCAGTCTCATGGGCTCTGGAACCCTCTTCCGCTGACAGAGCCCAAATTTACATTCCCGACCTCTTCTCCAAACTCAACTCACATGTTCAAGTGCCCACTGACATCTGGAGCGGAACGGCTAAGAGGCACCTGAAAGCTAAGAGACGTTAATCCCCTGTGGCGTGCCCCCAGCTCCTCCCCCAGGTGGTGAGGCCAGAAAGCCTGGAGTTGCTCCTTGAACCGGCCTCATACCTCAACGCGCGGTCTCTCTGATGTTCGTATAAATTAGACACAATCGACTGGCTCAGGGGTGACAATTACAGCAACAGACTTGACTTCAGGCTGTTAATAACACGGGCAACAAAAATTTGGAGATGATGGGAGTTCCTGTCGTGGCTCAATGGTTAACAAATCCGACTAGGAACCATGAGGTTGCGGGTTCGATCCCTGGCCTTGCTTGGTGGGTTAAGGATCCCGCGTTGCTGTGGCTGTGGCATAGGCCGGCAGCTGCAGCTCCTGTTAGACCCCTAGTCTGGGAACCTCCATATGCCATGGGTGCGGCCCTAGATAAGGCAAAAAGACCAAAAAAAAAAAAAATTGGAGATGATGAAAGAGGTGGGAGAAAGTGTACGTATGGTGAAATTACTCATTCAGGGTTCAGAAAAAATATATACTGCCTTAACTTAATAAATGAAGGTATAAAGACAAGCGCTTAAGAAAATGCCAAAAGGCACTGAACCAATCGCAACAGAGAATGATGGCCTCCTCTGGGGAATGCAGCTAAGGCAGGGCAGAAGAGACAATTTTCACAATACGTCCGTCTATGCTGTTTTTACTGCACCAATGTACTACACGCAGTACAGCTTACAGCCCAGTATCACGGACAGGTTGACCCTCCAAGGGGGTGTGCTACACAGTCAACGGGCTGTTCGGGTGAAAAGAATTAGCAAAACTCTGAATGAAAACTGGTTCTACCTCTTGTAGGAAAACGTAAGATAAACCTGGATGGCTGTTTATGAAGTTCACAGTGGAGGTTTTCAGATGTTCTAGCATCATAACGGAACACAGAGGGGAGAAGTTTTTCATCAGCCAACGTCTATCATCTGTAAAGACAAATATAAACTACTTTAGAGACAGAACTCCATTAAACTCTCTGCCACTGAGGACTTCCCTTCCTTCTGCTGAATTCAGACTTTCTGAGAAAAGGAACTATGTTTGAGAGCTTTTCTCAGGGGGCCATACAGAGTAACAGGAAAACACCTGGGTGGAGAAGTCACACCAGGTTTGCTACATAAAAGCCTGTGGCACCAGACAACTTTCCTCATCTGTAAAAGGGTGAAAACAATAGTTTCTCCATTGTAAATCAACTATAATAGAACAAATAAACATCTTAAAAAAAAAAAAGCTTCTCTCTTAGGACCCTAGGGTTTAAATAGATACAGGAAAGAATGCAAAGCCTAGGTCACAGTAAGCATTTAAAAATTATTATCTTTAGAAGTTCCCACCATGGCTGAGCGGTTAGCGAACCTGATTAGCATCCATGAGGATGTGGGTTCAATCCCTGCCCTTGCGCAGTGGGTTAAGGATCCGGCGTTGCCGGGAGCTGTGGCCTAGGCTGACGGCTGCAGCTCCCATTGGACCCCTAGCCTGGGAACCTCCATATGCCGCAGGTGCGACCCTACAAAAGACAAAGAGACCCCAAAAAAAAAAATTATTAGCTTTCTTATACAGTACATCCTCAGAAAACCGCTTAGTTCTTTTCATTACCTCGGTTCAGATGAGACCTGAGCAAAGTTCGGGCTTCCCTTTTCAACTCCTTCTTGCTTTTCTCAGACACTGAGTAGTGAACCGCAGTGACATTCAGGCGAGCGTGGGTATAGGTAGAGTACACGTCCTGGGCAGGCTGGCCTGGGCTGATGTTAAAACCAAGCACCTGCACTTGACCGTAGAGGCAGGTCACACGACAGATCCCGCTAAAAATGAAGCTCTAGATGGAAAGCAAAAAGAAAGGAAGAAAGAAGGTTCCAGATTGTTACTAACGACTAAAACCTTTAAACTTCTTAACTGGCTATTCAGACATCAAGAGTAACAGAACCCCTTATAGGTGACTAGTTTTTTTTTTTTTTTTTTGTCTTTTTAGGGCCGCACCTATGGCACGTGGAGGTTCCCAGGCTAGGGGTCGAATCGGAGCTACAGCTGCCAGTCTACACCACAGCCACAGCAATGCAGGATCTGAGCCGAGTCTGCAACCTACACCACAGCTCACAGCAACGCCAGATCCTTGACCCACTGAGCGAGGCCAGGAATCAAACCCACACCCTCATGGTTCCCAGTTGGATTCGTTTCAGCTGCGCCACCACCAGAACACCCCAAGTATTTTTAACTAATAGTATCATTATCTTTTTTTCCTTTTTATGGCCACACCTGGGGTATATGGAAGTTCTCAGGCTAGGGGTCAAATCGGAGCTCTAGCTGCAGGCCTACACCAATCTGAGTTGTAGCTGCAGGCCTACACCACAGCCACAGAACACCCGATCCAAGCCACATCTGCAACCTAAGCTGCAGCTCACTGGCAACACTGGATCCTTAATCCACTGAGAGAGGCCAGGGATGGAACCCACATCCTCAGGGACACTATGTCCAGTTAAGAACCAGCTGAGCCACAATGGGAACTCCAACTAACAGGATATTTTAAGTAACAGATTAACATTTTAAACCTACGATCATATCCTATGGCAGCTATAGGGACAGATGGTCTGTTTTTGTTTTTTCTTTTTCTTTTTAGGGCTGCACCCAAGGCATATGGAAGTTCCCAGGCTAGGGTTCGAATCTGAGCTGCTGCTGCCAGACTGCACCACAGCCACGGAGACTGCGACCTACACCTCAGTTCACGGCAATGCTGGATCCTTAACCCACTGAGCAAAGCCAGGGATCGAACCTGTTGTCATGGATACTAGTTGGGTTCGTTACCACTTAGCCACAACGGGAACTCTGGGACAGTCTGGTGAACAATGACCCAGGGGGGTCTCCCAAACTCAGCTCTGCTGTTCTCACAAGGGTCCAGGCCTGCCGAGTCTCTGCCAGTCTTGGGTTTTCACTTCCCTCCTCTACAGAGGGGGACCTCCTAGACCAACGTCCAGGTGAAGAGCAGGGAACGCGACTGCTGGCTCTGCCTCTACTGTATAGTTTTTGCCAAGTTACCTACGGTATACTCTTCCTTTCCTAGTGGTAATGCCTCCATAGAGAGCTGGTAGCATTAAATGGGTTCACACGCCCAAAACACTTAGAGCCCGGCATACCAAAGCACTCAGTAAATTCGGTCTATTATTATAATTATTCTATTTTAAGTCCCTCCAGCTCCGCAGACCTAGAATTAGGTCTCAGGAGGGTCCTTGTTACCCTCTACTTGCCGCCGGAGAAGCCGCAGGGGTATACTGTCTCTCCCAGTCGGCGGCTCCCAGTCGGCAGCTCCCGGGGCTCCACCCGTCCCGTCTCCCTCGGCGCGACCCACCTGCCCAAGCGGCAGCAGCACCAACGCACGGCCCGGGCCGGCCCGCCGCACTGGCGGGATGGAGAGGACCGCGGAACAGCTCGTGGACAGGTCCGCGGCCACGTCTGGTCTGGGGTCCGGCCTGGGGACCGCGGTCTTGGGCTTCCGGGGCGCCGCGGCGCGCGACACCAGGCGAACGCCCTCCCGCCAGTCCGCGCCGGCCGCCTGGGCATGCAGCAGCCGCCGCCGAAGCCGCCTTCGGCCGAACCAGCGAAGAGTCCTGAGCCGGCGGCGGGGCCGGTGGCCGAGAATGAGCTGGGACCGCGCCTTGCGGGCCCGCAGCCACGTGGAGCGGGAGGAACCCCGCTTAAGCAGCAGCAGCGAGTCCGCCATGCTGGTCCCCGGCGCCTGTCGCTCGAGAATCTCGCGAGAGCCCGTCGCTCCGCCCCGCGGCCCGTCAGGCCTGCGCGGAGCCACGTGCGCCCTCTGCCGGCGGCCTCAGCAGCGCACCCGGACCTTCGCGGGCCCCTCGGAGTCTTAGGCCCGCCGGCGACCGGGACAGGGGCCGCCCGCATGACAGCTGGTCGGGCGGTCCCAACGAGGGCCCCATTTACATTATGCAAAAGTTTTCATCTGGCCTCCCGGGAGAGAAAGTCGGTTACCCCGAGTCCGGGGCCACCTCTCCGGAAATCCACCTAGGATTTTTTTTTCCCCCTAGCAGAAAAAGCCCCAGGATTGGCGCTGTAAACAAAACCGGTCTATTTGCATACCCTCTGTTTGCATGCATTTGTCTTTGAGTTGTAGCGAGCAACCCTGTATAAACAGGCGTTAACTAGGATGATTCACTCCGAATTTCAGCTTCAGGACTGGGATGGGGGTGGCGAGCAACTCAAAACTTTGTCTCACTGGGCAAAACTGAGGCCCCTGTAAAAGGTTCTAATGTCTGCAGCTGCCAGATAGAAACTTTCCACACCCTGATCCCCAGCACCCCACCTCATGCGCACACACACAAACTGTGTTCCAGGCTTCTTCTCCCCCACCCAAATACCAGGGCTCCCTTTCTGAGCTGGGTGAGGCCACAGGCGCCAGAGCAAGAACAGAACCCACAACCGTCCAGAGGAAGGGTCAGTGGGTGCCACCTGGTTTGCACCTGTGCCTTGACTCTGCCCAGTTCCTGAGAAGGACCGCAGGCCCGGAAAGCCAAGGCAAACAGCCTGGTTCCTACAACCGGGCTCCAGTCCCACCCCCTTTGAAAGGCGGGAAGCTGGGAGGCATCTGGGCAGCTGCGTCCATTCTATTTAAACGGCCCCCAGCCTGGTCGGAGGGCGAGGCTCGGCCATGCCAGGCGCAGGGTGGTCTGGCCAGCATGTTGCTCTGGGAGGTGCGCCTGCTGTGCCTGCAGCTTTCCCTCTCCTGCTGCTGGGCTTTTGGCTGCCACAGCACAGAGTCCTCCCCCGACTTCAGCCTCCCTGGGGACTACCTTGTTGCCGGCCTGTTCCGTCTACATGGTGACCACCTAGATGTGAGGCACAGACCCACAGTGACCTTCTGTGACAGGTGAGTGAGGGATCCACAGACCTGTCTCCTGGGCCCTGTGCCTACGCGGCCCTCTGCTAGCCCTCCTCAGCAAGACCTGGTCAGTTCTGCCTCTGGCGTTACTATTTGGATTTTTTTTTTTTTTTAATTATTTGTTTGTTTTTGGCTGCCCCATGGCATACGGAGCTCCTGGGCCAGGGATCAGATCCAGACTACAGCCCCGGACTAAGCTGTAACTGCGGCAGTGCAGGATCCCTAATCCACTGTGTCAGGCAGGGGATCGAACCCATGTCCCAGAGCTCCCAAGACACAGCTGATGCTGTTGCGCCACGGCTGGAGCTCCTGGGGTTACTATCTAAACGGCCTCCAACCTCTGTCCAACCTGCAGTCTCTGCCTTCAAGCGCTGGCTGCCCTTCCCTGGCAGATTTGCCCAGTTTCCACTTTGTCACACATTCTTCTGAACTGGCTGTGAGAGCCCTTTGTATTATAATCCCATGCCACTTGTTTCCTGGCTTTGCGACATAACTAGACAAGGCAGGGATTAAGCCAGGGTGGCCTTTCCGCTCTTCCAGCTCCTCCCGGGTCTTCCCCCAGTGCACAGTCCTTAGTTTCCCAGGTGGCAAGTTCGGTTCCCGGGGGGGAGGGAAGTGGGGACACCTAGCAGTAGATTGTTCCAGAGCTTAGCAATGATATCAGGTAGGTGCTTTCATGAAGTTGAGAGTCTAGGTGGTAAAAAACAACTGCTTTTCTTATAAAGAAGATAGTTGCTTGGAGTTCCCTTGTGGTGCAGCAGGTTAAGGACCCAGCGTTGTCACTGCAGCAGGTCGAGTTGTTGCCGTGGTGCGGTTTTGATCTCTAGCTAGGGAACTGCCACATGTCGTGGCTGTGGCAAAAAAAAAAAAAGTAGCTGCTTGCCATCTGTATGAGCTCCAGATTGGGGCTGCTCGAGGTTGTATCATGGTTCAAAGGCCAGATGCCCCTAACAAAAGAAGCACACCTGATGGCCAGCCCAGGAGGAAGGTTCTGGAAAGCCTGGTGCAGGAGGACTGGCCCAAAGACCTCCAGATGGGAGCCTGGGAAGAGAGGGAGGACTTGGGAGAGGAGGAGACCTCTGAAAACTGGCTTCAGTTATCGCAGGGGCTCTCAGGCAGGGGGCGCTGCACTTCCTCTGAGCAACTCAAGCAGAGTGACAGGAACGGTGGACAAGCCTGAATCCTGTCCCTGTGGCGCCCCTATCGCTGTTTCCCAGAAAGGCCATGAGGAACACAGGCCCTCACCAGACTCACGGATGTCCCAAGGAAAAGTACTAGTTAAGGGACTTCCCACTGTGGCTCAGCAGTTTAAGATTCCTATACAGCATCTGTCTTTTTCTTTTTTTTTTTTTTGTCTACACCCACGGCATATGGAGGTTCCCAGGCTAGGAGTCTAACAGGAGCTGCAGCTGCCGGCCTTCACCACAGCCACAGAAATGTGGGATCCAAGCCGCGTCTGCAACCTACACCATAGCTCACGGCAACGCTGGATCCTTAACCCACTGAGCAATGCCAGGGATTGAACCCACAACCTCATGGTTCCTATTCGGATTCGTTTCCGCTGAGCCATGATGGGAACTCCCCTATATAGTATCTGTGAAGACGCAGGTTCGGTCCCTGGCCTCACTCAGTGGGTTAAGGATCTGGCGTTGCCGCAAGCTGCAGCATAGATTGCAGATGTGACTTGGATCTGGTGTTGCTGTCGCTGTGGCTGTGGCGTAGGCCGGCATCTGCAGCTTCTGTTCGAACCCTAGCCTGGGAACCTCCATATGCCGCAGGTGAGGCCGTAAAAAGAAAAAGAATAAAATAGTAATAAAAATTTAAAAGTACTAGTTAAACTAGTTAAGTCTAAGCGGATGCCATGGGTAAATTTCATATATTAACTTGGCTAGGATATGGTGCCCAGTTGTTTGGTTAAAGCCCAGTCTAGATGTTGCTGTGAAGGTATTTGTAGCGATGGTTAACATTTAGATCAAGGGAGTTCCCATCGTGGTGCAGGGGAAACGAATCCGACTAGAAACCATGAGGTTGTGGGTTTGATTCCTGGCCTTGCTCAGTGGGTTAGGGATCCAGCGTTGCCGTGAGCTGTGGTGTAGGCCGGCAGCTGTGATTTGACCCCTAGCCTGGGAAACTCCATATGCCACAGGTGCCGCCCTAAAAAGCAAAAATAAAATAAAATAAAATAAATTAAAATTTAGATTAATAAACTAAGTAAAGCAGGAGTTCCATTGTGGCGCAGTGGAAACGAATCTTACTAGTATCCATGAGGACGCAGGTTCAATCCCTGGCCTCACTCAGTGGGTTAAGGATCCGGCATTGCCATGAGCTGTGGTGTAGGTCACAGACTTGACTCAGATCCCACATTGCTGTGGCTGTGGTGTAGGCCGGCAGCTACAGCTCCGATTCAACTCCTAGCTGCTGGTACAGCAATAAAAAGATAAAAATTTTAAAAATAGGAGTTCCCATTGTGGCATAGTGGTTAATGAATCTGACTAGGAACCATGAGGTTGCGGGTTCGATCCCTGGCCTTGTTCAGTGGGTTAACGGATCCGGCGTTCCTGTGAGCTGTGATGTAGGTCACAGACATGGCTCAGATCCTGCGTTTGCTGTGACTGTGGTGTAGGCTGGCAGCTATAGCTCTGATTCAACCCCTAGCCTGGGAACCTACATATGCTGCAGGCGTGGCCCTAAAAAGCAAAATAAATAAATACGTAAATATACAAACAAACTGAGTAAAGCATGTAGGTCTCCATAATGTAGGTGGGCCTCACCGAAACAGCTGAAGACCTTAAGAGAAAAGATTGGGGAAAAAAGGGGTCCCCTGGTGGCCTAGCAGGTTAAGGACCTGGCATTGTCACTGCTGTGGCTCTGGTCACTCTTGCGATGTGGTTTCAGTCCCTGGACCTTGAATTTTTGCATGCTGCCAAAAAAAAAAATAAAAGACAGCAGCAGTGTAAACTCTTGTGGGGATTTCTAGCCTGCCCTGCAAATGGTGGACTTGCCAGCCCCCACACTCACATGAGCCAGTTCCTTAAAATAAACCTCGGGATGATCACTCTGTGTGTCTATCTGTGTGTCTCATCTTGGTTCTGTTTCTCTGCTGTGGGTCTTGGGAGCCTTTCAATGTGAATTTTATGGGGGGGCGGCATGGCAGGTGTATTTCTCCATTTGGTCCCCCACCTCTCTGAAGACCTGTAACAGGACTGTGTGAATGCCATGGGGCCCGTGGGGAGGGCACTGCTCGTAGGGAGCTGGGTGGGGGTTCAGAGGTTCCTTTCTACCCCCTGGCTTCTCCTACAGGCCCAACACCTTCAACGACCATGGCTACCACCTCTTCCAGGCCATGCGGTTCAGCATTGAGGAGATAAACAACTCCAGCAGCCTGCTGCCCAACGTCACCCTGGGCTACGAGCTGTACGACGTGTGCTCGGAGTCAGCCAACGTGTACGCCACGCTGAGCGCACTGAGCACGCCTGGGACGAACTACGTGGACATCCAAGGAAACCCTGCCCTCTATTCCCCCAAGACCGTGGCTGTCATCGGGCCGGACAGCACCAGCCAAGCCACCACCACCGCAGCCCTGCTGGGCCCCTTCCTGGTGCCCCTGGTAAGCTGGGGCCCCAGAGTTCACTCATCTCCCCTCCCCGAGCCTGGGGGGAGGGGGCGGCGGGAGCTGGCGTGCCCCAGGCCAGTCTGGACTCTTGGACCTCCTGGGCGGTCACTGATCTTAGTCGTCCGCCCAGCGTTCCTGCCTCCCCCAGCACTGCTTCCAGATGTCCCTGCTTCGGTGCTCCCTGGAACATCTATTCTCAGAGTTCCCCTTGTGGCTCAGTGGGAATCCGACATAGTGTCCATGAGGATTCAGGTTCGATTCCTGGCCTCACCTGCTTAGTGGGTTAAGGATTCAGTTGCAAACTGGGCTCAGATCTGGTCTTGCTGTGGCTGTGCTGTAGACCTGCAGCTGTAGCTTTGATTCAGCCCCTAGCCTGGGAACCTCCAGATGCAGCCCTAAAAAGGAAAAGAAAGAAAGGAAGGGATGGAGGAAGGAAGGGAGAAAGAAAGAAAAGAAAGAAAGAAAGAGAGAGAGAAAGAAAGGAAGAAAGAAAAAGGGAAGGAGGGAAGGAAGGAAGGCAGGGAGGGAGGCCGGCTCTTCTCCTTGGAAATTTCTGCCCTTCTCTCTCTTCCGGCTGTACCATCGCCTTTGTGCAGGACTGGATACCCTAGGCACCAACCTCACCTTGATCCCGCCTCCTCCTTCCTCCCCTCCCTCCAGGCTCCGGTTCAGAGGGGAGGGTCCCTCCTGTGTGGCCTTGT
>PVHT021183552.1:447601-558257 GCA_004024745.2 Catagonus wagneri
GCCTCCGCATCCTTCGCTCAGGCCTGGCTGACTCCGCGCTTCCGTGGAGACTTCCCCTTCTCTGTAGAGAGCCATGGCATTCTCTATTCCTGTTTCTTTTCTTCCTTCCTTCCTTTCTTCTTTCCTTCCTTCCTTGTTTCTTTCTTTCTTTCTTTTTGCTATTTTAGGGCCGCACTCAAGGCATATGGAGGTTCCCAGGCTAGGGGTCAAATCAGAGCTGTAGCTGCCGGCCTACACCACAGCCAGATCCAAGCCACATCTGCAACCTACATGGCAGCTGATGGCAACGCCGGATCCTTAACCCACTGCGCGAGGCCAGGGATTGAACCCGCAACCCTGTGGATGTTAGTCAGATTCATTTCTGCTGAGCCACCATGGGAACTTCTCTTTTTTTTGGATGCACCGTGGCTCATAAAAGTTCCGTTCCTGGCATAGCCTGAGCTGCTTCAGTGACAACACTGGGTCCTTAACCCGCTGAGCCACAGGGAAACTCCTCCATTCCTGTTTGCTTCTCCCTCTTTCCATTCACTCCGCACCCCACACACCCTGTCCTGGACTCTGCCTTCCAGGCAGGGCTTGAAGATGGTGACTGGGGGTTGGGTTGGGTTGTGACTGGAGGCAGTTCAAGTGGCAGCCCCGGAGGCGGAATGCACAAGGTCCCTTGGGGAGGGCCGGCAGAGGGCCTCTGAGGTCACCAATCCATTTTACCCTTTGACACCCTTCTCAGCCTTTATGACCTCCCCCCTCGCGTGTGGCACTTGCTCCTCAGTCTCCTTTAGAGAATTCTGACCGCACCCCCATCTCCTCTGAGAGGGCGGTGACCCCTAGGGCAGGCCCCTCCCTTTCCCAGGCGGGCCAGGGTCCCCAGCTGAACTTCTGGTCCCCCACCCCCCTTCTGGCTTGTGCACACCAGCCTCACTTCCAGAGGCTCTCCCGGCATCTCTGCTCCTTGGGGCCAGAACTTACCTCCCTCCGTAACAAAAGCCTCTTTTCTTCCTGCACCCTGTCCCCGGCCCATCTGGCAGAGTTACCACCTCTAAGGAGGCCCAAAACCCCTGAAGTCCCGCCTGCGTTGCCTTCCCTGCCTGCCATCACCACGGCCTCGGCCGGGGGGGTGGAGGTGGGGCGGGGAGGGGGCGGCTCCTAACCGCTGCTGGCTCCATCCTTCTTCTCCGCTTTAACCAGCCACCCTCCATTCTCATCCAGATGGTTCCGTCAGCTCCTAGGAGTTCTTCCTGATTCTGGCCCTGAGCCTTTTTATTATTATTATTATTTTTTTTTTTTGCCTTTTGTCATTTTATGGCCCCGGGTTTATGGCCGCACCCGCGGCATGTGGAGGTTCCCAGGCTAGGGGCTAATCGGAGCTGTGGCCACTGGCCTGCGCCACAGCCACAGCAACGCAGGATCCGAGCCGCATCTGCAACCTACACCACAGCTCACGGCAACGCCAGATCGTTAACCCACTGAGCAAGGGCAGGGATCGAACCCGCAACCTCATGGTTCCTAGTCGGATTCGTTAACCACTGCGCCACGATGGGAACTCCATGAGCCTTTTTAAACATTCCTCAGTGAAATCAGAGACCCACTCCTAAGACACAAGTCTGAGGTCACTTTGCTGCCTAGACCCTTTAGGGTTCCCTGTGCCCTGCGGACAAAGCCCCAGCCCCGCAGCGGTGACCAGGCTTCCTGCCCTGATCAGACACGCCTGCTCCTGGGTCTGACCTCCAGCCGAGAAGAAGTCCCAAAGGGCCCCAAACGCTTCCCTCCCTGCTCGCGGGTTTGGCTTCCCTTTGTCCACGAGACAGCTTCCCATTCCTTTGCTGACAGCCTCCCTCGGGGCCTGCCGCCTTTCCCACGTGGAACTTGTTAGCCTCACGTGTGGACCAGGGCTCTACTTGAGGGACTGGGCCAGGACCTTGTCTCCATCATCTCCCATCCCTGCTGGGGGGCGTGGGGCTCGGTCCAGGCTGATGCCACTGAACTTGAACCCCACAGGTCAGCTACCATGCCAGCAGCGTGGTGCTCAGTGAGAAGTGGGTGTACCCCTCTTTTCTGCGCACCATCCCCAGTGATAAGCACCAGGTGGAGGTCTTGGTGCTGCTGCTGCAGAGGTTCGGGTGGGTCTGGATCTCAGTGGTGGGCAGCGAAGGTGACTACGGGCAGCTGGGCGTGCAGGCGGTGGAGGCCCAGGCCCGCCAGCAGGGCATCTGCGTTGCCTTCAGGGACATCGTGCCGTTCTCGGCCCGGCCGGGAGACCAGCGGATGCAGGACATGGTGGGCCGCCTGGCCCGCGCAGGGACCACAGTCGTGGTCGTTTTCTCCGGTCGGCAGCTGGCCAGGGTGTTCTTTGAGTCGGTGGTGCTGGCCAACCTGACCTCCAAGGTGTGGATTGCCTCCGAGGACTGGGCCATCTCCAGTCACGTCAGCAGCGTGCCCGGGATCCAGGGCATCGGCACGGTGCTGGGCGTGGCCATCCTGAAGAGGCTGGTCCCCGGCCTTGAGGAGTTCGAGGAGGCCTACGTCCGGACGGAGAAAGGGACCCTTGGGCCTTGCCCCAGCGGCTCCTGGTGCAGCAGCAACCAGCTCTGCACAGACTGCTGGGCTTTCACGGCCCGGAAGATGCCCACACGGGAAGTGTTCGCCATGAGTTCCGCCTACAAAGTGTACCAGGCTGTCTATGCTGTGGCCCACGGCCTCCACCAGCTCCTGGGCTGCGCCTCTGGCATCTGTTCTCGGGGCCAAATCTACCCCTGGCAGGTGAGGCACTTACCTGCCCCTGAGCCGTAATGGGAACTCGGGGTACTTTCCCCAGGCGAGTGGAGTGGTCACTGTGCAGCTATCCTAAATGGGGGGTGTGGGGAGAGGCCCCCGGCCAGAGGGCTGACCCCTCCTCTCGGATTCCTCTTGCTCTTCTCTGAACTGCGGGCCCTCTACCCACCGTAACTCGCACCCAGGGCTTGAAACCTCTCTCAAGGGTTCCTTTGGGAGTTCCCGGGTGGTCTAGCAGGTTAGGGATCTGGCATCATTGCTGCTGTGATATGGGTCCACTCCCTGGCCCAGGGAACTTCCATGTGCTGCTGCTATGGGCATGGGCGGGTTCCTTTGTTTGGGCGAAGGAGAAAATAGCTTTATTTCTTTGTTAGGCCATAGCAGGCTAATGCCCTAAAGACTATGCCTATTTGGGAAAGATTAGGAGGTGGTTTTATAGTTTCGGGAGTGGAAAATAGGGCCTAAAATAAGGATCAGGGTAGATGCAAGCTCTCATTCTTCTTTTTCTTTTGGTATTTTTAAGGCCACACCTGCAGTATATAGAAGTTCCCAGGCTAGGGGTCGAATCAGAGCTGCAGCTGCTGGCCTACACCACAGCCACAGCAATGCGGAATCCGAGCTGCATCTGTGACCTACACCACAGTTTACGGCAACACCAGATCCTTAACCACTGAGTGAGGCCAGGGATTGAACCCGCAACCTCCTGATTCCTAGTCGGATTCATTTCCGCTGAGCCACAACGGGAACTCCCAAGCTTTTCTTCTTCAAAGCTGGTCTTTAGTGGCCTGGGATGGTTCTGATGGTCCTTCTTTCTGGAATGAAGGCTTCATCAGGTATGATTCCTCCTCAGGAATGCTTCATCTTTCATTTGCTGGAGGTTTTAGTTCTGGTGTCCAAACTTTCTGAGGCTCAGTTTCTTTGTGTCTCAGCACAGAAGGAATGCAGCTAGAGACGAAGTGATAGGCAAGAAACAGACTTATTAAGATAGGATGCTTGTGGAGTTCCCACTGTGTTCAGTGGTAACGAACCCAACTAGTGTCCATGAGGATATGGGTTCCATCCCTGGCCTTGCTCAGTGGGTTAAGGATCTGGTGTTGCCGTGAGCTGTGGTGTAGGTTGCAGATGTGTCTCGGATCTGGCGTTGCTGTGGCTGTGGTTTAGGCAGCAGCTGCAGCTTCTATTTGACCCCTAGCCTGGGAACCTCCATATGCCTCAGGTGCGGTGCTAAAAAGACAGGAAAAACAAAAAACAAAAAACAAAACTGGGATGCGGTGAGAGATACAAGCGGGCAGGGGAGAGCGCTGTCAAGGGCTCCTTCATTAGAGGTTTCCTCTCACTCAGGAGGCTGGATGGGAGTGTCCGAGCGGCCTCCTAGGAGGGGAGGGGGCCCGACGAAGGGACCACAACTTCCAGATGGGCCGAAACTGCTCAGAGAGCAGCTCAACAAGGCCCCATGCCCTTGCTGCCTGGGCCATCCGGGGCTGGGACCGTCATCACTGCGACTCCATTATCCCCGTTTGTTTCAGCTCCTGGAGGAGATCCGCAAGGTCAGTTTCCTTCTGCACAAGGACACTGTGACATTTAGTGAGAGCGGGGACTTGCTCAGCGGCTATAACATAATTGTCTGGGACTGGAGTGGCCCCAAGTGGACCTTCAGGGTCATCGGCTCCTCCTCGTCGTCGTCGTCTCCAGTTCAGCTAGACATAAATACCACCAAAATCCCATGGCACGGCGGGGACAACGAGGTAACAGGGACATGGTTACGCACCAGGCAACTGCCCAGTGGACCATCTGGAGCCTGGGGACGAGGCTGACACAGCCTACACAGAGCAGGAGCGGGGGTCCTGGAGCCCAGGTCGCTGTGCGTCTGCCCAGCCCTGCTGGGGAAGCCCCACGGGCTCCCAAACAGACGTCAGTCTGCCGCTGGTCACACAACCCGGGGCTCTGCCCTGGGAGTGCACATGCCAGGCAGCCAGTTTTCCGTCCCCTGTGGGAGCATTCCTTGACTTGGACCCTGTCCGTGGCTGCAGAACGTCTGTGGCTTCTTGCAGGTGCCTCAGTCTGTGTGTTCCAGCGACTGTCCTGAGGGCCACCAGAGGGTGATCGTCTCTTTCCACCACTGCTGCTTTGTGTGTGTGCCTTGCGAGGCCGGGACCTTCCTCAACAAGAGTGGTGAGTGACTGAGCGGTGACCGGGCGAACCACCGGGCACTCCTAAGGCGTAGAGCAGAGGACAGGACCTCCCTCCGGCCGCACACGTGCAGAACCAGGGCCCCGGTCGCTTTGCTGCCAGTTAGTGACAGGTCGGAGAACACCTCCCACCAGACTGAATTCTGATGAAGCAGAAGAACCAACCAGTTGAAAGCCTCAGGCCTAGCTGTGTTCTTTATCTGAGAGCTGCCAACCCAGTGCCTGTAGAGGCAATGTTATCCTAAATACGACCTCTTTTTTTTTTTTTTGGTCTTTTTAGGGCTGCACCTGAAGCATATGGAAGTTCCCAGGCTGGGGGTCGAATCGGAGCTGTAGCTGCCGGCCTACACCACTGCTACAGCAATGTGGGATCCGAGCCGCATCTGCGACCTACACCACAGCTCACAGCAACGCCGGATCCTTAACCCACTGAACAAAGACAGAGATTGAACCTGTGTCCTCATGGATACCAGTCGGGTTCGTTACCACTGAGCCACAACGGGAACTCCCTAAATTCAACCTCTTTATCCAAATGGATGTGGCTGTTGTTTCCTTTGTACCCTCTCATGCTATTTGCATGAAGTCCTTTCTGTGGTCCATGCCATTGACAGCCAGCACCTCAAAGGGCTTGGCCTGAATGCAGATACTTGCGTGTGTCTGCAACAGAAAACTAAACAAAACCAAAAGAAGCATACTCTACCCAGTGATGCAAGGTCAAGATCAGTGGGCGAACTGATCAGGGGTAGCAAAGGGCTCGACCCAGAGCTGGACGCCAGGGACCACACACTTCGTTTGTACTGTCTCCAGTACAAGATGGGGGCATGGGACCCCATCTCTTCTAACCTGAGACAGTCAACTCCGAAACCTCTGAGCAGCAGCTCAGGCGGGCGGATTTGGTTAGCGGCAGGGCCAGGGAGAGACGAAAATGCCCTTCCTTTGGGGGCAGGCTGCTCCTGCTGGATCATAGCCTCACTATTATGTGGGAAGAGCCATATGGCAGGGTCCTCCCTAGCACATCTCCACCTGTAAACCCCTTCTGGGATCATGAGCTGTACAGAACCTACCCCAGTGTCTCCATAATCTGCAATGAACACAGGCATCTTGAGGAAACATGTGACCTCCAGACCCCCCACCCCCTCCACTCAGGGCTCCCCCCACCTTGCTGTGCCTCGTAGAGCCCAGCTCCTGCGGTCCAGCCCTCCCTTCGCCCTGCAGCCTTGCACATCCCTTCCCCGTTCCTGCTGGGCTCACCTGGTTCTCAGGAACCCTCTGCGCCTCCCCTTCCAGACCCCTATAGCTGCCGGCCCTGTGAGAAAGAAGAGTGGGCACCCGAGAGAAGCCAGACCTGCTTCCCACGCACCGTGGTGTTTTTGACTTGGCATGAACCCATCTCTTGGGTGCTGCTGGCAGCTAACACGACGCTGCTGCTGCTGGTGGCTGGGACTGCTGGCCTCTTTGCCCGGTACCTAGACACTCCTGTGGTGAGGTCGGCTGGGGGCAGAATGTGCTTCCTCATGCTGGGCTCCCTGGCAGGGGGCAGCTGCGGCATCTATGGCTTTTTTGGAGAGCCCATGCTGCCCACATGCTTGCTGCGCCAAGGCCTCTTTGCCCTCGGTTTTGCCATTTTCCTGTCCTGCCTGACAATCCGCTCTTTCCAACTTGTCTTCATCTTCAAGTTTTCTGCCAAGATGCCCACATTCTTCCACGCGTGGGTCCAAAACCGTGGTCCTGGCCTGTTTGTGGTGATCAGCTCGATAGCCCAGCTGCTTATCTGTCTAGTTTGGCTGGCAGTGTGGACCCCACTGCCCACCAGGGAACACCAGCGCTTCCCACAGTTGGTGGTGCTTGACTGCACAGAAGCCAATTCACTGGGCTTCATGCTGTCTTTCACCTACAATGCCCTCCTCTCGGTCAGCGCCTTTGCCTGCAGCTACCTGGGCAAGGACCTGCCAGAGAACTACAACGAGGCCAAATGTGTCACCTTCAGCCTGCTCCTCAACTTCGTGTCCTGGATCACCTTCTTCACCGTGGCCAGTGTCTACCAGGGCAAGTACCTGCCCGCCGTCAACGTGTTTGCCATGCTGAGCAGCCTGAGCGGAGGCTTCAGCGGTTATTTCCTCCCCAAGTGCTATGTCATCCTGTGCCGCCCAGATCTCAACAGCACTGAGCACTTCCAGGCCTCCATCCAGGACTACACCAGGCGCTGTGTCTCCACCTGACCGCTGGGTTGGGCGGGCCAAGACGGGGCAGGTGGTCTCAAAGTCGCCGCTGCCCAGATGGTCGCAGGTGGAGCAGCGCGCTCGGAACTGGGGTGCCTGGGAGGTCTCCTCAGCTTTAGCTTTGGAAGTGTAAGCCCAGGTGAAAGTTCGGTCTGGGCTCCGCCGGCCGCCAATAAAGAGGGGAAACGGGCAGAGCCTCCCTGCCTGCCCGCTTGCATCTCTCACAAGCATCCTAAGAAATCTATTTCTTGTCTTAAAAAAAAAAAAAGGTGAAATGTGCGTCTTAGCTGCGTCTTCCTCTCTAGGGCGAGGGTGGGGCGCTGCTTCTTCACGCCTGGGGGCGCCAAGCGGGGATAACCGCAGCCGGAACCTCGCGACTCCGGCGGAGCAAAGCAAGAACCCAACAGCCAGCTTAGCGTTGCTAGGCAACTCTGGGAAGCGGGCCCAGAGTCGAGGGAACAGGGCTGGCCCCGCCTCCCATCGCATTCCATTGGCTGTTCTCTACGTGGTACCGCCTCCAGGGGCCGGAGGAGAAGACCTGCGCCTCCGAGGCGTCCCGCCCAGGCCGGCGCGCCCTGACGTCACGTCCGGCGGCGGCGGTGGCGGCGTCGGCGGCGTCTCTGCACGGCCGGCGGGGCACGTACGGCCGGGGCAGTTGGTTAGTGGGGCTGCACTGGCGACCTGGCCTGGGCCCGGTGGGGAGGACCGGCCTGGGTGAGGTGGTCCGGGGACACGGGACGAGGGAGGGGGCTGTGGGCCGTGGTGGCCGCTGGCGGAGTGTGACCGCGGCCGCCTTCCGGGACGTGTGGGCGCGGCGTGGGCTCTGTTCACCTGTCTGCAGCCGCCGCCCTCCCCTGCCTCGGGTCCTCTCGCTGTGCCAGGCCGATCAGTTCGCGCTGATCCTTCGCCTTTTTACCCAAACTTTTGATTTCCTCCCACCAGCACCCCTTCACGCCTCGGTCCCCACCTTGTCCCACTGCGCCTCCGCCACCACTCTGGCCACCCCCAGGGATGGGCTGCTCACTTGGCCTCCGCCCCCAGGAAGCCTTTCAGTTCCTGTGTCCGCTTGCATCCTCTATCTGGATCTGAGCCTCGCTGAAATAAATAACGAGTAGAGCCCTCCTCCCCTTTCCCTCTTGTCAGACCCAAAGGCTTCCTCTTGCTACCCCTGGTCTGGACTGGTGAGGGTGTCACTGCTGCCTTTCTCCCCTTCACAAGGACCATGGACGGCTCCTTCGTCCAGCACAGTGTGAGGGTTCTGCAGGAGCTCAACAAGCAGAGGGAGAGGGGCCAGTACTGCGACGCCACCTTGGACGTGGGGGGCCTGGTGTTCAAGGCGCACTGGAGTGTTCTTGCTTGCTGCAGCCACTTCTTCCAGAGCCTCTATGGGGACGGCTCAGGGGGCAGTGTCGTCCTCCCCGCCGGCTTCGCTGAGGTCTTTGGCCTCCTGTTGGATTTTTTCTACACTGGCCGCCTCGCCCTGACCTCGGGGAACCGGGATCAGGTTCTCCTGGCAGCCAGGGAGTTGCGAGTGCCAGAGGCTGTAGAGCTGTGCCAGAGCTTCAAGCCCAAAACCTCTGTGGGACAGGCGCCAAGCGGCCAGAGTGGACTGGGGAAGCCCGGCCCCCGGGATATACACAGCCACCTCGAGGAGCCAGCAGGCTTGGAGGAAGAGCACGTGTCGAGGACCCTGGGTCAAGTCCCCAGGGATCGGGAGCTCAGTGGCAGCCCCAGCCCCCAGAGGCCCCAGCTTGGTCTCCCTGCTCAGAGCGAGAGCCCCTCGTTCCTCCATGGGAAACTCAAGCAGGCCCTGAAGCTTCGTCCCTCCGAGGACAAGGAGCCTGCGGATTGCAGAGTGCCTCCAAGGCCCTTCGAGGCTGAAGGTGTCCAGCTGCAGGGCGGGAGTAACGAGGTACCGTGCCCAGGGTGCTGGAAAGGGGGAGGCAGGAGTAGGAAGAAGAGACCCACACTTCCCCCGGATAACCTGGACCCTTAGGTCGAATCTGGTGGGTTTGGAACAGGTTTTCTCCGAATATGAGAAGCCGGCTCCATTCTGCAGCCTCAGGCTGATCTGTTGGCCAGTCCTGTCGGGGGCTTCCGGCTTCTTGGGGTGGAGTGGGCACATCCGGTCTTTTTCCAAGGTAGTGCAATCCAGGCAAACCCCCAGTCACCCACCAGTCGTGCGACTGCCCTCCAGATCCAGGATTCGGATGCTGCCTGCCCTGGGGCCTTGAAGGGAGTGGTCACTGACGAAGGGACTCCTCTGGGGCTGTGCCTGGATTGGGAATTAGAAGGGACCTGGTTGGAGCTGTAGATCTGCCACCAGAACCCTTGCCGATTAATGTGGTGACCTCGCCCTTCTGCTCTAGTGGGAAGTGGTGGTTCAAGTTGAGGACGACGGGGATGGCGATTATGTTTCTGAGACTGAGACTGAGGCTGTGCCGACCAGGAGGAAATCAAACGTAATGAGAAAGCCCTGTGCTGCCGAGCCGGCCCTGAGCGCAGGTGCTCTAGCAGCCGAGCCTGCTGAGAACAGAAAAGGTACAGCGGTGCCGGTTGAATGCCCCACATGTCATAAAAAGTTCCTCAGCAAATATTATCTAAAAGTTCACAACAGGTAAACGTTCTGTTTTTCTATTTTCTTTTCCCATCTGCTGTTCCCGTGTTGGGGGAGGGGGCCTGCGCTCCCCGCTTCTGGGCTACGTGGTGGCCGGGGACTCCGACCCACAGAGTGCCTGGCGTTGGTATCCCTGACTCCTGGGGAGTGAGAGCCTGGCCTTGGTGGCTTCCTTCCCCCACCCCCTCCCGGGAGCCCTCTGCCTGGAGTGGGTTCGTGGACACCTTAGCAACAGGTTCCACCCAGCATGGACCTTGACCTCCAGCTGGCTTCTGCCAAGGGCATGAGCCAAGCCGGCACTCCGTGCCGTGGCTGGGGCCTGACCGTAGATATTTCTAAAGCTCAGCATGTGGGCTTTGGGCCAGGGTGCTGATCTTGAGGCTTGGTGCTGCCTGCATTTCCGGGGCTAGGTTAGCTCTGAGGTGTCAGTGAAGCATTAAAGACCATTTGTCTGCAGCTGTAGTGTCTGATAAAGTCGTCAGATGCCCTGCGAAGCTGTTTTAACTTAAAAGTAATTAGGAGTTCCCGTCGTGGCTCAGTGGTTAATGAACCCGACTAGCATCCACGAGGACACGGGTTCGATCCCCTGGCTTCGCTCAGTGGGTAAGGATCTGGCGTTGCTGTGAGCTGTAGTGTAGGTCACAGATGCGGATCCTGTGTTGCTGTGGCTCTGCCATAGGCCGCGGCAACAGACCGAATAAACCCCTAGCCTGGGAACGTCTGTATGCCATGGGTGCGGCCCTAAAAAACAAAAAGAAAAAAAAGGTAATTGAAGTTGGGAGTTTCCTGGTGGTCTAGTGGCTAGGACCTGGCACTTTCACTGCTGCAGCCTGGGTTCAGTCCCTGTGATGGGAACTGAGATTCCACTCAAGCTGCCGCACGCTTTGCCCACCCCCCAAAAAAAGTAATTAAAATTAAACAAGTTCAGTTCCATGGTCACATTTCAAGAGCTCAGTCAGTCACATGTGCTGACGCGACAGCACAGACATAGAGCGTTTTTCCATCATCCCAGTCGGTCCTCTAGGAAGACTGTTCCGGAGGCCTTCCGCGAGGCCTCCAGGGATGGCAACCCCTGCCCTCCCCAGGCCACTAGTCCATCAGGGCGAGATTTTTCGCCCAGCCAGATTGGGCCGTCCACACCGCCGTAGTGTGACACTCGGGGATGCCTCTAGGGACTGGACAGAGTTGGAACTGGGGGCGAAGCCCATTTGCTGTCCCTGCTGCCAGGAGAGTCTTTGGGGGGGTCGCCCTGGGATGACCTCTGTCTGCCTGGACACTGCCCCGGTGTCAGGCTTGGCTGCCGGACTGGCCCCGAGAACTGGGGGGGGGGGGGGGTGACAGCCTCCGAAGTCATCGGGATGGGGGACAAGGACAGTCAGTGGAGGGTGGGAGAAGTGTGGCCCCCAGCAGGTCATAAGCGCTCTCCGGTGGTGCTCACGTGCTCCGAGGTCAGAGTTCATTTAGTTCCTCCAGCGAGCTGTCTGCCACGCGGCTGGGAGCTTGGGACACCTGAGTGAACAGACAAGGAGGCCTTGTGGAGCACGGCTTCCAGCCGGGCCGTGAGCTACCAGATAAGAGACTTTACAGTGTGATAAAGGACTGGAAGTGCCGCAGAGAAAAGGAAAAGGACAGCAGCGCCAGGGGGCTGGGGAGCTCAAGGTGGGGTCAGGTGGCAACTGTGAAGACGGGACCATCCAGCAGACTCAAAGGAAGTGAGGCAGTGGGCCTCGTGGGTGGCTGCCGGCAGCGATCTGGGCTGGAGGGCAGCCGGGGGCACTGGGTGGGTGGGAGGGAGGCCAGTGAGGTGAGGGGCAGGGGGCCAGGGTGAGACGGGAGCCTTAGAGGGTTGTTAGCAAAGGGGTGGTGAGATCTAATCACACCTGAGGGCCCTTCTCGCTCCTGAAGTGAAAAACTGCTGGGAGGCAGTCTGGGCCCAGGAGCCAGCGTGACCAGGTGAGGTGGTCAGGTTCTGGCCATGTTTTTTTTTTCTTTTTTGGCCACCCTATGGCATCTGGAGTTCCCAGGCCGGGGGTCAGATCCAAGCTGCAGTCTTGACCTAAGCCGCAGCTGTGGCAACGCTGGGTCCTTAACCCACTGTGCTGGGCCAGGGATCGAACTTGCATCCCAGCGCTCCTGAGACGCTGCCAGTCCTGTTGCACCACAGCGGGAACTCCCTGGCCATGGTTTTGAAGGCAGAGCCCACGAAAGTTGCAGGTAGCCTGCATGGTTTCTCCAGGAGCCGGGGCCCCGGGACTGTTTCTGCCTTTGGAGAGATGCCGGCAACCCGGCCCTCGGGCGTGGAGCTGTGCGCGCTCTCCCTTGCCGTGTCCCCGCAGGGGAGGAGGGTCCCTGAGCTCACCCCGCAGGTTCACCGGCCGGGTCTGGCCTCGTGCCCGGTCCTCTGCCATGAGCGCGGCACTGCCAGCTGAGGCGCGAGGGGACAGTGGGAGAGGGAGGGCGGCGGCTCCGCTCAGCCCCCACACCCCCTGTGGCTTCTCCCAGCAGGAAGCACACTGGGGAGAAGCCCTTCGAATGTCCCAAATGCGGAAAGTGTTACTTTCGGAAGGAGAACCTCCTGGAGCATGAAGCCCGGAACTGCATGAACCGCTCAGAACAGGTACCTGGGGCTGGCCCAGGTCCCTGTGGGGTGGGGCACGCAGGGCTTTGTCTGTCTGCTATCTGAGAGGGCCCCTCCTGGGGACTGTGGACTTGAGGGCTGCAGGGTCCTTGGATGTTACCAAGTCCGCTCTGTGACACTACAGGTGGGGACACAGGTCCCAAGGGCGGAAGGGACGAGCCGAGGAGGGACTTTGTAGGAGGCATTTGGGGTTTGCCTGCCCAGGTCCCCGGGCTTGGAGAAGGGTGCTTCGGTGGGGGATGGCTGCGAGGAAGGCCACCGGCCACCTCCCCCAAGCCCCCTGGGCGGCCTCTGTGACTTGGCCGGCTAACCCCCCAACTCTCTTCCTAGAGGCCTGCGCCAGCAGGGTGGGGGCTGCCGGTGAAGCCATTGGGCCCATGTCTCCGGCCTGGCCCCCCCGCCCGGGCTCACAGTGCTCGGCGATGGTCCGGGCCCGGGTCCCGGCAGGCAGGTTACGTGTTGCCCTCTCCCACCCTAGCGGCCCCCGCTGGGGCCGACTCTTCCCAGCAGCAAGTGGCAGCCCGGGCAGAGGCCGCCGTTGCAGGCAGAGGCCCCGCTGATGCCGGCCCCGCTTGCCCCTCACACTGCCAGGTCTTCACGTGCCCCGTGTGCCAGGAGACGTTCCGCCGGAGGATGGAGCTTCGGGTCCACACGGTGTCCCACACGGGCGAGATGCCCTACAAGGTCAGGCCCGGCCTGGCCCCAGGGGTCCCCCGGCCTGGCCCTTTACTGGGGGTGGTGTCGGGCCTTCCCTGCCCATCCGGTGGCTTCTGGAAGGGCCACTCTTTCTTCCCCCGGAGGGTGGGCTCAGCCTCCCTATAGGCCTGGCCTTCACACCAGGTCGAGGAGCCTCCCGGCATCTCGGGCTTGGCCCTGCCTTTGGGTTCCCATCTCAGGAGTGACCAAGGTTCCATTGGTGTCGCTGGCTTCGGAGGTGACTGTGGGCCTGTGTTTTCAGTGCTCCTCCTGCGCCCAGCAGTTCATGCAGAAGAAGGACTTGCAAAGCCACATGATCAAGCTGCACGGAGCCCCCAAGCCCCACGCCGTAAGTGCTTGGCCGACACGCTCCCAGGCCGGGAACCAGCAAGGGGGCGGTGGCTGCGTCTACAGTGGGTGGGCTGTGAGGTTGCCGCCAAGCGGCAGGGGCGGCGGGGGTGTGTTCCTGGGGGTCCTCTGGGGCCAGCCCCACCTGCCCTTACTCTGGCCCTGCTCCCTCTGTCCTTCAGTGTCCCACTTGTGCCAAGTGCTTCTTGTCCCGAACGGAACTGCAGCTGCACGAGGCTTTCAAGCACCGTGGGGAGAAGCTGTTCGTGTGCGAGGAGTGTGGGCACCGGGCTTCGAGCCGAAACGGCCTGCAGATGCACATCAAGGCCAAGCACAGGTGGGGGTCGGCCCAGCATCCCCAGGGCCCTGCTCCCTGCTTGGGGCCGGTGAGCGGCTAGGAGGCCGTTGGCTGCCACTAGCCCCAAGTGTGGTGGCGGCCACTTTTCTGGGTGGGGGCGCCTGAGGGATGAGCAGGGAGGCTGGGGGAGGGAATTTCAGGCTAAGCCTGGGCTCTACCTCCCCGGGTGGGTTCAGTTTCCTGTGGCTTCCGGGGCGGAGCTGGTGTCCCTCGCCCTGCACTGCCCGAGCCCGCTTCCCACGGGGCAGCTCGTCGCAGCCTGTTTCCTTGGCTCTGGGGCCAGGCGTGTTCCCAGCTGCAGAGGCGTGAAGGGGGCCGCTTCGCTCGGTGAGGCCCTTCCTGTGTCCCCCGCCTGGACAGGAACGAGAGGCCGTACGTCTGCGAGTTCTGCAGCCACGCCTTCACCCAGAAGGCCAACCTCAACATGCACCTGCGCACGCACACAGGCGAGAAGCCCTTCCAGTGCCACCTCTGTGGCAAGACCTTCCGCACCCAAGGTGAGGCCGCCCGTCCCCTCCCTGGCCCGGGGCCGAGGCCCGGCGGCTGACCCCTCGCCCTGTCCCCGCAGCCAGCCTGGACAAGCACAACCGTACCCACACCGGCGAGAGGCCCTTCAGCTGCGAGTTCTGCGAGCAGCGCTTCACGGAGAAGGGGCCCCTGCTGAGGCATGTGGCCAGCCGCCACCAGGAGGGCCGGCCCCACTTCTGCCAGATCTGTGGGAAGACCTTCAAAGGTGCCTGGGCCTGCGGAAGGCTGCCCCCTCTCCAGAGTTGGCAGGGTGCCCCCGGGAGAGCAGCAGTGGCTTCCACAGGCTCCTTGGCAGCAAAGGTTCTCGCCAGGGACCCGTGTCCTTTCCTGGGAGTGAATGACTTTGAAGGGGAGTGAGTGGGGGCTCCCCAGCGTCCTCTGCAGTAGCGACCTCAGGGTGGCGCCGGAGAGCCCGGCCCTGGCAGCAGCAGCGAGGCCCCAGGCGCCTCTCCTCTCCTCCAGGCGCCATCTGCCCACCTCCTCCTCCTCCCTAACCTGGGGTCCCTTGTCCTGCAGCCGTGGAGCAGCTGCGCGTGCACGTCAGGAGGCACAAGGGGGTCCGGAAGTTCGAGTGCACCGAGTGCGGCTACAAGTTCACCCGGCAGGTAGGCGGGGGCCTGGCTCACCTCCTTGGACCCCTGAGCCCCCTCTGCACCCAGGCTGAGCCCCTGCCCCCAGGCCCAGCACACCCAGCCTGAACCCTCCTCGCCCCAACCCCCTTTACTCATAGCTGAGCCCCTTCCCCGAGTCCCCTCCCACCCAGCTGAGCCCCTCCCCCCGAGTCCCCTCCCACCCAGCTGAGCTCCCCTCAAGTCCCCTCCCACCCAGCTGAGCCCCTCCTCCTGAGTCCCCTCCCACCCAGCTGAGCCCCTCCCCCAGGCCCACCTGCGGAGGCACATGGAGATCCACGACCGGGTGGAGAACTACAACCCGCGGCAGCGCAAGCTCCGGAACCTGATCATTGAGGATGAAAAGATGGTTGTGGTGGCCCTCCAGCCACCCGCCGAGCTGGAGGTGGGCTCGGCTGAGGTCATCGTGGAGTCGCTGACTCAGGGCGCCCTGGCCTCCCAGCTCCCGGGTCAGAGACTGTGTGCGGAGGAGAGCTTCGCGGGCCCGGGCGTCATAGAGCCCTCGCTCATCATCACGGCCGCCATCCCGGAGGACTGTGACACGTAGTCCCCTGCCCACCTCAGCCCGCTGGGCCCCAGCCCCCAATAAACCACGTGACTTTGGACTTGATTGTTCCCGCCCACCCAGCCATCCCTTCCCCAGCACCCCGGATCCAAGGTGTGCTCCTTTCTGCGTGTCCTGTAGGGGAAACGGTGCCCTGCCTGCTCCACCGCGCCCTCGGAGCTCGGCCAGCAGCCTCCCGCACGGGGAGGCCTCACCTGAATGAACCTTGGGTGGGAGCTGCAGACGCTAAGCCTCTGGCCCGGGACGCGCTTGTCTTTGTCCTGTCTGGGTTCCGGATCTGGGACCGGTGGCCGGGTGGAGCAGCTGAGGTGCTGCCAGCCCTGAGGGTGGGATTCCACACTCGGCCTCTGCAGTCAGACCAGGCTGCCAGGGCCCCTGAGGATGGCAGCTGACCTCAGCCCGGTGCCCGGCTGTGTGCGGCTGACTGGATCTGGGGCCTGAGGAGGGTCAGATCTGCCGCGATTGTGCTCTGGCCCCGGGCTGGCAGCACGGCCCGGACGGGACCTTTTCCTGCGGAGAAGCTTGGTTTGCTGGCCCAGGAGGCCTGGGGCACAGGGCAGGCCAGGCCTAGAATGGCAAGAGGCCCTGGTGGTCCCCAGGTGCCTCGGCCTTGGCCTTGGGAAGAAGTGTGTGTGGGGCCCGGGAGTCAATTGCCTGCATTGACTCCTTCCTAGCACCTTTTTTGTAGCTGTGACTCGGGGCAGCTATTACTGCTGCTGCAGCTCCTGACTTCTGACGGAATCAGGGACAGTACAGATCCACAGATGGGGGTTAAATGAGGAAGCCTGTTTCAGTCCCAGTGGCGGATAACGGGCTATCCAAGCCCGGGGCTGCGTGGGTGCTGCTCTCAAGATGTCCCACTTAGGTGCCTGGCTGCCCCTCCTTGGGCTGCCTGGGTGTCATCACAGCATGGGTGGCGAGGTGCCAGGAGCAAATGTCCCAACGGGGCAAAGCTGCAAGACCTTTCTGTGCACATCAGTGTCGCCCCTGCCATGTTGGGTTGGTCTAGGCAGTCACCAAAACATCATTCCTTAAATTCAAAGGGAGTAGACAGACCCCGCCTCTCACTGGGAGGGGCATCGAGAACCTGGTGTTTACAGCTGTCCATCATCCATCAAGAGGTAGGTGCTTCTGCTCCGCCCCTGGAACGGGGTTGACACAGACGTTGGTGACAGCTGTGACCCCCAAGAACCTGGGTCAGGCCCCACCCACTCCTCATCACGGGAAGGTTCCCGAGGCCCCAGCCCCACACGGCACTAAGGTTTGAGGGGGAGACTGCATTTTTTTTTTTTTTTTGTCTTTTGTCTTTTTAGGGCCTCACTCGCAGCATCTGGAGGTTCCCAGGCTAGGGCTCTAATCGGAGCTACAGCCTCCGGCCTACACCACAGCCACAGCAACGCAGGATCCGAGCCATGTCTGCGACCTACGCCACAGCTCACAGCAATGCCAGATCCTTAACCCACTGAGCGAGGCCAGGGATCGAACCTGCAACCTCATGGCTCCTAGCTGGATTCGTTTCCCCTGCGCCATGATGGGAACTCCCCGAGAACTCCATTTTAGACCATCCACCCATCTCCCTTTACTCCTCAGCCACTAGGGAGCTCAAAGGTGAAGTCATCACTCAGGTGCCACGACTGCAGGATGCTCATGAGATATTTCGGACCCGGCACGGGGACCAGGGCACACCGTGGCCTCGCAAGACCCCCTTCCCAGCCCAGCACCGGCCACTCCCTTGGGTTCAGTGAGTTCTGCAGATGAGCGGAATGAGAGCGTCGTGGTTTTTCCCAGGGGCCTCGATTTGAGGTAAGAAGCGGTCCAGAGGTTGAGAACAGCTAAGGAGCAGGTGCCGCGAGGCCTCCCATCCCTGGGGCCTGGCCTCCTCTTTCCGCCATCTCCTGCCCTGTAACCATCCAGACGAGGAAGAGCCTGAGAGTCTCTGCCCCCAGAACCGTACCATGAGCCCCGGGTGCTCCCGGTTCCCCGCTAGCACAGGGCCGGCCCCTGGCACTGGGCCTCAGCCCAAAGGTTCCAAGACAGCAGCGGCAGGACAGAGGCAATGGCACCAGATGTATAGGAAACATTTTTATTCCAAAAAGTTACATATTGACGGGATCCTAAAACCTTCAACAGGATTCTGGACACGGAAGCCCACAGAACCGACAAATAAATACACCAATCCGCCCCATCCTCTGGGGCTGGCGCTGGGTGTTGGACACTGGAGGGAGGGTGTCCTAGTCATGAGTCTCTGAAGTCATATAAATATAGAATCTTTATAGCAGTAGATGAGCATTAAATACTAGTCACTGAATTTTCTTAACTTAACTTGCCACAGACTGGGAAAGTTGTGTACATCCAAAGAGTCTCTCCCGTCGGCCCAGCCCGTCTGTGCAGAACGCGAGTGATGGGAGCCTGGAACCCGTGCCCACAAGGAGCGAGCAGACATCAAAGATGGGGTCTGGGTGGTGGGGACCTGCGACTTTCTAGAGGGTGAACCTCACTGGCCCCACCAAACCGCCCACTAGCTGAGCAGCCGCCAGAGTGGGACCTGGTGAAGGACCGAAAACACAGGGAAGACCAGACAAAGGCCGGGGCCGGCTCCAGCCCTCGCGGCTGCCCAGAGCCGCTGCGGCGGGTTAGAGGCCGGTGCAGATGAAAGAACTGTGAACGTCGCAGCCCCCTCGGCCCAGCAAGAAAGCTCTCCCGTAAGTCAGTGTCTGTGGGAATCCCATGCCCTCGACAGGCACCGCTGCGCCCTGTGCTGCCTTCTCTGGCCGCCCGGACCCTCTACGGACAGCCCAGCAAAGGCACAGGGACTCATTCCCACAAGGTCCAGGCCCAGAGCCTTCCCCTGGGAGGCCCCCAGGCGACCTGTCACAGCAGAGAGCCCACCTCTGTGTGGCGGGTCGCACTGACCACACAGGGTGGTCTGGGGCCAAGCTTGGTGACTGGCACATACATACTCGGGGCTCCTTCAATCTCGGCAGCTCTGCCTTGCTGTTCCGCTGCCACTGACAGGTGACAAGCCATCAGGCCTGCAAAGGCACCTGAGTCGGCCTCCCCAGGGAGTGGGACAACCTCTGGATGGGCTCAGCCTGCCAGGCGGGAAGCTGGGCCAGAAAAAGGTCTGAGTTACCCCTGGAAAGTGAAGCGCGGGCTCTGGAGAGGGAGCATCTAAGGCTGTGACACCCTGGGGGAGGGTCCCCAAGGGAGCAGAGGGCCGAGCACCCACCCTGGCCAAGGCCTGAGGCAGGAAGTAACACCACCACCCCCTGCCCTCCCACTGCGCCAGCCACATGGGGCGTTCGGGAGTGGCCGGCTGAGCCATGACCCAAAGGGACCAGAAGGGCTGGCTGTGAGCTGGGGTCGCTCCAGCGCGGGTTCCAGAGCAAGACGGCTGCGCTGACCTGACCGTGACGACGCCCACCGGGGCTCCTCCGGGGACACAGAGGCAAGACAGGGCCCCGCCCCGCAGCCCCAGAGGCCACAAGGCTTCTGGTCAATAAACGGGTTTTAAGTGCCATTTGTGAAGATGGTGAGAAATTTTTTTTTTCTTGGTGAGGACACACGTATCTAACAAGGAAGACGTAAATGATCCGCCCCCCCTTCCCTGGAAGGGAAGTAGGACAAAGGCAAAGGCTGCCTTGGGGACCTTGCAGGGGACACGACCACTGATACACGGAAACACACTCCTCAGAGAAAATCAGAGATGCCGGTTAAGGGGTCTCCCAGGAGCTCCCGCCACCCGCCTGGACGAGCCGGGCATCCTAGGAGCTCACGGCATCTCCTCACCTGCAGAGCTTCAGAAACGGTGCTGGGGCAGAGGGAAAACCGAACTGGGAGTTCCCCGGCAGCCTAGCGGTTAAGGACTCAGAGTGTTACTTCTGTGGCGCAGGTTTGATCCCTGGCTTGGAAACTTCTGCATGCTCTGGGCACAGCCAAAAAAAAAAAAAAAAAAAATCTCAAAGCAGACCCTGTTTCTAGCTGCCACCCCTTCTCTGAAGGGAAGGTCAACCATGTTTGAAACTTTGCAACCAACTACCAAGGCCGCCCTGGCCCGGGCTTCCTGGAGAGGCAGCCAAGGTCCTGCGGCTGCCTGGCTGGGCCGCAGCGACCGAGTCCCAGGGTCCCCAGGGAAGCGCTACGACCCTGCACTTGCAGGCTTTCATCCTCTCCTGCACTGGCCCGGGACGAAGGTCTCTGAGGCCCCCAAGCCAGGTGGGGACACACTAGCACCTGCCTTGGCCCAGGTCCACCAGAGACAGAAAACACTCGGCAGGTCCCTCTGGGCCCCTTTCAAGCCATGCCCCTGTCCGATCCCACAGCCTTGTGCCCCCATGTCTGAGCTCCCCCAGGGGGTCCAGCCTTGAGGGATATTTTGGTCTGAGACCCCAGCAGGGGCGGGGGCCGCAGCTGGCAGGCAGACCCCCTCCATTTGGGAAGCCAGCCTGCCACACGTCCAGCACCGGCTATGGAGTTGGAGATCCCAACCCACTGCAGCCATTCTCAATGCTCTGGGACAGCAGGGCCTGGAGGAAGGCCGAGCGAGGCCAAGGTCACTCCCAGACTCTTCTGGAAGGGCCCCTCCACTTCTGCTGGTACCCCAGAAGCGGCCCTCTCTCCTGATGGGGGAGAAAGTAGGCACAGCTGGTGGCTGCAGCAGGGGTGAGGTGGGGGGTCTGTGGGGGGTAATGGGGGACTTGCTGGCATCAGAGACGTATGGCACGGAGGCAGATCTTCCTGGGCCAAGGGTGGGGCTTTCGTGACCGGCTTGGGCCCCAGCAGCTGCGACTCAGGCTCTAAAGGCACAGAAACCTGCCACATGGCAGAGCCAGAGGCCCGCGCCCCACCCGTCGAGCCCAACCTGTCCTTGTGCAGGAAGGAAGCGGGCGCAGCCCCCAGAGGTGCCGGGGTACCTGCACTGAGGCCCTCCCCGGGCCAGGCCGGGGCTAGTGCAGCTCGGCGGGGTTCTGTGGCGGCCGGGGCCGGCCCACGTCCATGTCACTGCCGCCACCGTCCAGCTCAAAGCCGCGTCCTCCCAAGGGCGTCTGGGGCATGAACTGGCGGAAGATGCTGACGCTGCCGTGCCAGAAGGTGGGCTCCGGGAGCCGCCCCACCACACTCCACGCCCGCGTCTCCGGGTCGTAGGCCTCCACCACGTCGGAGAGCTCAAACGTGTTGTCATAGCCTCCGGACACATAGACCTTCCCCCCAAGGACGGCCAGGCTGCCCCCGACGTGCACCTGCGGGCGAGGGGGGCCTGAGTGGAGGCTGGCAGCGGGCACGGGAGGGGCCCGGGGCCCTCGGGACGGGCGGCCCCGCCACTTCCTGGAAGTGATGCTAGGAGCTGCCCTCCGCACACGTCCAGGACGAGCCAAGGCCCTTCCAACACCCGGTTTGGAAGCGAGGGCTCCAGGCCCCTGCTGGTCTCTCTGGTGGTCAGGGGGCCGCCGAGGTGGTCTCCCTTTGAGCGGCCGGCCATCAGCCCTGTCGGCAGGCCTGAGTGTCCTCCCACCCAACAGATGGGCAAACTGAGCCTCACGTGGCCGCCAGAGGCAGAGCTGGGACTGGCTCCAAAGTCTGGGCCCTGAACCGTGAGGCCAGATTACGTTATGGCTTCCCACGTCGCTGCTGTGAGTACAGGGAGCTCACTATGGGGAAAATCAAAGTCACGTTTCCTAAAGGTGAGGACGTTAAGTGAGCTGTGACACGTAAACCGTGACATCTGCCATGCAGAGCTGCTGTGACAGCAGGGCTGGGAATTTGGGCTTGGTTTTGGTTTGCTTTTCAGGCCCACACCTGTGGCATATGGAGGTTCCCAGGCTAGGGGGTCGAATTGGAGCTACAGCTGCCGGCCTACACCACAGCCACAGCAACTTAGGATTCAAGCCGTGTCTGTGACCTTATGGCAATGCGGATCTTTAACCCACTGAGCGAGGCCAGGGATAGAACCCACATCCTCCTGGATGCTGGTTGGGTTCTCAACCTGCTGAGCCAAGACAGGAACTCCAGGTCTAGACACTTGAAAGAAGGTAGAAAATAAAGATACGGGCCGGTGTAGAGGTCTGCCTGGGACTGAGGAGGCTGCCCGCGTGGCCACATGCCGCTGAGCCCTCCCGGCTCCATCACACCGTCAAACTCAACACCCTCTCCTCAACAAGGGGAGTGAGGAGAGACCCCTATGAGGCAGCAGCAGCGTGGGCACACAGCAGGTGCTCAGTAAATGCATTCCCAAGGCCAATCCCCACGACGTCCTCGTCTGACCTCAACCCCACCCCAGCGGGCCCCTTGCTCTCTGCTCCAGCCACACCAGGCTGAGGGCTTGCTAGGACCCACCAGGCACGCCCCAACCCAGGGCCTCTGCGCTTGCTTCTCTCGGTGCAACACTTCCCAGCATGCTCCCTGGCTCACAGCAGGTACTCGGTGAACATGCGTCCGCTGTGCGACCCTGGAACCTTATTTACGGTCTCTGTTCTGGTGACACCTCCCCGCCCCAAGTGCGAGCCGAGGACAGCAGCAGCCCTCTGTTCAGGGAGGTAACACTGGCTAAGTGCCCAGCACTGGCCCTGCCCCCAGATACTCATGCTGCCACTTTGGCTGGAAACCAGGAGCAGCCTGTGCCCCCAGGGCCGGCGTGCCCGCAGACGTACCTGATTCATGGATGGGATCTTATCCCACTCGTTCTTGGTGGGGTTATACACGTCCACCTCGGCCGAGTCGTCCCTGGGCGGGAGGAGGGAAGAGCGGGTCAGGCGAGCAGGAAGCACCCGGGTGTCGAGGGCTGGAGAGACCGGCACTCTCCTTTGGGGACCTCTGGGATGCTCCCTGGCGGTCCCCTGGCCAGTGGGACCCTATCTCCGGTGTGCGGGGGCTGATGCCGGGGCCCTGCGTCTACCTGGCCTGGGATCTGAGGGCAGAACCCAGCCTTGCTGTGCAAACTCAAAGAGCGTGGCTCTCAACCCCTGCCCTGCAGCCCGGCACCAACGTGGCTGCCCCTCCCCTCGCCGTGGTCACACAGGCCAGCTTCACAACCCCCACCCCAATCTTGACTCACCCCCCCTTTTTTCTTCTGTCTTTTTAGGGCCAACCCGCGCGGCATATGGAGGTTCCCAGGCTAGGAACTATAGCTGCTGGCCCACGCCACAGCCACAGCAACTGGGGATCTAAGCTGCATCTGCGACCTGCACCACAGCTCACAGCAACACCAGATCCCTAACCCACTGAGCGAGGCCAGGGATCGAACCCACATCCTCACGGATCCTAGTCAGGTTTGTTAACCACTGAGCTATGACGGCCACACCTCGACTCATCCTTCTGATGTGGACGTGTGCCCTCCACAGCTGACCAGTCTAGGCCAGGGCTCCCGCCTCACTGCACAGCCCCACGCGCCCCAGACCGCGTCTCAACCACTGCCCTCACCACTGCTGCTGGCCCCCCGCCCCCCACTCCAATCCCGGCCCGCTCAGTGCTGTGTCCTGGGTGACCAGCAGGACGACCGCCGTCACAGGAATGAGGACACCAGCACCCTCCAGTCTTGTCTGACACGCGCCTGAGCCCTGCAGTAAAAGCCTCAAAGGCACGGCCTTGAAACGCAAAGACACGATCCCGCAAACTGCGTACTGACAGCATCGCTGATGGCAGGTCAGGGGTCAGCAGGCGGGCCAGGCAGTAAATACCTTAGGCCTTTCAGAGCAGACGGCCGCTGCAGCAGGTCCCCAAGGCTGTTGCCGAGAACAAAAGCAGCCAGACGTACAAGGGCGCTGCCTTCATGCCCACAAAGCCTCATTTAGGGACCCAAGTGTGAATTTCACATAACTTTCCGCACATCGTGAGATATTACTCTCGCTTTGATTTTTTTTCCTGCCACCACTTCAGAACGTGGAGACCATGTGGTGTGTGTCCAGTATGATGACGATAATGAGCGCGGGGACGCGCCGGCCTGCCCTCCCTTACAGAGAAGCTTCGGCCAGAAGGTGCCAGGCTGGATGGGGCTCTCAGCCCATCACTGCTAACAGCCCAGGACAGCAGCGGCTGGCCAGCTGAGACCTCACACAGCAGGAGGGGTGCCTCCCTGTTCCAGCACTTTCTGGACAGGGGCTACCCCAACAGGTAGCATTCTGAGCAGGGGAGCAGCTGAAGTGCCAAAGTGCACGAACCCATCGGTCAAGGGCACGAGTCTTGCCCCCTTCCCTCTCACCCACACTCTCAGGTGAGGCCAGGCCCCCACGACTCACCCGGAGGACAGTCTGCCTTTCTTTTCGTTGCCTTTTTTTTTTTTTTTTGGTCTTTTTAAGGCTGCACCTGCAGCATATGGAGGTTCCCAGGCTAGGAGTTGAATCAGAGCTGTGGCTGCCGGAAAATGCTACAGCCACAGCAATGCGGGATTCCAGCCACATCTGCAACTTACACGGTAGCTCACGGCAATGCGGATCCTTAACCCACTAAGCGAGGCCAGGGATCAAACCTGTGTCCTCATGGATCCTAGTCAGGTTCATTACTGCTGATCCACGATGGGAATTCGCTGTTCATTTTTTTCTTTTCAAGGATGTACCCAAGGCCTATGGACGTTCCCCAGCTAGGGGTCCTATAGGAACTGCAGCTGCCATCCTACACCACAGCCACAGCCACAGCCACAGCCACGCCAGAGCTGAGCAGCATCTGTGACCCATGCTTGTCACCAACGCCGGATCCTTAACCCACCTGCATCCTCACAGAAACCATGTCGAGTTTTTAATTCACTGAATCACGACGGGAACTCCTACTTTGTGTGTTTGTTTTGTTTAATACAGCGCATTTTTTGGCCACACCCACAGCATGCAGAAATTTCAGGGCCAGGGATCGAACCTGGGCCACAGTGGCGACCCAAGCTGCTGCAGTAACAATGCTGGGTCCTTAGCCCACTGTGCCACCAGGGCTGCCTTTCTAGACTGCTCGCTCTCTCGGCCAGGTTTGGTGGCTGGGGCCGGCGTGCATGAGCAGAGCTGAACCCACCTCCCCTGGCCTCTGTGGCTCAAGAGAACCTGTGCACAGGCTAACAGTGGGCCTGGGAGGAACCGGCCATGTGCACGTGGGGTGATTTAGCCACCGGCCAGCAACACTGACCAGGAGGAGGAAGGCCAGGGCCCTTCCCGCGGAGGCAGAGGCACGGACCTGGCATGTTTGGCGGGACAGCAGGTGGGAGGACACTCTCTAAGGCGCCTGGCCTGGAATTACCAGGAGGGGCCGAAGCCAAGGTTCTGGAAGTCTCCTAAGTCGTATTTATAGCCGTCTCCACCCCGTCTTTGTAGACATTACCACGACCTAGGGGAGGGAGAGCTGGGCGAAGGGTCAGATGATGTTTTATAACAGGACCGGGGGCTGGCTGGGATTCTGGGCCTTTCTCGGAGCAGACCGTGGCTTCCTGGGACGTGGCGAGGCCTGGCCCCTTGGCCACTTGCGTGACAAGCACCATCACCTCTGTTTCAGATATGTTCTCCCAGAAAGCCTGAGCGGGAGCCTCGAGTCAGGGCAGAGGCAGACAAGGCCCAGCGCAGCTTGGACAGTGAGAGGAGGCTGGGCCGAGGAGCACACTGTCCTTGTCCTCCGAGGCCCCCAATTCAAAGCCTTAGACGGGGAGCTCCCATGTGGCTCAGCGGGTTGAGGATCCGGCACTGTCAATGCAGTGGCCAGGGTCACTGCTGTAATGCAGGTTCGATCCCTGGCCCGGGAACTTCCCTCCTGCCAGCAGTGTGCACCCCCCGCCAAAGACTCAGGCAGAAAGGGGACAGAGGGGACGGCTGCGCGCAACTTACCCATCCATCCTGGTCCCGTAGCTTCAGGCAGGCTCTGGGCCAGGGAGGGGAGCAGCAGATAAACACCTACCAGCACGTATGTACGTACACACGCACACACACACACACACGCAGATGCCGTAAGTAGCAGGCAGGCGCTCCTAGCTCCTTGGATGCCCCCTGGCCCATCAGGAGGGGACATTTGGCTGCGACAAGTCATCAAGATCCACAGACGCCTGTCCCATCAGCTGCCCATCTATGGCCGCTGCCGAGCCTGGCCCAATGAGGCCGTGACGTGGTGACAGCCCATGGCACCTGGGCTGGACGTCCTCGGTTCTAACCCTGTGCCACCACTTACAGCCTGTGGCTGCTAACAAGTCCCTGATTAACCCTCTAAGCCCATGCTTGGCCACCTGTGAAACAGGGGCCAGGGTGGTTCCCATCTCACGGGGATCAGCGATGAAAATGCCCAGGAAGCAGGCAGCCTTAGGGACCCCAATCGGCCCCGGCCTGGTCCAGAGTGGCCGCGAGACCCCTGGAGAACAGCGTTCTTTCAACAACGCTCAGGAGCCCTCCCTGTGCCAGGCCAGGCGGGAAGAGAACAGACGGAACCCACGGGAACGGACCGGAGGGGACGTGCGGCTTTCCGCAGGGGGGACGGGCTGATCCCTCCGCCTGCCAGGGAGGAGAGGGTCCCTCTGTAAAGAACCCCCCCAAACCAAAGACTCGAATGTCCAGAAAATTCTCCTCTGGTCTTAAAGATTCGAAGTCCCTTTCAGTAAACACCATGTGAGACCAACCAGAGCTTCACCCACCAGGTGAAGTCCTGCTAAAGAGACACAACTGATTTGGCATTTATGACTCTCAAAAAGTTACCTGAAAGGACCTGGCTCCCTCAGGCTCCCCTGAGACGCATGAGGTCCCCAGAGGCCACAGAGACCACTCTAAGACATGGGGGCACAACGAAGGCTGCAGGCCAGAAAGAGCCAGCCTCAGAGCCCCACTGTGCCTCGGTTTCCTCATCTGTGAAATGGGGAGACCAGTGGTGCCGTGCTTAGCACAAGGCCTGGTAAAAAGATCACGCACCAGAGTTCCCGTCATGGTGCAGCAGAGACGAATCTGACTAGGAACCATGAAGTTGTGGGTTCGATCCCTGGCCTTGCTCAGTGGGTTAAGGATCCGGCGTTGCCGTGAGCTGTGGTGTAGGTCACAGACATGGCTCGGATCTGATGTTGAAGTGGCTGTGATATAGGCCAGTGGCTACATCTGATTGGACCCCTAGCCTGGGAACCTCCATATGCCGCGGGTGCAGCCCTAAATACCCCCAAAAAAAAAAGGATCACACACCGATCTCGGCCGCTGGAGACCCACCTGATGAAGTACATGAGTCCGTTCAGAGTCACTGTCTTGGGGGCAAAGGACCAGGGCGGGAGCTGGCCACAGTCCACCAGCGACCACAGGTCCATCTCCGGGTGGTAACACTGCATCACCATGGTCTCCTTGCCGGCCAGGGAGCCCACGGCGTAGAGGCGGCCGCGGCAGGCTGTGGTCGAACAGTTGTCCATGGGGTAGGTCATGGGCTGCAGGGCCTCCCAGGAGTCGGTGGTGTGGTCGTAGCGCTCCGTGCTGTCGGCGGCCACCACGTACAGCAGCCCGTCCAGCACGGAGGAGCTGTGGTACTCCCGGGCCTTCAGCATGGGCGCCACCTCCGTCCACTCGTTCACGCTCGAGTTGTACCTCCACACGCAGTCATAGAGCCGGGAGCCATCGGACCCGCCTGCGGGGGTGCGCGACGGGCACACGGTCAGCCAGCGCCCACGCGGGGCGAGTCACCCACTGGGCACTCCCTGAACTTCCGAGAGGGAGTGACCCCCCACCCCCCCAGCTCCATGTAAACACACATCGGGAGTTCCCTGGCAGTCTAGTGGTAAGGACTCAGCGCTTTCACTGCTGTGGCCCAGGTTCAATCCCCGGCCTGGGAACTGAGAAGGCACATCAAGCCGCGGCATGTTGCGGCTGAAACCAAACCAAACCACACTTCCTCTCTCCCCGAGGCCCAGGCAATGATGCTGAGCACTGCCCAGGAGGACGGTCGAGCCTCGGGCCATTAACAAACAAATCTCCGGGGCCGAGCCAAGGCACAGAGGCTGCAATTCTAAGTAAACCGCAACCGCAGTCTGGAACCCCCACACGTGGTCAAACACCTCAACTGGACTGGGCGTCAAGTCTTAGAACCCACGCTCCCAGGAAGCTACAAAGCACGTGGGAGGGTGCCTGAGGACTTGTGCACCAAATTCTAGGCTTCCTGTGCGCCCCCTAACCAGAGCCGTGCCAGGATGGGGTTAGGGCAAATATACAGCACACCGCCAGCAAGAAAATAACCCAGGAGTTCCCGTCGTGGCTCAGTGGTTAACGAATCCGACTAAGAACCATGAGGTTGCGGGTTCGATCCCTGGCCTTGCTCAGTGGGTTAAGGATCTGGCGTCGCTGTGAGCTATGGTGAAGGCTGCAGACACGGCTCGGACCCCGCATTGCTGTGGCTATGGCGAAGGCCGGCATAGAGGCCAGAGAGGCGCCGGATCCGAGCCGCATCTGCAACCCACGACGCAGCTTGTGGCAACACCATATCCTTAACCCACTGAGTGAGGCCAGGGAGCGAACCCGCACCCTCGTGGATACTAGTCGGGTTCATCACCCGCTGAGCCACAAAAGGAACTCTCAGTCATGTGCAAATTGCTAACATGTTTTGTCTGGAAAAACTCATCAAGCTGTACAAGTACGATGTACACTTTTCTGTCTAAATTTCAAAAAGGGGCTAAAAACCAGCCAACCAACCAAACAAAATGCGGTGGTGCTGCCTGTAACCATCACATTAAACCACCAATTAAACTAGACATCTGAGGAGTTCCCGTCGTGGCTCAGTGGTTAAGGAATCTGACTAGGAACCATGGGGTTGCAGGTTCGATCCCTGGCTTTGCTCAGTGGGTTAAAGATCCGGCGTTGCCGTGAGCTGTGGTGTGGGCTGCAGACACGGCTCGGATCCCGCGTTGCTGTGGCTGTGGCAAAGGCCGGCCGCTACAGCTCCTGTTAGACCCCTAGCCTGGGAACCTCCATACGCCGCGGGTGCGGCCCTAGATAAGGCAAAAAGACAAAAAAAAAGCAAAAAAAAAAACCTAGACATCTGAATTCCCACCATGTGAAGGAACCCCAAGAACCCTGGGGGTGGAGTTCCCCGCTGCCCCGTGGCCTCGGCCACGGGGGACAGAGCAGAGCAGGCTGGCATTCCATCTGGCTCGCTGCCCTGAGCTTTTAAAAACAGAAGACAAAGTCCTTGCTAAGTCCTTTCTGCCTGCTTCTTCCTTCTAGAGGAGAGCTGTGTCAGAGGCAGCTGAAGCCACTTTCTCGCCCCCCTGAATTCCCTACAGGCAGCTGTAGGGAACGACCCAGCCACCTGTCTAAACCCAAAGGATTAGTTGCTCGGCTGAGACATTTATGGAAGGGTGTGCAAAGCTGGGGCGAGTTCGACCAGTTCCGGGAGTTCACTGCCTAGGCCTCGGTGGTGCTGGTGGGGGGGTGCGGTGCAGCAGTGCAGGAGGGAAAGTTCCCAAACACAGGGCCCACCTGAGATGAAAGGAATGGATTCTAGAAGATTCCCGCACAGGCCGGACCTGGAGCTGCGGGCCAAGGAAGCTGCGGCTGCAGAGCCAAGCCAGTCCTCAGGCCAGGACGCGCCCCACCCGCCAGCTCAGAGCCCCACGGAATCCCAGAGCGGGTCTGGCAGCTGGTTTTCTCCTGAACGTGCCAGGCTGGACCGGGCGTTGTGATGGCCCAGCCCACGTCTCCCAGCCAGCCCGATCCAGCCCTCGCCCTGCAGGCCCCGCAGGCCCCGCATCGGGATCTTTCCTTATATAGCCCGTCACACAGCCCGCCCCTCCTCGGCCCACGCGAGGCGGTGGCCTCCTGTTTGAACCGGGATTCATCTCCAATAAAAAATGTGGGAGATGCCCAGGACTGGGGCGGGCCCGCCCAGCATGACTCGGCACAGTTTTGGGGTTTGGGCCAAGTAACTGGAAGAAAATCACTTAGCATGTGACTCTGTTTACAGTCGCTGAGCAGGCAGCAGCCTAAACACCACGTGATCGACTACACTGGGCCTAGGTGCAAGTCCGAGGGAATGCCGTCACTGGTGACGCTGGGAGTGAGGGTGTCAGGACGCCTGTGCTGCTCAGCTGTAGGGAGAAGTGTCCGAGGGGGAGAGGGGATGTGTCACAGGGCGTCAGTCCCTGGACTGTCCCCGGATTCCCTAGGGAGAAAAAGAACTCATTGTGTGGCGGGACAGCTCCAGTAACTTCCAACGGGTGGGGGCACCTCCCGGCAACGAGGGGGCTATCCAGGCAGGCCCCGCCGGCGGGGAGGACCCACAAACAGCAGCTTGTCCTCACTCACACAAGGGGTTCTTCTTCTTCGTCTAAAGTATCACCCTGGCATGTAATCGCGTGCCAGCCTGGGGGTGGGGGAGGGGCGGGTCAGTGGCCGCCTGTACCCAGGTGCGGGCCGGGATCCCAGGTGCTGTGGGTTCGTCTGCAGGTGGATGTGGTCCCCCGGGGTGCGCGGGGAGTCCGGCCAGCCCAGGGTCCAGCAGACCAGCCCCCAGCCCACTCACCCGTCACGTAGATGTCGTTGCCCAGTGCCACGATACTGTAGCCCCCGCCCAGGTGGTCGGGGAACTCGGCCAGGTAGCGCCACTGGCCCGTCTGCGGGTTGTAGCAGTCGACGGTGACCAGCTCGTCGCAGTCCTGGTCGCAGCCGCCCACGAGCACGAGGATCTCGGCGAGGCCGGTGGAGGGGCGCGGGCGCATCCTGGGACAGGGCCCGCGGTCGTGGCGGTCGTAGCGCGCCGCCTGGAAGTCGCGCGCCTCGCGCAGCAGGCGCAGGCAGGGCGGGCAACGGGCCACCAGCGGCTCGGCCTCGACGTGAGCCAGCAGGTAGAAGCGGCGCACGAAGGGCAGGCGCACGGCCTCGAGCAGCTGGGGCCAGTGCACCGCGCGGCGCGGCGGGTCGGCGCGCACCCAGCGCAGGGCCAGCTGGTAGGCGGCCTCCTCCTTGGGCACGCACAGCCCGTCGTCGCGCAGGTAGCGCAGCAGCCGCGCCAGCGGCAGCCTCTCCAGCTGCTCGGCGCCCAGCTCGCCCACGTGGCGCAGGATGAAGCGCTGCGCCGCGCTCGCCAGCCCCGCGCAGCTGAAGGCCTCGGCGAAGTCCTGCATGTCCAGGCAGTTGGCCAGGTCGAGCTGCTGTTGCAAAAAGGCGCCGCACGCCTCCTTCACGGCCGGGAACTGCAGCAGGTCGGCGGCGCGCAGCAGCGGCTCGGCGTTGTCGCCGCTCACGGCCACGCGGCCCGTGTAGCTGAAGTCGAGCAGCAGCTGTAGCATGTCGGGCGGCACGCCGTGCAGGCGCACCCGTTCGGCGCGGCTCTCGCGCAGCTGCCCTGCGAACATGGCGCGGAAGTAGGGGCTGGCGGCCGCCAGCACGGCGCGGTGTGCGGGGAAGTCGCGCCCGCCCGCCGCCTCCAGGGTCACGTCCAGGAACTTGCGCTCCGCGCGGAGCTGACTCAGGCCGCGAAGCAGGCTCAGGGCGTGCGCGGGGTCCGAGAAGGGCAGCACGGCCAGAGGAGCCGGCCGCTCCATGGCGCCTTCGCTGGGGGAGCGGGGCCGCTGCGCGCTCTGCTCGGAAAGGCCGCGGCCGGGGCCAGCGGGAGAGACGCTGAACGCTGGACGCCGCCGCTATAAATACTGCCGGGCGCCTCGGCCTCGGAGGAGGGGGCAGGGTCGGGCGGGGGCGGGGCGTCTGCGGCACCGCCCACTTAACCCCTCCGGGCCCGGCGCCGCCTCCCGCCCCGCCGCTCTGCCGAGCGCGCTGACTCGCCTCCCCTCGCGCGCTCCCGCCCCCGTACTCCAGGCTGAGTCACCGCCGCCCGCGCCGCCTCCTCTCTCCGCCCTTCCGGGTCTTCCTGCAGCCTCCCGCCGACGCCTGAGCCAGGGACACCGAGTGACAAGTGTCCTGTCCTGGGGCGGCTGTGCGCTGGGATCCGGGGCCTCCAAGGCCTGCCATCACCCGCTCAGACCCGGCTGCTCAACAAAACCCGGTGGGGGGGGAAGAGAAGGCACCGCTTTCGCGCCAGACTTCCCAACTGCTCCAGGGCGACTGGGGACAATGACTTTTTTCCTTTTCCTTTTATTTATTTATTTATTTGTTTGGATTCCACTAGTTCCGAGGGTGGCTAGTTAACCCTATCTCGAGACAGATTTCAAACGACAGCATTTTTTTCAGTTCGGGACCAAAGCATAAACAAGTATGAGGTCTTTGGGTGACGCTTTTTTTTTCAGCGCGTCAGCGACATGGGGCCAGATGCCAGGATTCCGCCTCACTGTGTTCCTGCAGGAGGTTCAAATTTGACCAACTCGGTCATTAACTTCCGTCAGCATGCAAGGCGCAAGGCACAGTTTCCGACTTGTAGAGACTCTTCCAGGCTCGTGAGCTGCCCTCGGAAGAGGGTCAGGCCTGCTCTGGCTGCATTAGGTCACCCTGGCCTCCTCCTCGTCTGGAAATGAAGTGGGAAAAGCAGAAAACAGGGTAGGAAAAACCCATGACAATTCATGAGTATACTATTAAGCTGAACAAAAAGCTGAAGCGCCAGAAAATAATTCCAGGGAAAAACAGCAGTTTTTCCTGTTTCATGAGAGGGGCACAGGGTTGGCGAGCATGGGGGTGGGCTGGAGCACAGGGCCCTCAGCTCAAGGTCAGATAGAGGATTACCTTAAAAACCAGGGGATATCGGAGTTCCCCTTGTAGCTCAATGGGATAGGAACCAGACTAGTATCCACGAGGATGGGGGTTCAATCCCTGGCCTCCCTCAGTGGGTTAAGGACCAGGATTGCCTTGAGCTGTGGTGTAGGTGGCAGACGTGGCTGGGATCTGGCGTTGCTGTGACTGTGGCGTAGGCTGGCAGCTGCAGCTTCGATTCGATCCCTAGCCTGGGAACTTCCATATGCCTCAGGTATGGCCCTTTAAAAAAAAAAAAAAAAAAAAAAGCAAGAAGTTCCCTTCTTGGCTCAGTGGTTAACGAATCCGACTAAGAACCATGAGGTTGCGGGTTCGATCCCTGGCCTTGCTCAGTGGGTTAAGGATCGGGCGTTGCCGTGAGCTGTGGTGTAGGTCGCAGACGCGGCTCGGATCCCGCGTTGCTGTGGCTGTGGCGAAGGCCAGCGGCTACAGCTCCTGTTAGACCCCCTAGCCTGGGAACCTCCATATGCCGCGGGTGCGGCTCTACATAATGGCAAAAAGACAAAAAAAAAGCAGAAAAACCAAACCAAAAATCCCACACACTAACATCCCCCCCCAAAAAAAAAAACGGGATATGGCTGCTCAGATATGTCACAGTCACTTATGGGTGAAGAAAGAAATCTTCCTTACTTTGGTTCCAATGTATTCAATACCGGGGCTGCATTTTCACTGAAACCACATGAAAAAAATTCTCTTACTTGGAGGCCATTTTTTTCTTTAGTTTAATGTATGCTTTACTCAGATTCAGAAAAGACCCTTATTCCGGGAGTTTCCAATGTGGCTTTTCCCGTCTCTGCAGTGCTGGGATGCAGGTTGGATCCCTGGTCTGGCACTGTGGGTTAAGGATCTGATCCAGGACTCTGGAATTTCATAAACCACGGGGCAGCCGAAACAGAAAGAAGACCCTTCCTGCGCCTGTTTTGCAGATGAAGCCTGGGTTGCTGTTATACGATAGCCCCCCCCTGCCCTGTAGGCCCGGCAAAGACATTCCTGCTAGAAGCCTCACTCAGCTCACACCCACGTGAGTCCCAGGGCCGGCGGGGCACACCGGCAGTTGCTGTCATTTCTCAGTTCCAGCTCAGTCGGTACAGCCTTTGGAGAAGACATCTTGTTTTTATTCCTGCTCTGAAATGAGAACTGGAGGCTTTCTCTTCTGCTCATGAATCTCTCATCATCTCGCCTTGAGAGGAATCTGGGTCTAAATTTCAGCACGGGACGCACAGCCTTAAGTCAGAAGACATTCAGGTACCCAGGCGGGCTGCCTGTTGCCCGTAGATGGACTGTTCACATAGCTATTAATGGCAGCGGCAGCATTCCTGGGCCCAGGAGCCGGGCCAATAAGCTTACTTGCTCAGGCTTTGTGACAAGAAAGTCTGAGTAGCCAGGAAGTGGGATTTTGTAGGGAAAAGTACTACAGTCCCTCTAGGTCAGAACTCATCCACCTGGATTGTATCAAATCTTTAAATCAATACTATAGTTAAGAACCAGAGTTCATTTTGAGTATTCCTAACAACACGGGCATTTAACTGACGGTCAGCTTCAGTCTGAAGAATAATGATGTCAGTATCTATTGAAATGGAAAGCTGTTCATGCTATAATATCTAGCAAAAAAAAAAAAAATCTCATTATTCATAGTATAACCCAGTGTGTTATATGTGTTCATTGCCTACCAAAAAAACAGTGAAGATAACATTTTCTCTAGGTGGCTAGCTTTGTTTCCTGTCTTTGTCTATTAAACATATAAAATCTGTGTACTAGAGAAATATTGAATCACTGTAAAATTAAAAATTCAGTTAAGAATGAGAAAAAATTATATTATTAATACCCTAGACCTAACAGAAGAGCATTTAAAGCCATGTGTATATAAGTCAATAAAGGAATGTGGTTAGAAGAGAAAGGAACAGATTTAGACTTATCAGCTGTGTTTGGAATTTTTAATAACTTGCTAAGCCAAGCATGCTATTTAGTTCCCTTTTTTTTTTGGTCATTAATCTCATGAGTTCAAAATGGGAATGTGAGAAATTCATTCAGTACAACATGACAGTGTGATGGATACAGTCAGCAAACTGTATTAACTAAGGGGATTTAAATTTCTTAGCTATCCAACACTCTGGCCTGGTGCAAACACCATTGTTTGGTGAGGAAGGTGTTAACTCCAGCCAACAAAGAACAGTTGGTGGGCAAATGTATTTTTTTTTTGTCTTTTTTTATGGGGGTGAGGGCAAAACCACAGATGGAAGTTCCCAGGCTAGGGGTCCAGTCGGAGCTACAGCTGCCGGCCTACAGCACAGCCACAGCAACACAGGATTCGAGCCGCATCTACGACCTACACTACCGCTCAAGGCAACGCCGGATCGCTAACCCACTGAGGACAGGAATGGGAGCCATATCCTCATGGATATTGGTCAGATTTGTTTCCACTGCGCCAAACAGTAACTCCCAGAAAATGTATTTAAAGACAAATCTTTAGCCTTGAAAGTTTTTTTTTTTTTAAGGGCCGCACCTGGGGCATGGGGAGGTTCCCAGGCTAGGGGTCAATGGGAGCTGTACCTGCCGGCCTACACCACGGCCACAGCAACACCAGGTCCAAGCCGTGTCAGGCCAGGGATCAAACCTGCATCCTCATGGATGCTAGTCAGATTCGTTAACGCGGAGCCACGATGGACACTCCTAGCCTTGAAAGTTTTAGAACCGTATCTCTTCTAAGATCATAAAAATGGTCTTTGTCCAAGTGACTTTATAATAATGTAATTTAATGTGATTTAACAAATAATGGGAAGTTCCCTTCATGACTCAGCTGTTAACAAACCCGACTAGGATCCATAAGGATGCAGGTTCAATCCCTGGCCCTGCTCAGTGGGTTAAGGATATGGCTTTGCTGTGAGCTGTGATGTAGGTCAAAGACATGGCTCGGATCCCGTGTTGCTGTGGCTGTAACGTAGGTTGGCAGCTGTAGCTCTGATTTAATCCCTAGCCTGGGAACTTCCATATGCCGCCGGTGCACCGTAAAAAGCAAAACAAACAAACAAAAAACACAAAAAAACTGCTGTTACCTTTTTTCCTTTTCTTTGAGAACACATAGGAACACGTACAATAGTATTTATGGAGTCACAAAGAAATTGCACCTTTTTCCTGTTTACACTAATTTTTCTGATTCTAGATTGCCTAAGGTGTGATTTTTTTTTTTTTTGGTCTTTTGTCATTTCTTAGGGCCGCACCAGGCTAGGGGTCTAATCGGAGCTGTAGCTGCCGGCCTACACCACAGCCACAGCAACGCAGGATCTGAGCCGTGTCTGCAACCTATACCACAGCTCACGGCAACGCCAGATCGTTAACCCACTGAGCAAGGCCAGGGATCGAACCCGCAACCTCATGGTTCCTAGTCGGATTCGTTAACCACTGAGCCATGACGGGAACTCCCTAAGGTGTGATTTGTAATGCACTTAGTACATATAAAATTTTCCTCTCAGGAGTGTTACAGTATTCTTTATTAAGTGCATTTTTTTTTTTTTTTTTGTCTTATTAGGGCCATATCCTCAGCATAGGAGGTTCCAAGGCTAGGGGTCAAATCGGAGCTACAGCTGCTGGCTACAGCCACAGCAATGTCAGATCCAAGCTGCATCTGTGACCTGCACCACAGCTCACAGCAACACCAGATCCTTAACCCACTGAGCGAGGCCAGGGATCGAACCCGAGTCCTCATGGATACTAGTCAGGTTCATTAACCACTGAGACATGCCAGGAACTCCTTATATATAAATAAGGAGTTATATATAAGGAACTCTTTATATATAAATGCCATACTGCAAGTAAAAACATTTAATTTGAGGAGTTCCCGTTGTGGCGCAGCAAAAACAAATCCAACTAGGAACCATGAGGTTTCGGGTTTTATCCATGGCCTAGATCAGTGGGTAAGGATCCGGCATTGCCATGAGCTATGGCATAGCTTGCAGATGCAGCTCTGATCTGGCATTGCTGTGGCTGTGGTATAGGCCGGCAGCTGTAGCTCTGATTGGACCCCTAGCCTGGGAACGTCCATTTGCTGCAGGTGCGGCCCTAAAAAGCAAAAAAAAAAAAAAAAAAGCAGAAAACATTTAGTTTGGCACATAGTATTAGCCAGTAATCTTTATATTTTACCTGTATGAGCTACAACACGAGAAACTGGATTCATGGGTATTTTCCTCACCATATACAAAATTGACAATAGCAAATTTAGGAATTATTTATTAATGATTTAAAATTATTCATATATTCATCTCATAGTCAAGGCACAAAAAGATGAAAACAATACAGTTTTGAAGATTTTCACTTATTTTCCTCTCCTGGAAACAGAGGTGAGAAAGGTAGAAAAGTGAGAGTTGGAAATATCCATAAGAATATCCTATGAACCTGAACAAAAAGCTGAAACACCAAAAAATAATTCCAGGAAAAATAAACCTTGGGTCATATTCAAACCGCACTCAAGCATAGAGTTAAAATGGGAGGCAGAGAGCTTTCCTGAATTTCCCCCCAAATGAATGTAGTGTAGCTAGTGAGATTGAGGAAGGTGAAACTATATTTGGTACCCAATTAAAACAACGACATTCTCAAGTTACTTTCTGGGAAACCATGGTATTCTTAGTATTTTAAAACTTGTCACAACCTGTGCTAACACTGGCTTTTTCTTACTCTTTCTTGAGTAACTATAATCATCTGAGAATAAGCTTTCAGCAGCAGGTTTTTTTTTTTTTTTTTTTGCAGAAAACAAGGATTTGGCACCTGTGGCTAGTGTTCTTGTATTAATCATGATCATGGAATTCCAGATTTGTCCCCTGGAGCACAGGAGCTGTACAGTATACCTGAGAAATACATTGAATATATTGCAGAAACCTGAGCCTGTCATACAGAAAAAAATTGGCTTTAGGAGTTCCCAGGTGGCACATTGAGTTTAGGACCCAGTATTGTCTTTCTTTTTTTGTCTTTTATCGTTTTAGGGTCACACCCTTGGCATATGGAGGTTCCCAGGCTAAGGGTCAAATCGGAGGTACAGCTGCTGGCCTACACTACGGCCACAGCAGCGCAGGATCCGAGCCACATCTGCGACCTATACCACAGCTCACGGCAACGCCAGATCCTTAACCCACTGAGCAAGGGCAGGGGTTGAACCCGCAACCTCATAGTTCCTAGTCGGGTTTGTTAACCACTGAATGACGAGGGGAACTCCGTTTTTTTTTTTTTTTTTTTTTTTTTGTATATTTCCAAGCTTGGATTTATTTATTTATTTTTTAGTTAATTATTTTAATTTTTTCCATTATAGTTGGTTCACAGTGTTCTGTTAATTTTTACTGTACAGCAAAGTGACCCCGTCATTCATATACATACATTCTTTTTCTCACATTATCCTCCATCACGTTACATCATAAGTGACTACAGTTCCTATGCTATACAGCAGGACCTCATTGCTTATCCACTCCAAGTGCAATAGTTCGTATCTATTAACCTCAGACTCCCAGTCCATCCCACTCCCTACCCCTCCCACTTGGCAACCACAAGTCTGTTCTCCAAGTTCATGAGTTTCTTTCCTGTGGAACTTTTCATTTATGCTGTATACTAGATTCCAGATGTAAGTGATATCATATGGTATTTGTCTTTCTCTGAGTTACTTAGTATGAGAGTCTCTAGTTGCATCCATGTTGCTGCAACTGGCACTATTTTATTCTTTTTTATGGCTGAGTATTATTCCATTGTGTATACATACCACATCTTCTTGATCCATTCATCTGTCAGTGGACATTTAGGTTATTATCACGTCATATTATGCTATTGAATTTCACTGAATTATTGGTGTTATAGTCCTTTTTTTTTGTCTTTTAGGTCCACACCAGAGGCATACGGAAGTTCCCAGGCTAGGGGTTGACAGCTGTAGCTGCTGGCCTACACCACAGCCACAGCAATTCCAGATCCGAAACGTGTTTGTGACCTACAGCACAGCTCATGGCAATGCCGGGTCCTTAACCCACTGAACGAAGCCTGGAATCGAACCCCAGTCCTCATGGATACTAGCTGGGTTCATTACCGCTGAGCCACGACGGGGACTCCTATAGTCCTTTTTGAGTCTAGAGAAGGGATGGTAGATATCAACATTTAAACTTCCTCCAAAGGGCTAGGTTTCTAAGGGAAATCAAAGGGAGGTGAGACAAAGGTCTTCCTCCATGAACTTTTCTATTTCACCGGAGTGGCAGGAAAGGAGACCAAGTACACCAGGCATTGCTGGTCAACTCTGTGTACTAAAACCTGTGGTTTACTCCGAACTGAAACAACCACTGCAGGAGTTCCTGCTGTGACACAGAGGGTTACGGTTCTCGTGTTGCAGCAGCTGGGGCTCGCATTGGGTCTCTGGCCCGAGAATATCCATATGCTACAAGTGCAGCTAAACATAAAAAGGACATAACTATTGTATATCCATTCTAAACAAGAGTTATCGCGATCTGAGAGACACAATCCGAGTGTGGGATTTTCTTTCCTTAGTGTGGCTGAGTGGTCCAACACAGGTCTCTGAATTCCAAGGTCTCTGTCATCAGTATTATTACGAGTAAGCTGTTCTTCTTTTTTTTTTTTTTTGGCTTTTTAGGGCCACACCTGCGGCGCATGGAGGGTCCCAGGCTAGTAGTACAATCACAGCTGTAGCTGCTGGCCTACACCACAGCCACAGCCAACACCAGATCCCAGCCACGTTTTTGACCTACACCACAGCTCATGGCAACACCGGATCCTTAACCCACTGAGCAAGGCCAGGGATTGAATCTGCAATCTCATGGTTCCTAGTTGGTTTAGTTTCCATTGCGCCATGACGGGAACTCCTATTTCAGGTTCTTAATGGGGGGGATTTAATGTTATGTGAAAACTATACCATAGGGAATAATGATCAAGAATTTCCTCTTTACCCACTTGGACTTTGCCTCTAAACATTTTTCTTTCTTGGTATTTGTATCTTTTTTTTTTGTCTTTCTGCCTTATCTAGGGCCGCACCCGCGGCATATGGAGGTTCCCAGGCTAGGGGTCTAACAGGAGCTGTAGCTGCCAGCCTTCACCACAGCCACAGCAACACAGGATCCGAGCCGCGTCTGCGACCTACACCACAGCTCACAGCGACGCTGGATCCTTAACCCACTGAGCAAGGACAGGAATCGAACCCGCAACCTCATGGTTCCTAGTCGGATTTGTTAACCACTGAGTCAAGACAGGAACTTCTTGGTATTTACATCTTTAAACTACCAACAGGATAACATCCTTTGTGGCCCTTTCATATTTTGGCTAAACAGGGTGCTTTTGGTGACTCTGACCCTGGGCAACACTGGCTAACCTCAGGACATCTGCGCTGGCCACAGTGACCAGGTAACAGTCCAGATCTGGCTAAATAACCTGAATGTGACAGGTCTATGAGAAGTCACTCTTTTCCGGCCTACACCACAGTCACAACAACTCGGGATCCAAGCTGGGTCAGCGACCTACACCACAGTTCACAGCAACGCCGGATCCTTAACCCACTGATCAAGGCCAGGGACTGAACCAGAGTCCTCATGGATACTAGTCTAGTTCGGTACCATTGAGCCACAATGGGAACTTCTATGAGAAATTTTTAATGATGTTTTCACAGGCTAAATCCAATGTCTTTTTTATCTTTTTTTAATGCTACTTTAGGGCCACACCTGAGGCCTAAGGAGGTTCCCAGGCTAGGGGTCGAATCGTAGCTGCAGCTGCCGGCCTACACCACAGCCACAGCAACGCAGGATCTAAGCTGCATCTGTGACCTACACCACAGCTCATGGCAACGCTGGATCCTTAACTCACTGAGCGAGGCCAGGGATCGAACCTGCATCCTCACGGCTACTAGTCAGATTCATTTCCACTGAGCCATGGTGGGAACTCCATATCTATCTTTTTGAATTACAGGCTTTTTTTTTCTCTTTTTGCCTTATCTAGGGCCGCACCCACGGCATATGGAGGTTCCCAGGCTAGGGGTCTAACAGGAGCTGTAGCTGCCAGCCTTTGCCACAGCCACAGCAACGCGGGATCCAAGCCGCGTCTGCGACCTACACCACAGCTCACGGCAACGCCGGATCCTTAACCCACTGAGCAAGGCTAGGGATCAAACCCGCAATCTCATGGTTCCTAGTCGCATTCGTTAACCACTGAGCCACAACGGGAACTCCTGAATTACAGTTTTGTCCGCCTATATTCCCAGGAGTGGGATTGCTGGATCATAAGGTAGTTCTATTTTTAGCTGAAATAATATTTTATTTTTGCTTTTTAGGGCCACACCCACAGCACATAGAAGTTCTCAGGCTAAGGGTCAAATCAGAGCTATAGCTGCCGGCCTACACCACAGCCACAGGAACTTATGATCCAAGCCTCATCTGTGAACTGCACCGCAGCTCACCGCAATGCTGGATCCTTAACCCACCGAGCGAGGCCAGGGATCGAACCAGCATCCTCATGGCTATTAGTCAGGCTCATTACCACTGAGCCACAATGGGAACTTCTGAAATAATATTTTAAAAAGTAGCAATGCTAATAAAGTAAGCCATTATTTATTGAGGCAAGCTGAACAATTCATAAATAGCTAAAGTAATTGAGGCTTGGAGAAGTATTTCTAAGATAAATCCAGTCTCTTAACTACTAAATGTTTCCATCCGAATTATCTTAACCACCCAATCATCAAGAGCCAACCAACAGAGCAGTCACTTCCTTGGAAATTATCCCCAGCTTTTAGGGGTTCTTCCAATAACGCTTCTGATTTAGTACAGGGTGACTTGAATTTAACAATTTGTCATTTCTCTTTAACAGTTGTCTTCAAAACTACCAAATATGTTATTGAATCATTTGCACTTTGTATTTTTTTTTTCTTTTAAGTTGTTATTAAAAACATTCAAGTACCTCAGGCCTCCTCATGGTAATTCTATCAGAACAGTTTAATTTTCAACTAAGTGTTCAGAGTCTATCAACCTTCAACACAAAAGTCGTAAAATACTCCAGTGTCCAGCATTTAAACACTGCCAACTCCTCAATTAAATACCAATAAAAAAAGTCAACGTCAATACCAAACATTTCTATTAGGTTTTCGCCTCCCCCCATCGTTGTAAAACCGTGAGGAGTCTATTCGGGAACGGATTCAAGGTAAAGTGAGAAAACAGGACTGGTCCCAAGGTTAGGCGAGAAGAGAAAAAAAAAAAAAGGAATTTAAAGCAAACATCTTCTAAAACTCTGGGGGCACCGGCACAGTTTTTGAAAAATGCGGTGGTGACCCGACCACTCGAGGTGCTTCCTACGGGGAGAGTCGGGCAGCCCGACCCCGCTCGGCCTCGGTCCCGCCGCCCCCGAACCCCGGGAGAGCGGGAGCCGGCCAGGGACCCGCAGCCGCCAAAACAAGTTCGCCCAGCGAACCCGAGGCGCGGGGAGTCATCTGGGGGGCTGCAACGACGTCAGCGCCCACCGCCCCCGCCCGGACACGGTGACCCCAGCCCCACAAAGGGGCACAGACCCCGAGTCCCAGAGGAAAAGAGAGGAGGCGCTAGTCGCTGCGGCCCTTCGCGACCAAGGCCGTCGGCCCCGCCCCCACCCGCCGCGACGACCCCTGACCTCCCTCGCCCCTGCAGAGACCGAGGCGCTACTGCTCGCGCCACCCCTCCCCCACCGCCGAGCCGGCGCGAGTCCCCGCACCTCCCCCGCTCCGGCGGCCTCAGGTCCCGGAGCCACCGCCTCCGTAGACCGGGCAGCCGCCCCAGAGCTCTGTGGGGATTGGAGTCCTCGATGTGGCCCTCCTGTGGCTCAGTCGTGGAGCTGAGGACTACGGCTCCCACAATGCCCCGCGCCCGCCCCCGCGCCACGCCCCCTCACGGTCGGCTTTCCTTCTCCTTCAGACTACACTTCCCGAAAGCCCTCGCGGCTCTCCCGCCCTCCCTCCCGAGACACGAGCCGAACTGGGCGTCAGGTCGGGGAGCCGGTCGGGTTCCCGCTCGCCGCCGCTGCCGCCGTCGCCGCCGCCGCCGCCCCCCGCAGCGACTCTCCCGCCTCTCCAGTCGCTCTGGTCGCGGGAGCTGCATCAACAACTCTGCTCGGCTGTGGAGCCGCCGACTCGAGAGCATAGTGCCTGGGACGCGACACGCCGAGCCCCCCATCATCTCTAGTCAGGGCGACCCCTCCCGGGTCCGCCCTCGCCCTGCGAGGCCGCCGGAGCCCCCAGCCTCGAGCGGCCCCGCCACTCGGCGCCCGCATCCCGGCCCCTGCACTCCTGCGGCCGCCGCCCCCCACCCTGAACATGGACTCCGACTCCTGCGCCGCCGCTTTCCACCCGGAGGTGAGTGAGAGCTGCGTCTGGGTAGCCCCCGACCACCCTCCCCCCGATCCTGTGCTCCGGGAGCCGGACCCTAGTCGGCCGAGCGCCTCTCTCCCCTCCCCCAGCTATCTCTCGTCTCCCCCCCACCCCGGGCGCCCAACCCCGCCCCCCACCCGGGCCCGCGCCCGCTCTTCCCCGCCCGTCTCCTCCTCGGCGTCCCTTCCGCGGGCGTCCTCTCGGCGCCCCTTCCCCCGATGTGCGGTGCCCACTCCTCTACGGTCTCGCGTCGCCCGGGGACCTGTCGGCGGCCCCGGCCCCTCCCTGCCGGCCTGGCTTACCCCTTCCCCGCCCCCGGGGCTCGGTCCGAGACCCCGGAGCTCCGCGCTCCCGCTTCTCGGAGGAATCCCCCACCCCCTCCCGGAGGGGCTCGCGGCCCCCCCCGTCAGACGGGGACTCTGCGCCCCGCGCCCCCGCCTCCTCCCCTAATCCCCCGGGCCGTGTGGCCCGCGCCCCGCCCCCTGACTCCCGCTCGGCCCCCGCCCCCTCCGGTCGGGGCGGTGGGGGGGCTCGTCCTTCGGGGTCCCCGCCCTTAGGGGGCCCGAGCCGGGCTCCCACCCCCGGCGCGCCCGCCTCCCCCTTCTCCGGGGCCCCCGCCCCCGGGCTCTGCTCGCCCCGCCCCGGCTCCCCCTCCTTCCGGGGATCGGCCCTCGGTTCTCCCGGCCAGCGCCCCCCCCCTCCGGCGCCCCCGCCGCGGTCCCCTCCCCCTCCGCCTCCCGAGGCCCGCCGAGTCCGGGGTGCGGGTCCGGCCGCGGGCGGGTGGGGGAGGGGAGGCGGCGCCGGGCGCGCTCTCCCGCCGCGCTGCCGCCTCGGGGGCTGGCCGGGCCTGCCAGCCCGGGTCCCCGAATCCTGGCCGGCTCTGCGCGCCCCCTTCCCCCCGGGATGGGCCCCGCACCTTCCGGGGCCGAGTGTCGGCGGGGGGCGGCTTCCGCGGGAGGGCGGGGAAGGGGCCGCACCGCCATCTGCTTTTCCTAAAGGCGGCGGCGGGGCCCGGGCGGCGGGGGCGGCGCGGGTAGCCCGCCCCGGGCCTGGGGGCGCCGCCGCCTTCAACTCTTCGTCCCGGCTGCCGACCCATTTGTATACGTTCCCCGCCGAAGTAAAAGTTCTCCCCGAGAGTTTGAGGGCCGCAGCCCTCCCACCCGGCCGGAGGGAGGGCGGCCCCTTCTTCCCAGGCGTGGGGGGCAGGATACCCCCTTGCACAGGAAGCGCTGGGTACTGCGCGGAGCCTGGCGCTCCGCTTACCTGCCCGTCCCTGAGGCTCCGGGTGGCCGAGGGGGTGGTGGGGAGAAGATGGTTTGCTAACACCGAGTTGAGAAAATAAGAAGTGGAGCCCTTGGAAGGAGACCTGCGGGCCACAGGCCAGGGCCGCGCTGTGTTCTGGGCACTCCATGCTTGGGAGGGGCCGGGCTGGGGCGGGCCTAGGAGCCCATCCCCTCATTTCATCCCCTACCTGCACCCTGGTGGGGGGTGGGCCTCCAGCTTCTAAGAGTGGGGTTGGAGTGAGTGATAAAATGATGAAAGCAAACCTCGGTGAATGTGCTAGTGGAATAAACCGAAGCCAGGCACAGTTGTTTTGCTTAGTAGCAGCAAATCAAAGCCTTTTCTCCTTGAGCTCTTGTCTTCTTCAGGAGAAAATACGTTCTTGTTGGGGGGGGGGGTTGTGGATTTGATGGGGACGGGACTCGCAAGGCAAAACTTAGAGTGTTTAATTTTCAGCGTGCAAGTACTATTAGCGGGGTTGTTTCTAGTTTATTCTCCGAGTTGGGGATGTTGGAGCAGTGGAGGGACCAGCAGGAAATGTCTCCTTTGGGGGAGAGGGTCCTTAGGAGCAGGGGGCCCTCACACAGCCCTGCCTGGAGAGGGGTCAGGTGAGATTCGGCTCCAGGGTCTCAGGCCTGAGTTCTGAAGGATAAATCGTTGACTTTTGAAGTCCCTTTCAATGCTTTAGTTATAGCTGCAGCAGGAGTTTCTTTTCAAAATGGAAAATTTGTGGCAAAAAAAGTAGTTATTAGGGTTCTTGATAGGCCTGAAGAAACTAATAGATAATGTCAGAAAATGCCATGGGAGCGCCGAGAAAAAGACTTGTTTCTTAAGCTCTTATCTCCTAACCAGTTTCCCAGTATTCATGGCGTAACATCATAATACCCCCTCTTTGAGCCTTCTGAAAACAGTGTTATTTCTTGACCCTGACTTATCTTGTTTTAGAGTGTTTGTAAATCCGGCAGTGTGTTTTGAGTGGCTGGCCGTAAAAGCTCCAGCTTGCTTAGTTTTGTTTCTGCCATCCCTCCTCCGAGTGTCTCCTTTCAAACACGCTCCCTTTTCTCGCCTGTTCGCAGGAGTACTCCCCCAGTTACAAGAGGCGCAGGACCGTGGAGGATTTCAACAAGTTCTGCACCTTTGTCTTGGCCTACGCAGGCTACATCCCTTATCCCAAGGAGGTAATTTTCAGCACTTCGGAGGTCTTGCTGGCAGCAGACCCAGAGTTTCTGACGAGGTCTGGAAGGGTTGTGTGGGAGGGCTTCAGCCAGCAGCCGGGCAGAAATCTTTCCTGTTCCCGGAGACCTGGGATGTCGTTCCTAAAACTGATGGAAAATGCGGGCTTGTCCAGAAACGAGTTGATAAACTTTGAGAGTTTGCTTTCACGCATAATGCATTTGATATCTACTTGCTCCTGATGGCCAGTACTTACTCACTGAGTGCTCGTTACTGCTGCCAGGCACCAGTTCTGGCCAGGCCGTTGTTTTGGTAGGAGGTGTAAGCTGTTCTCTGTCTCCGTTTTAAAGATGAGGAACCCTGGGGCGTGGGGAGAGAACTTACCCCGGTCACAGGCTAATCAGTACAGCCTGGCTAATCAGATCAGGTGGTCAGGCCCAGTCCACCCTGCCCTGCCTGGTGAGTGGGCCTCCCGGTCACTTTACACACCACATTACAGATCTTAGGGACTTATGGCCAAAATCCCATGTAAATTACAGCTTTTTTTATCCTTGCGGAGAAATAGGCAAAACCGCGACAGGGCTGCCATGGTGCTCAAACTTCAGGGGGCTCATCTGTGTTGTGCCAACCCTAAGGAGAAGGGAACCCAGTATTTCTAGGAGGGCACATCCTAGCATTTGCTTATTGTTGCCATGTTTGCTTCACGCCACCCAGAATGTTGCCACTGTTGGGAGTTCCCACTGTGGTGCAGTGGAAACAAATCCAGCCGGTATCCATGAGGACACTGGTTCGATCCCTGGCCTCGCTCAGTGGGTCGGGGAACCGGCGTTGCCTTGAGCTGGTAGTGTAGGTCTCAGATGAGGCTCGGATCTGGTGTTGCTGTGGCTGTGGTGCAGGCCGGCAGCTGTAGCTCCGATTGAAGCCCTAGCCTGGGAACTTCCATATTCCTTGGGTGCAGCCTTGGAAAAGCAGGAAAAAAAAAAAAGGAATGTTGCCATTATTTGCAAATTAAATGCTTGACTGCTCTGAAAGAAGGAACTAAACCGTATAGGTGAACTGGCTGCTTTAGGCCAGTAATTTGTGCCTTCGGAGTCATTACCTACTTTGATTCTGCAGTATTTTGGGATTTATCCAGTTTTTAAGAAGAGTGTCAGGAATGTCTCACCGTTAATTCACAATCACTTAATTAAAAAACTATATCCTTTGGGAGGATAAATGGTGGGTAGATGGTGCCGTCAGGAAAGAGAAGCGAGTCGAGGGTGTCTCCGGCATGCCCTTTCCAGACGTTTATTCAGCATCAGCCAGGTTCCTGATGGGGGTTTACATTCTGTCCTGAGGGTCCCACCCAAGTACTGCTGACACCAGTGAGTGACTAATGCTGGCGAGAGCTGCGCGCTCCAGGCTGTGTGCTTCCCACGCCTGTGGGCCTGAGCTGGACCAGAGGCCGTGGGGAAGGTCTGCCCGGGGCCAGCCCTCGGTGCTGGGGGCCGTTTGGAATAACCAGAAGCCGCCACCTTTGTCTCCGTCCTTTCAGGAACTCCCTTTGAGGAGTAGCCCCAGCCCTGCCAACAGCACTGCTGGCACCATCGACAGCGACGGCTGGGATGCTGGTTTCACTGACATCTCATCCACGGTACCCCTGCCGGTCTCTGACCGCTGCTTTGGCCACCTGCAGCCTTCGCTCCTGCAGCGAGCCAAGCCTAGTAACTTCCTGCTGGACAGAAAGAAGACCGACAAGCTGAAGAAGAAGAAGAAGAGGAAGCGCAGGGACAGCGACGTGCCCGGGAAGGAGGGGTACATGGGGGGCTTGCTGCCACTGGAAGCTGCCGACCCCTACGCCGAGACCCCCACCAGCCCCGCCCTGCAGGATATGCCCCAGGCCCCTGGCGACCCCTGCTCGGGCTGGGACTCTGACACCCCTTCCAGTGGGTCCTGTGCTGCGGTGTCCCCTGACCAGGTCAAAGAGATAAAAACTGAAGGCAAACGGACTATTGTCCGACAGGGCAAGCAGGTGGTATTCCGGGACGAGGACAGCACCGGCAACGACGAGGACATAATGGTGGACTCAGGTGAGTGGTCCCTGAGGACCGCGTGCCGTTGGCTGGCGGCCAGAGGGGGACGGGGAGAGGGGTCCCGGGACGTCCTGGGTCAGGGAGGGAGGTGCTAGAAGGTGGAACTGAGGTGTTTAGGAAGCGGTCACCAAAGCTTTGGACAGCTGAGATTCCAGAACAGACGTCAAAACGTAAAAGGTACCGACCTCTGAGCTCCTAAGTCACGCCTCACTCCTGGTACCACACGTCGCAGTGCCCTTTGTGGTGCGTCTGCTGCGTTTTCAGAGAGGGAAATGTCACTCTTGGCGTCACCACAGCTCGGCTGCTCTGTCCCAGTGGAGTGTGGGTTTTGTGAGGGACGGGGGTCCTGAGGAAGAAGGGAAGCCCGGGGGAGCAGGGGTGGTGAGAAGTTCTCTCCTCTTAGGTGTTTCTTTCCTTTCAGATGATGATTCCTGGGACCTCGTCACCTGCTTCTGCATGAAGCCGTTTGCCGGCCGCCCCATGATAGAGTGTAACGAGTGCCACACTTGGATCCACCTGTCCTGTGCCAAAATCCGCAAGTCCAACGTCCCCGAAGTGTTCGTCTGCCAAAAGTGCCGGGACTCCAAGTTTGACATCCGCCGTTCCAGCCGGTCCCGGATGGGCTCCCGGAAGCTGTTCCTGGACTGACTGCTGGGGCGCGAGGGGCCCGTGGGCGAGGAATCGGGAGGGACAGCGGGCCTCTGGCCCCCTTAGTTGAGCGCAGGACTCTGAGCTCTGGTGCGGGCAGACCCCTGCCATTCAGGTGCCTAAGCGAACAGACCGGCTGTCCAAGGTATAAACTGTACATAGCCAGTGACTGAATAAAACCCTCGTTGGCCAGAGCCGCTGCCGGAGCCGTGTTCTCTGCGGTGGAGGCGGACTGCACACCTGGGCGCAGTGGGTCTGGTCCAGCTGAAGAAGAGGGTACGTGGTAGTTGTGAGTTCTTGCTGTCATTGTAAACAAGTTCCCGCGACGGGAACAAGTGCTGGCTGTCATCCGGCTTCTGCCGCTTTGGAAAGAGGGGACGGTGGGTTTCCCCAGCCTGCTGATGAACAGCCATGCGTGGAAGCTTCTTCTGAGTGTCAGTCTTTTGCCATCAGTGTCTACAGCAACCGTCAGAGCTGCCCTGCCTTCGTGGTCCGCCCTCTCCCTGCTTGCCCCCCTCCATCCTCTGGTCCCACTCTGAGAGGACCCCTGGGGTGGGGGCCTAGCTGGTGAGCCCCATGTTTTTTCTGTTCGTTAAAAGGGACACTATGCAGCCGCTTCTCTCTGGAAGGGGGGTCAGTTGGGAGGTTCAAGGTGGCCCATGTTCATAACTCAGTTTCCTGTTTTGCACGATGTAAAAAAACTGTCTTTTTGCACGAAATAGCCCAAAGTATTGGCCGACTTCTGCCTGGGTTCCCTTTCTCTCCAGTTGGCTTCCGAGGGTCTGGGGGTGGCCAGCAAGCAGTTTTCAAGCACCTGGGCACTTGGGTTCCCTCCTGGCCTGTCCCCCTCCCATTATTCCAGTAGAGACCTTAAGGATTAGGCAGTCCCTGGGGGTGGTGGTCCTCTGCCCGGCGGGGCCAGGGAGAGTCGGAGGAAGGCCTCTGCCGCGGGTTGTTACCAGCGTGCCCCTCACACAGGCTGGCCTGCTGGTTCCACGGGGCAAGGTAGGATTTTTGAAGCCTTTTTTTTTTTTGTGGTTTGAATTGGTGAGTGAGTGAGAGGGTAACACTGGCCTCTAGGAAGGTACCGCCGAACTGTGTGGAGTTCCTTAGAGCTAGCCTGGGACCCCGGACCGGGGGAGACCCCTGTGCTGGCCGGCTCTGGAGGAGCCAGGGAGGTCGAAGGCCCCGCTCTGCTCGAGCGTGGTGTGCCTGGGACACTGGTGGTTCTGGGGCACCAGGGAGAGGAAGGGCGTTGAGTGTGCTCCGAAGCTGACGTTGTTCGTTAACAGTTCAGATGCTTGTTCTCAGAAATGTTTTTTTGTAAATTGATGGGTGTGTTTTTCCTAAACATGGTTCCTTACAAAGCATGAGAAGGGAAGGGTGCCCAACTCAGTCCTATTTATTTAGAGCAGGGTGGACCCTCGGCCTCCCTGCCGGGGCCTCTCCTCGCGGTACCCTCGTGCGGGGCTGCGGGTGGACTCGGTCCATGTTCCCTCACTGAAGCTCCAGGGGGGTTGAACTGTCACTGGCTGATCAGAGCCTCCGTCTCGTCCTAGTGTCTTTCATGCTTGACCAGCCAACTGCCTTTTTGTTTTATTTTTTAATTCAGTTGCTTATGTCGACACAAACCGAGAGAGAAATAATAGTTTCTGAAACCCGTTTTATTGTGAACATCCCAAGGGAGAAGTTCTGCCGTAGAGAAAAACAGCAAGAAGCTGGCTTAGAAACAGCCTTCTCCCCAGACGACTGTCTGGCTCTGACCAGGGCAAACCTCCAGGCAAAGCTGGAGAGGAATTTGCCAAAGATCTGCCCCGTGACGTTGCCTGTCCAGTGTCTTTACTGTGATGGTAGCCAAAGTTGTAACGTGTTTCTCTCTTAAAACTCCACAAAGTTTTAAAAGTGCATTTAAACATAGGCGTAATTTTTAGAGTGATACTGCCAACGCTGGCAACTGCCATGTTGCTTTTAGAAGGTTCAGTTCCCGGTGGTGCCTCTGGAAGGCATTTGAGATTCATCTCCGTTTGTGTTTCCTTCATTTCCTTTTTGTTCTTTCAGCAGATTTTCCCCCATGGGTGGTGTCTAAGCAGTTCAGGATACCTGGGTTTTTGTGTTAGATTGAGCTGGGCAGCTGCAATCAGCTTTATGCAAATTAGACACTGCCCATCTAGGGGTTCCTGGTTGGTGGCTAATGGAGTGAGGGGAGGGAAAGGTGTCACCCAAAGGCCCCTCCCATTGGCTTTGGCCAGGCCAGACACTTAACATCGTTTACATGGTTCTGTGTAATTATAAAGTTTATGTGTATAAAGCGAAGCTGTTTCTGTGAAACTGTATATTTTGTAAATAAATATATTGCTACTTTGAGGCTCATGTCTGTAGCTTCAGTATTTGTGTTCTGTGTTGAAGGACCCTTGTGTTTCTGCTCCCATCATCCCCCCTCCCAAACCACGACTCCACGAAGACCTGGGAAGTTAGAATTGGGTTTAGCAGGATGGAGAATGCTCACAGTCCTTACTCTGCTTTTCTAGTACGTTCTCCAGAGGCAAACTGCAGTATGAATCGACATGAATAGCTTTCACTATTTCTTCATCAAATTGTGCATTAGCTTGAATCTCAGTGAGTGGTTAACCTGCCTTGGAAAAGCTGCAGCCGCCTCTGAGGTTCTGATGGCTCTGGCATCTCCCCGGGGTGCTCATTCTGCCTTTATGCTTGGGGGTCTCAGTGGCTGAGCCTGGTCTGTCAATCAGCTGTGTCTGCCTCACTAGTCTGGGACCAGCTAGCGGACAACTTGTACCTCTTTTGTGGCACTGGAGCAGTCCAAATCTATGAAACCTTGGAGTTTCCGTTGTGGCTCAGCGGGTTAAGGACCCAGTGCTTTCTCGGTGAGGACGCGGGTTTGATCCCTGGCCTGACACACTGCGTTAAGGATCCGGCGTTGCCATAAGCTGTGGCATAGGTTGCAGATGCAGTTCGGATCCGGTGTTGTGGCTGTGGTGCAGGCAACAACAGGTGCAGCTCCAATTTGACCCCTGGCGCAGGAACTTCCATATGCTGCAGGTGTGGCCATAGAAAGAAAAAAGAGCACATCTCTTCCCCTCTCCCCTTAAAATCTTGAAAGTACTGGGCTAGGTGGGCCTTGAGCCTTCCTCGGTTTCCAGTTGTCCAAGGCTGTGGGTGGGTGTGAATTTTGGAGGTTTCAAGGCAAGGAGGTGAGAATGACCGGCTTCAGCAAGCTGGGGTGAAACTTGTGCCGGCTGGCCTAGTGGAGGGAGGGTGTCGGGCCTGAGTTGAGCCCAGGATCACCCCTTAATGCGGCTCGGGGCAATGCGCGAAACGCTGGCTATGAGCAGAGCCAGGCCCGCCTTCACCTACCAGCCACCCAGCAGGCCCCGCCCCGCCCGCAGGACCCTCCTCTCCTACTGGCCTTGCCCAGTCCGAGGCCCCGCCGCGCCAGGCAGGCCCCGCCCCAGCCGCTCGCCCCGCCTCCGCTGACCAGCCCCGCCTCACGAGGTGTCCCCGCCGCGCCCCGCAGGCCCCGCCGCCGCCATCTTTGTTGGGGGCAGCAGGGCCGGGCGTCCGGAGATGCCGAAGTCGTGCGCGGCCCGGCAGTGTTGCAACCGCTACAGCAATCGCAGGAAGCAGCTCACCTTCCACCGGTGAGGGGCGGGGACGCCGGGGGACGCAGGGGCTCGCCTCACCCCGGCCGACCGGCCGCGGCCCCCGCCGGAGCCCCAGGCCTGGAGCGCCGGGGTCGCTGCCCGGCCACCAGGGAGGCCGGAGGGCGTGCGGCCGAGCCCTTCGCGCAGCAGTGGCGGCCCCGGGACCGGGAGGCGCGCGGGAAGGCGGCAGAGAGGCTGGGGAACCTGCCCCAGGGCGCACCGCCTCCCGCCGGTCGGGGGAGCCCGGGGCTGGGGGCGCCGCCCCGGCCAGCGCCCCCGCAGTTAGTGGGCGTGAGTCCCCTCCGCGGCCCGGCGCTTTTAGCTCATTCTGAGATGCAGCCTGGAACGTAGCAGGTGTGCAGTGTTGGCGGCGTGAGTGAGAGATGCTGACGTCTCCCAGTGTGCGGTGCGCTGGGCGCTGGGCTCGCCTCTCCAGGACTCTTGTCGGGAGAGAAGGGTGGGGTGGAGGGACAAGCACGTTCCAGGGGGTGGGGGCGCGGAGCCGGGGCGCGCGGCCTTTCCCGGACCCCGAGAGGATGGCGGAGCTTTTTGGATTCTGTCCCTTTGCGGGTGCCAGGCAGGCCCGCCGCGGGAGTGGCTGCCCGTCCACCGATCAGGTGTTCCACGCCTTCCTCAAGGTTCCAGCCCCGTCCCTTTCCTCTGCCTGGAGCAGGAGTCCACCGGGCTGCCGCGCTCCTCGTCTCCTCTTTCTCTCCTCCTATTAGTGTTTTCTTTTTCTTTTCCTTTTTTTTTTCTTTGCCTTTATCTTAGAGCCGCACCCGCGGCATGTGGAGGTTCCCAGGCTAGGGGTCTAACAGGAGCTATAGCCGCCGGCCTTCGCCACAGCCACAGCAACGCGGGACCCGAGCTGCGTCTGCAGCCTACACCACAGCTCACGGCAACGCCCGATCCTTAACCCACTGAGCAAGGCCAGGGATCGAACCCGCAGCCTCATGGTTCCTAGTTGGATTCGTTAACCACTGAGCCACTAAGGGAACTCCTAACGTTTTCTTTTTCAAATCGAATGTGTGCACTGGGATGTAACACACATACAGAGAAGTGCACCGGCCCTAAGCACTCATTCCGACCGGCTTAAAACGTGAGCCTCCCTGCGCCTGCAGTGAATTGGACATCACAGCCCCACCTGTTCCCAGCCCTTCACTCTCCCACCTCCTCAGGGGTGAAGCTCGGCTGCCTGTGTCCCAGGGGACTGCGTCGCCCTGCTGGGAACCTCACCTGAGTGGAATCGCAGGCTGCGCTTTCTCCTGCTTGCTCAGGGTTGTGCTCTAGTCCCCGCAGCCGCTCATCCTTTTCATTGCTGCACAGTGTTCCACGAGTGTATTTTCCAGAACTGACTGTCCCGCAGCTGAAAGGCCTTCCGTGCTTCTGATTTTTTGGCCGTTATGAGCACATGGCTCTGGGCATTTTTGCTGGGATTTGTCTCCCAGCTCTTGTGTCTGTAGGTGTCAGTCAGGTGTGTACCTGGGAGTGGCATTGCCTGGGGTCTCTCTTCCATTCCAATCATTCTTGTCCGTACCCCTCCCACAAAAGAGCTCTAAGTCCCCAGTGGCCCTGAAGATGCTGCGTGCAGTGGTCCATCTTCATCTGAATGGACGTCTCTGCAGCCTCTGGCGTGACTGACTGCTGGCGGCTTGAGACCCTCTCCCTTTGGCCTCTGGGACACCTCTCAGCTGCTTTGTTTGTCACAAGGTCCCCTCTCAGTCTGGCTGGATTTTCCTATTTGCAGCATTAGACGGATGGAGCACTTCAGGGCGAGGGCATTGCCCCTGGCCGTCCCTGTCCACAGTCGCTCCCCAGGGCACCTGTCTTCCCCAGGCTTACTGCTCCCCCACCCTTCACCCGGGGATTGCCACAGCGATATCCCCAGACACACATGCTGCCTGCCACTCAACTTCAGCACTCGGATATCTAAAAGTCACCTTGGGGAGTTCCCTTGTAGCTCAGTGGGTTAAGGACCCGGCATTGTCACTGCAGTTGCTCGGGTCACTGCTGTGGTACAGGTTTGATCCCTGGCCTGGGTACTTCACATGCTGTGGGTGCAGCAAAAAAAAAAAAAAGGGAAGGCCACTTCAGATTTAAAATCTAAAATCTAAAACCAAGCTTCTAACCTCCCCCCCCAAGCTCCTCTCCCCCTAATCTTAGTAAGTGAAACGCCTGCCTGCTCTGTTCCACGGCCCACAGGCAGACCTTACTGCGTGACTTTGGAAACAGATCCCTGTCTGCCCGCTCCTGCTGACACCCTCATCCCGGCCACCAGGTGCCTGGTGGCTATAGCAGCCAGGGTGGACTCAGCCCGTCACCCTCTGCCGGAGCCTCCGGGAGCCCCCCTCTGCTCGAGGCCCGAGTCCTCCTCTTGCTCTGTCTCAGCCACACCTGCCCCTGACCGCGCCTCACACGCGTGGGCCCTTCTGATACCCGCCTGGCTCGCGGCCCCACTGCTCGCAGCTCTCCCTGCTCCAGCGTCACCTCTCAGGTGATCGTCTCCGACCGCTTCCAGCACGGTCTGTGTCTGTTCGGTGTACCGTCTGTCCCCCTGTTCTAGAATGTGGCCTCCATGAGGGCAGGGCTGCCTCGGTCACTGCCGCTTCCTCAGGGGACGGACGACCTGGCAAATGTGGCTCCAGATTGTGGCTCTTTGGCCACGTTCACGGTCTCAGGTTCCCTGCTGCTGGTGCTGTAGCCGCCATGACAGAAGCTTCCCGAATGGACGTGGTTTAAAGGATGGGGCCACTGAATTCTCCAGGCTGTGGGGCCGTGGAGGTTGCCCGGAAGCCCGAAGGGCTGCGTTCAGCCCCCCGAGCCCCTGGCGCCTCCCCGCTGTGCCCTCAGGTTCCCGTTCAGCCGCCCGGAGCTGCTGAAGGAATGGGTGCTGAACATCGGCCGCGGCGACTTCGAGCCCAAGCAGCACACGGTCATCTGCTCCGAGCACTTCCGCCCCGAGTGCTTCAGCGCCTTTGGGAACCGCAAGAACCTGAAGCACAACGCGGTGCCCACAGAGTTCGCCTTCCAGGGCCCCCCGCAGGTGCGCCAGGCGGGGGGTGGGCACCGATGCCACTGGCGGGGACAGCAGAGGCTGAGAACTGCAGCCCGGGCAGTCCCGTCAGTCCTTGAGGGAGTTCACAGCTTGAAGCTGCTTTATTTATTTCTGTTTCATTTTATTTGTTCGGCTTTTGGCTGCACCTGTGGTATGTGGAAGTTCCCGGGCCGGGGACCGAATCTGTGCTGCAGTAGAGACTTGAACCACAGCAGTGACGGTACTGGATCCTCAGCTCGCTGAGCTACCAGGGGACACAGAGCTGCTTTAAAAATAAATTGCAGTCTATCAACTATACTTCAGTAAAACTTAAAAATGTACACATACCAGGCTTCCTTATGTGCAAAGACGACAGAGACGGTCAATTATGTGAAGATTTAGGAATATATAACCTTTGTGTAAACCCTGATGAATCTGCTCGAGTATATAATTTAGTGCAATGAAAAATCAAAATGTAAACTTTAAAACAAATAAATCCCTGCGTAGTCTTTGTGGCTCAGTGGGTTAAGGACCCAGTGTTGTCTCTGAGGATGTGAGTTTGACCCCTGGCCTGGGTCAGTGGGTTAAGGATCCAGCATTGCCACAAGCTGTGGAGTAGGTTACGGGTGCGGCTCTGATCCTGCGTTGCTGTGGCTGTGGTGTAGGCCGGCAGCTGCAGCTCCGATTGGACTCCTAGCTTGGGAACTTCCATATGCTGCAGGTGTGGCCGTAAAAAGAAAAAAATCACACTTGGGGAGTTCCCTGGTGGTCTGGTGGTTATGACTCGGTGCTGTCAGTGCTGTGGCCTTGGTTCAGTGTGCACCAAGAGCTCGGTCCTTGCTGCGTTTCACTGCTGGGGCCTCCCGCGGGCGCGAGGGCGGTGAAGGCCTTCCAGGCTGTGCTGTGCTCAGCCCTGGTCCTCTTGCTTGTCGCCAGCCTGGGCTCAGCAGGTGCCAAGGTCGTCCCGTGGCTGCTCTGTCCTGGGCGCAGGAGGACGGCGCGGGCGGCCCCCGCTCAGGAGCAGCAGCAGCTCGGGCTGGCCGGAGGGTGCAGGGCCAGTTGGTGACAGGCTGGGACAGGTGGTGGCTTTTCGGGTGAGGCCGGGGGGGAGGGACGTGGCGTTGGAAGCCTCCTCCTGGCTGGAAGCTGGTTTGGAGGCCACTGCAGCCTTGCAGGTGGGGGCAGTCCCTGCGTCTTGAGCGCAAGGTGGGCGCCGTGATGAGAGAGGGACTGACTCTGCAGCCCTGGTGGTCACGGAGCACAGAGCTCTGGGCCCCTGGTGATGTGGCTCGGGGCAGGATGTGTGGGTTTGGCTCGGCAGAGGCTGCGGGAGATCACACTGCCTGTAGCCCCCGTGCTGCTTTGATTTCATTGGGAGCCCCGGGTTCAGGGTGTGGGGAAGGGCCTCCGCCTCCCAAGTCCGGGCTCCTTGCGGCCACGGTTCCCTGTCTTGCCGCGGGCCCGGCTTGGCTCCACTGCTTCATTCCCAGTGCCCAGAATGTTGCCTGGCGCAAAGTAGATACTTAATTTTTTTTTCTTTTAAGATGGAAGGCCTTTTACATATATTTAAATTATTTTATTGTGCTATGAACACTTACCATGGGATCTGCCTTCTTAATGCACTTTTTCCTTTTTTTTTTTTTGCTTTTTAGGGCCGCACCCATGACACGTGGAAATTCCCAGGCTAGGGGTCAAATTGGAGCTGCCGGCCAACAGCCTAGGTCACAGCCACAACAACTCTGGGTCCGAGCCATGTCTGCAGCCTACCTCAGCTCATGGCAATGTGGGATCCTTAACCCACTGAGCGAGTCCAGGGATCGAACTTGCATCCTCATGGATGCTAGGTGGGTTCATTTCCACTGAGCCATAACGGGAACTCCTCTTAATACACTTTTTAAGTGCACAGCCCAAGTCGTTGACAGTAGGCGCCAGGCTGCACTGCAGGGTGTAGACCTTACTTTTCTCACCTGAAACTTTGTCCCCGGGTTGGCAGCCCCCACCACGCCTCGTGCAGTGCACGTCTGTTAATGGAGTACAGGCTGGTGACTGTGACGCGTTTGTGGGAAGTGCTTGCTCCAAGGGATGACAGGCTAACACCCAGGGGCATTTGGCATCCCGCTTCTCAGGGCTTCTGGTGCAGGAGGTGTTGGTTCTGGCCCCGGTTGGTTCCAGCTCTGTGGTGGCCTGGGGGCTGCAGGCTCTGAGCTGGATGTTCCCCACCTCGCGGCCACCACCGAGTCACCACCTGTGCGCCTTGAAGACTGCCGGGCCCTGGGGTGATCCGTATGGAGCATCCGGGCCCCTGACCGAGCCGGGAAGGTCCTTGGAGAAGGGAGCGGGTGGTGGAGTAGAGCTGGGCTGGGTTTGAGCGTCACCGGGCTGTGTGTCTCCTGCTCGGACCCGAGCCTGGTGGCCGGTCTGCAGCAGCGCCGTGTCTCTTGCAGCTGGTGAGGGAGAGCGCGGACCCTGCCGCCCGGAGCGGAGCCGCCCCCGAGCGGGCAGAGGTGAGTCCGCCCGCCATCACTGCAACCACTTTCCTCGTGAGCTGCGGTCTGGATCCTCCAGAAAAGGGAAAGCTGAAGCCTCCGGGGCCGTCCTGCTCACTGCGCAGCGGCCCCAGTCTGGCCCTGCTGCCTCTCTCAGGCCCCAGGCGAGGCCTGCAGGCTCCGCGGCTGCCCCCGGGCCGGGCCGGGGTGGGGGGGGCGGATCCCTGGCCGGAGGGACAGGCAACAGCTGGGGGAGGATCCGGTGTCGCTGGCCCTGTCCCTGCCGCCCGGCAGTCCGCTCCTGCCCTGTCTGTGGCTCCTAGGTCGGCCCTGAGACGGGGCCCAGGGAGTGTGGCCTGGGGAGCAAGAGGGACCCGGCGCTCGAAGCGCTGCAGCTGCCCCCGGACGCCGGGGGCCCCGGAGCACAGGTGAGGCGACAGCTGGTGTTTGGGCCTGAGCGGTGTCAGGGGAGCCTGGGGAGGGCGCCCCGCCGCGCCTGACCCAGCCCCCGGCCCGCTTCCTTCACTCAACTCTGTCCCCAGGACCCACCTCGCAGACCGGGAGCCGACGCCAAGGCCCCGGGGCAGCCGGCCAGCCCCCCGGGGCCCAGAAGACCCCCAGCCACGCAGCCGTCGGATCACAGCTACGCCCTTTTGGACTTGGATGCCTTAAAAAAAAAACTCTTCCTGACTCTGCGGGAAAACGAGAAGCTCCGCAGGCGCTTGAGGGCCCAGAGGCTGGCCATGCGGAGGATGTCCGGCCACCTCCGTGCCCGCCGCGCCGGGCCGCCGCTGGAGCAGCAGAGCTGAGCCCCTCAGCCGGGCTTCCTCCTCGGAGCCTCCGGCAGGTGGCGCAGGGGCTCCGGGCTCCGGCCGTGGACCTCAGTCCTGCCGCCGCCAAGAGCCGAGCGCCGCGGCCGCAGGTGAAGTTCAACGGCATCAGGCGTGGAGGGGCAGGGCTGAGAGCAGGACACCTGGGTCCCCCCCGCTGTCCCTACAGCACAAGCTGGGCGGGCGTCCGGGAACCACCCTGAGCCACACGGGCAGGCGCTCCTTCGAGAGGGGCAGCGGGTCCAGGGAAGGGGCAGGGTGCGGGGTGGCAGGTGGGGGCGCCGGCCGACTCTGGGGCTGCTGAGCGGGCCCCTCTGTCACCTGGACAGCCAGCTCGCGCTAAGTGGCCCACACTGGCTTCTGTTCTAAGGAGCACCCCTGACCCCGCTGGGTCTGCGCGAACAGATAATAAAGTATCCTCCTGCACCGCCGTCTCCTCCTTTGCTTAAAGACCAGTGGGCACTAATTTGCGTTCTCTCTCCTGCTGGTCTGCTGCTGCGGGGCCAGCAGGGCACGACCACCTCTGCCTACAAAAAACCTGACTTCAGTTAACAAAGGGAATAAGAATCCCAGCCTCGGTGGTTTCCTACCTCTGCACCCCATTTCTCAGGCAGCGTCTGACACGGGCACCCTCAGCCGGCTCCCTCCCCAGACAGATGTCGCACAGCCCGCTTTGGGAAGGTTTATTGTGGTGTCCTCTGTACAGCCCGTTTCACACGAGGCGCGGGGCCGGAGCCGCCTGCCGCGCAGGGACACAGGCTGCGGCCGAGGTCGGGCTCGGCAGCGCCGCTTATTGCACGAGGTACATTCAGAGCCGCAGCTCGGAGGAAACTGCTTGTGAGTGGAGACAATTGTCACAGAACTGGACCACACGAAAGGTTAGAAACTGGAGGAAGGGGGCTGTGACTGAGCTCTCCGGGACCGAGGTGTCAGGAGTGAAGCCTGACTGTGACAGCAGGTGGTGGGGCGGCTGTCAAAGCCACCGGCTGGGCCTCTGCCCCTCGGGTAACTGCTGACCAGTTCACAGACCAGGCTCTCCAGGAGCGGCCTGGCTCCTGAAATAGTCCGCACCCCCAAAAGAGGCAAGTGAGGAAAGGGGTTCCTGGGAGCAGAGCCTCAGAGAGAGCGCCCGTGAGGAGGTGGCGGAGAAGGGGCCCCGCGGGTGTGGGAGCCCCCCTGGCCTGCCCTAGCCCTGGGCCCCCTTCTCCCGAACCCCCTCGCTCCCCGGGGCTCTAGAGTGGGCTCGGGCAGGCTGGGTTGAGTGGCACTTGCACTCGGGGGGCTCCCGGAAGGAAGTGACCTGTGACAAGGGGGGCCCTGGGCCCGGAGTTACTCCGTCCCAAGTCAGGTGCCAGTGGAATGACTCGAGTAGTTCTGGGAGGGGCAAAGAAGAGACTAATCTTCAGAATCACTTGTTCTCAGATAAAAAGCAGATTTATAAACCCACACAATCCTCCAGTAATATTTCAGCAGGAAAAGGTGGTTTTCTGGACGCTGATGGAACAGATGCTCACTCGATCTGGAGACTCGCCCTGCTCATGGGAACTGCCCCCTCCTTCCATTCTGATCTCCGTGTTCAGTGTGGGCTTTAGGAAAAGGAGTTCAGTTCTGTGCACGAGGGAGGATGTCATAAATACCTCACGACAGCCCGAGGGCTGCTGGGGGGCGGCCGGGGGGCGCGCTGGGGCCTGCAGAGGCCCTGCCTGCGGGGACAGGACCCTTGGGCAGCACGGCCGTGCCGCGGCTCCAGCCCCACCTCGGCGCCTGGGGAAGTGGCGCCTGTGTCCCTTCACGTAATCGATATGGTACCACCTTCCACAGAGATACGAAATAAACACGCCTCAGGTCTGGGTTTTTTCCCTGCTTTCAAATTTGTAGACTCCCAGGAAATGATTTTTTTGCAGCCTCCTTTTAATCTGGTTTCTCAAGCCGTTTATCCATCGGTGTCAATCCTGTGAGCTGTAAAAGAGGCAAACACGGGGTCTAAATGCAGTGGTCTAAAGGCAACTGTTTCAGCGGAGGTCCAGCGGAATGAACCCGACAAGTATCCATGAGGACGCAGGTTCGAATCCTGGCCTTGCTCAGTGGGTTAAGGATCCGGTGTTGCTGTGGCTGTGGTGTAGGCCGACAGCTGTAGCTCTGATTAGACTCCTAGCCTGGGAACTTCCATACACGGAGGGTGTGGCCCTAAAAAGACAAAGAAACCAGAAACCAAAAACCAAACCCAACAACAACTAAAGGCAACCGTTTCCACGCCTTCTTTCCACTTAGGGGGCTCGGCCACCGCCAGACCAGAGGCTGCCTGGCCCTCGGCTGAGCGGGTACCAGCCGGAGGGGGTCACCTGGTTCAGCAGCTGCATCTGCCTCGCGGCCAGCCCCCCAAGCTGCAGCTCTCCACCCCTCAGGGCGCTGCCTCCTGGCTCCGGCCCCCACGGGGGAAGCTGGCTGTCCCCACCCTGAGGTTCCCAGGGGCGCCACTCACACTGCTTTGGTATCCTGAGCGCCTCGCTGTCCAGCGCCATCACCTGATGCAGGACTCCCCGGAACTGGTAGAGCACTTTCAGGTTCTTCTCCTCCCCCACACACGGGTCATAGAAGCCGGGCAGCCCCGCCTGTAAGACACAGAAGCGCGCTGGGGGCCGGAGAGCCCGCGGCGCTGCCCTCTGCCGCCACCTGCAGGCGCAGCGGGGAAGGGCCCGGACTTGCCCTCGGGAGCCGCCTGCAGAGCGCGCGGCTTAGGGGCTTGAGGAAAAGAAAGGAGCATTTCAGAACTTTGCCTATTTAGTCCTTGGCTTCTTTCTCAAAACTGGTCCCTTGGCGGGAGTTCCCCTGTGGCTCAGTGGCTTAAGGATCTGGCATGGTCACTGCAGTGACTTGGGTTGCTGCTGCGGTACAGGTTTGATCCCTGGCCTGGGAATTTCCATGGGCGAGGCCAAAAACAAAACAAAACCAGACCAAACCAGGCCCCCTCTGCCACACCTTACTCCCCATTAGGGGAGGAGCTTGGAGCTGCTCAGGGAACCAGTTCTTTGGCCTGAGCTCCCCTGCACTTTATTTTCTGGCTGCGACGTGCAGTGGTTTGATGTGGGATCTCGGTTCCCAGACCAGGTTTCAAACCTGGGCCACAGCAGTGAAAGCTCCTAACTCCAGACCACCAGGGACCGCCCCTCCCCTGCATTTTAATCCTTCTCCATCGCCCTCACCTGGGGCTCCAGGGCGTGTCAACCGTGCCACCCGCACGTCACACTGTCTGGAGGGCGAGCGGAGCTCTGAGCACCACCTGGCAGGAGTGCGTTTTGTCTGCAGCGGTGCGCAGCACCCCGCACAGGCCCCCTCCCGCAACGCACCTTGGAGGCCTCGGTGAGGATGAGCTTGGAGTCCTTCACCAGGCACTGCAGCGGCACGGTCACGTCGATGACCTTGACTTTCTCGCTCCGCCTGCTCCTGTCATTGACGAACTTCCCGTACCAGGCGTTGACGATGATGAGCCCTGAGGACGGGCTTGGTCAGGGCGGGGGCCCAGCACCCACCCCGAGCCCAGAGGGGCCGTGCCTTCTCACCCATTCTCGACTCTTCTGCCTCGATTATTCTTCGGACCGATTCCTGCATCAGCCGAACCTGCGAAGGGCGAGGACGGTGCCATCAGGGCCTCTCGCGGCTCCGCCTCTTTGCCCAGAGCCAAGGCCAAGCGCCCGGGTGCCCGCCCACCAGGAACCCTGCCACTGTCCTGGCTGTCACCATCCTCAGTCATGTCACCAAAACTCACTAGGAGGCAAGAGGACAGTACCCACTACCTTTACTGGCCCTGTCAGGCCTCTGCAGGGTGACTGCACCCACTCCCGGGGCAGGGATCAGGGTTCCCAGGACACAGCCCAATGCGACGGGAAGGCCAAATGAGCCATGAACTTCGGGGAAGAGCCCGAGCCCTGAGGCCCGAGCCCACCCCGCGGGGTGTGAAGCGCTCCCCCCACGGCCCCGCTTTAAGCAACGGGGACAGAAAAGAGCAGCTTGCGCTGTGGGCCGGGCCGCAGGACGCAGGGACAGCTCGGCTCCCACAGCACAGGGCCGCAGCACTTACAGCAGCTTCCGCCTCCTGTTTCTTCTGCAGAATGTCGGTGGCCGTGCTTTCCCTCTGCTTTTCCAGCTCCCTAGTTCGAGAGAAACACAGGCCACATGTGAGCGTGTTCCCGGCGGGGAGCAACAGAGCCCGGGCTGGACCAGTACACAGCCTGGGATCCCCTCGCATTCCTAGTTCTAGAACTTTAAACCACACTTCCAAGACAAGCCCAAGCAAATCTTCCTGTCTCAGGCCCGTGCAGCTTCCTACTGTCCCCAGACAGCGGCTGTCCACCGCCCCGGCAGGAAAGCACCGCCGTGGGAAGAGGACTCCGGGCGATAGTCTCAGCAAAGGGGAGCTCGGGCAGAAGGTGAGAGTCCCAGGAGGTGCTGCGGCCTGGGGAGCCCGCAGGATGCCTTGGGCAGGGACAATGCACAGCTAGAGATTCAAATGCACTTTGCTCACAGCGAAGCCCGGGGACGCAGGATAGCACGCCGGTCCCGTCGCACCTGACCCAGCTCATTCTCTGCTCCAAGCCCTGAGCCTCCGGGGAAGTCTGGACCCTGAGCCCCAGTGAGTCAAAGGCTGGAGGGGCCAGGCGGCGATTCATTCCTCTCTCCCAGACTAGTCTCTAAGCTCAGTGGTTTACTAATCAGGCCATTATAACGCAGTGAATCCAAACCACCTTTCAAATCTGCTGTCATGCTGACGGACCATCTCCAAGAAACTGCAAAATACAGGTGTACCTCCATGGCTTCTAAGACCACGCTAAGGCTGCCTTGTAAGTAGGAGCTCAGAACCAATCCTCTCGAATTCAGAAAAGAAACGGTGGGAATGGGAAAAAGGAAAACTTTTTATTGGTCATGGTTTATAGTCCCAACAATTCTGTAAACTAACTCTAACTCTTCCTGAAGGTAGGAAATGTGGGTTGACAGTGGTACTGCGACACTAGTTGACTAACGTTTACTGAGGCCATATCACGGAATTGCCACCATGTAAGTCCTTTATATGTATTAATTATTTTAATTATTTTATACCCGCACCCACAGCGTATGGAAATTCCCGGGCCAGGGACTGAATCTGAGCCGCGGCTATCGATGGCAGCAATGCCGGGCCCTAAACCCACTGCACCAGGCCAGGGGTCGAACCCATGCCCTCGCAGCGACCCAAGAGGGTGTACCTGGATTCCTAACCCACTGAGCCACTGTGGGAACTCCTAATTTAATTTCCCTAACACCCCCTGCTGGTAGGTTCTATCGTCTCTGTTTTTTTTTTCTGCCGCACCTACAGCCTGCGGAAGTTCCTAGGCTGACCCCGAGCCACAGCAGCGGCAACACGGGAACCTCAACCCGCTGAACCACCAGGGAACCCCTCATCTCCATTTTAAAGACGAGGACACGGAAGCTCAAGGCTGTTCCGCAGAGTCCCCGTGACACGGGACTCACTTCTCCTTCTGGGCCCTGAGGTAGGGTTTGATGACCAGGCGGTGCATTGCGAAGTACAGCACGAGCGGCCCCACGGTGGCGTAGAACACGGCGCTGGGGAGCAGCTGGTCCGTCAGGTGAATCGGGAAGAAGTAGGTCTGACTGGCCCTGTTTAACCTGCGGAGGAGAGAGAAACACCCCAGTGGGCCAGGGGTGCGGGGCAGGCGATGGGCCTCGGCCAGGAGGAGACCCTCTCCACACGGGACGCCAGCGGCTCTGCGCTTTTCCCAGTCCACCCGCCTCGGCAGTTCCCTGTCCCAAAGCTTAGCCGAGGGGCCTGATGTAAGGGACAGAAGAGAGGTCTCACCCCCGCTGACCGTAAGAACAGACTAACGCCCAACCCGTGTAAACGCAGCCCCTTCCAGGCGCTCTGGACAGAGTCAGATCTCAGCCCTGACTCATCTGTTTAAACGAGGGGTGTGAAGATTTCCAAAATCAGCAAACTGAGGAGGTTCTGCTTTCAGTGAGGGCTGAGTAGTATCTTCCTTTTTTTTTTTTTTTTTGGCTGTGACCTTGGCACCTGGAAGTTCTGGGCCAGGGATCAGACCTGAGCCAAACCAGTGACAACGCTGTGCCACCAGGGAACTCCTGCAATTTTTTTTTTCCTTTTTCTTTTTAGGGCCACACCTGAAGCATATGGAAGTCCCTGGCCCAGGGGCTGAATCGGAGCTGCAGCTGCCAGCCTACACCACAGCCATACTGGAATTGAGCCACATCTGCGACGTGTACCACAGCTTTCAGTAATGCTAGATCCTTAACCCACTGAGCGAGGTCAGGGATGGAACCTGCATCCTCGTGGAAACTATGTCGGGTTCTTAACATACTGACCCACAACAGGAACTCCCTGCAATTTATCTCTGAAAGTGAAATTAGAAAATAGTTTGAGCTCGCTGCTGTGGAAAAGGTTTGATCCTTCACCTGGAAACTTCTGCACGCCGTAGGCACAGCCAAAAAGAAAAAAAAAGGACTGAAGGATCATGATACTACAGTATATCCAAATGTGTGGTATGGAGATCAGTGCTTACAGGGATGTCTCCAGCCTTAAACGCTTATATTAGAGAAGATGAGACAGTCTCAAATCAGTAACCTAAGGTTGGGCCTGACTAGTTTCCATGAGGATGTGGGTTCGATCCCTGGCCTTGCTCAGTGGGCTGGGATCCGAGGTTGCTGTGGCTGTGGTGTAGGCTTATAGCTATAGCTCTGACTGGACCCCTAGCCTGGGAACATCCATATGCTGCGGGTGCAGCTCCAAAAAGACAAAAAAAAAAAAAAAAAAAGGAAGAGGAAGTCAATGAAACAGGTAAACACTACAGAAAATGAAGAAAGCCCAAAGCTGGTTCTCTGAAGAGTGGGATGCCTTAGCCGGACTGAGAGAAAGGTAGAAAGAACACAAATCAGCAACATTAGGAATGAGGAGGGATCACCTGAAAATAACACTGACGTTAAATGGACAAGGGGATGCTAAGAGGAAGTTCAGGTTTTTTTCTGGCTGGGCCTGTGGCACGAAGAAGTTCCTGGGCCAGGGACTGAGCCCCCGCCAAAGCGGTGACCCAAGCTGCTGCGGTGACAATGCTGGATCCTGAACCTGCTGAGCCACCAGGGAACTCCTACAGGAACTGTATGCTGACAAATCTGACACTTAGATGAAAAGGACAAATTCCTTAAAAACCACAAATTAACGAAGCTGACATGAGGTGAAACAGCATGTATCCTCGAGTTCTCATCACAAGGAAAAAAATTCCTTTCATTCGTGTAAGACCCGCTCAGGAGCAGTGTCCACACCAGAGATGCAACCACCGTGTGTCATCAGTGTCCCCACCCGGAGGGCGGGCAAGGGGAGGGGTCAGGATGCGGGAAACCTGACAGCTCTGTGCCCGTCACATCTCGGCATCCTCAGATCCCATGAGAGAAGAGGTGCTTGCTGCCTGCTCTGGTCTTGGTCACCTGCCCTGGCTCAGCTTCCTTTCACTCGTTCACCAAGTCCCTCTAAGGGCCAGGCTGTATTTTTTTTTTTTTTTTTGCTTTTTAGGGCTGCACCCGCGGCATATGGAGGTTCCCAGGCTAGGGGTTCAATTTGAGCTGCAGCTGCTGGCCTGTTCAACAGCCACAGCAACACCAGATCTGAGCTGCATCTGTAACCTACACCAGAGCTCACAGCAATGCCAGATCCTTAACCCACTGAGCAAGGCCAGGGATCGAACCCGCAACCTCATGGTTCCAAGTCGGATTCGTTTCCGCCACACCAGGATGGGAACTCGGGGCCAGGCTGTGTTCTTAGCGACAGGAGTACAGAGAATAAGGGAACCGACTGCATTCAAGAGCTTCCCATGAGGGCAGGGGACACGGATGGCTGTCAGACGGCGGGGGTGCAGGGGGACGGGGAGAGGGACGCCTGGGGGACGTGAGGGCCGCTCTCTTTCATGGGGTGATGAGGGACGGCTTCAGGAACTGGGTGATGTGGAGAGAGACTGGAGGGAACCGGAGTCAGCCGTGCGCCCACCCGGGGACCGAGCCGGGCAGGTGCCCAGCCAGAAGCAGGCAGCCCGGAGGCCAGGCCGGCCGGAGGGGCAAGCTGGGGCACAGAGGATAGTGGGGGGCTAAAGCAGGGAGGCTCCTGAGGACTCTGGCTTTTGCCTGAATTGAGGGGGGACACCAGGGTTCTAAGCAGGGGCTGCCAAGCACCGACTGGGATTTTATCGGCCCATCTGTGGGGGGCAGCGTCTCGGGGTGAGGGAGGCCGGCCAGGAGCACAGGGCAGCTCAGACGCAAGTCGGTGGCTGCAGAGCTTGTGAAAAATGGCTGGATTTACGCTACGCTTTCAGACCAGGACACATTAAATTCAGAGGCTGGGGGAGGGCAATGGGGGCTAATTCCAGGGGTCTTGTCAGAAGCAGGGGAGGGACGGAGCTCCAGGCAGAGCAGGTTTTGAGGGACTGTGGGCCAAGGCTGGGCGGGACCGGGGGCTGAGATGCTGTGAGATCTGAGAGATCTGGAAAAGGAAGTGCGATAATATGAGCTGAAGATGTGTGCAGAGGGGCGACGTGTCCGGAGCTGGACACGTCGTGGGCATCATCACAGCCTGACAGGATTTAAAGCCGGAGGCTGGGTCGGGCCACCGGGGGGTGTGTTCAGGCAGACAAGGACCGGGGGTGCCTAAGGTGTGGCCTCTGTTTAGAAGCAGCCAGCGAAGCCCGAGGCAGGCCAGCCGGCCACTGCAATGGGGGGGAGGGTCTGCAAGCAGCTGAGAAGGATCTGGAAGAGGAAGCGGTGCTGCCTCCGCTGATGCCCACGCTGCACCTGTTACCCCGTGAACGGCCGCACCGTTGCTGAGCGGTGTGCGAGGCCGGCACCGGGCTGTCTGTCTGGGGCCATCGGGGACGCAGAGGGAAGTGAGGGCCGGGCCGGTGGGGTGTGCCAGTCCCCGGAGCACAGCGTCAGAGAGCACTGACCGAACGTCCGGGGGCTGGACTCTGGGACGTTCGCTCACACGCCTGTGACAGAGCGCCTGGGTCCTCAAGGACGGATTACCAAGCAGAGTCTCTGCCCTAATGCAGGTGAAGCCCGGCGGGCCTAGAAATGGCCAGACAACCCCGGCCAGAAAGATCTGAGTTCCACGTACTTGACTTTGAGAGAGACGCCCTGGGGGACTCCGACGCTGACCGCTGCGCCCAGGACGCTGTGCCTGGAGATCTTCCTCTCTGCCCCGTACTCCACCACCGTCCCGAAGAAGCCCGCCCTGCAGGAGCGGCGGCAGTCAGCGAGGAGGGACCCCAGCTCTCGGCCCCTCCCGGTCACCCCGGGTGCCACCACCCAGGCCCTTCCTGCCTCCCCACCAGCCACGGGGAGATTCACGACCAACACCCTCGGTCAAGGGAGAGAACAGCCGGGCTGGCGGTGGTGCGGCTCGGCCAGCGGCCGAGTTCAGGGACAGCGCTGCAGAACCGCGAATCCCGCTGCCCCCAGTAGGGGGACAGGTCGGGCCGAGGGGCTGACGTGAGAAGTAACATGAGCGGGCACCCCCTCCAACCGGGCCAGGCCAGCACTCACTTAAGGGAGCCTTTGACGCGGGTCTGATCGTCGTCCTGGAACTTGTGCTGATAGCTGATCAGCGCGAAGGAGTGGGGGATCCCGAGCTGGGGAGACAGTGCAGGAGCGCGGGGCTGAGGCCAGGGGCCGCGGGCACAGCCGCCCCGCGTGTGCGAACACCCGCCGGGAGCCAGGGTTTAAAACCCGGGGGCTTCCACATAAAAACCCAGGAGAAACAAAAATCGCGCACACCAGGCCCGCGTCCTTCCAGGCAGCAGCTGCCCGCTGAGCGCGCCCCCACGGCCCCTGCCTGGCCTCTGCCGTGGCCTCTCCCAACAGAAATGGGAAAAAGCCCTTAGGGACAGAGCTCCCCTGGGGGCCTGAGGACAAGAGTATCTTAGCTCCTGAGGGCGGGTGAGCAGAACCCACCCCGAGGTCCCACGGGTGCTGGGACCTGGGGGTGAGCAGGGGGAGGGCCCGTCCTCACTTGCAGCGCCACAGTGAAGTGGCTGGTTTTGGTGTCCCGGACGATGCTGGTGTTCATGGCCGACTGGATGCCCCAGCGCCACTGCAGGTAGCCCACGGTGTTCTTGTCCAGGTTCCGGGCCAGGACGGTGGTGAGGCCGGGCCGGATGCCGCGGGACGAAAACTGCAGAGCGCAGTTTGTCGTCACAAAGCTGGGGGGACACAGAGAGAAAGGGTCCCGGCTGACACCTGCTCCCGGCTGGGCCCGGCCCCTTCCCCCTCCCTGGGCCAGCTCCACAGAAGGCAAGCAGGGACCCGAGCCCCCCTCCACAGGAGGGCCACCCCAGGACGCCGTCCAGGTAGTCCTGCCTCCGAGCCGCACTCCCGTCCCCGCCCCATTACAACTTCAGCCGCTACCAGAGGCACCTGCTGTTTCTCTTCCTAAACCAGCAGGTCCAGTCCTGCTGCGGGTCAGAACCACCCGCGAGCCTCCCCAGCTGGGCTGCCCTCCGCCAGCGCCTGGCTAATCCGGCCGCTCGGACCTCCAGGCGGGAGTCGGAGGCCCGGAGGCAGAGTCCTAGGTGGTAAAAGCGGCCCCGGTGAGGCTCACGTGCGGCCGTGGCTGAGAAGCCCTCGCCCAGCGCCCAGCCCAGCCCGACGAAGCCATTCTTCTGGGTGGGGGCCCGGGCACCAGTACTGGCTTCAGAGACGGCCACGCGCCCCCGGCTGCCCAGGACTGACTGAAGCTGCGCCAGAGCCGGAGTCAACCAGCCCCGCCCCGCAAGGCCTATGCCTTTGTTTGTTTCCCGGGGAGTCGGCCCCCTCTTCTGGTTGAGAAAGGGTATTTCGTGTCAGTGACAAAGGAATCCCAGGCAGCACTTCACCGAGAGCCAGCGGCTGCTGCCTGCTCAGCTCCCTTCCTCCCTAAGCTCTGCAGGCCCCGTTTCTGCCGCTAAAGTAACAGTACAGGTGGCAACGCTGATGACATCCGCCCTGGTTCTCACACGCCTCTCCCCACCCGGCAGGGCCAGGCAGATGCGCAGTCAACCCCGTGCTCCCCGCAGCCCCCCATCTCCCCCGCATGTCCACATTCCTGTGCTGAGCCCCCTGGGGTCAGGGGGCAAGCAGGGCCAGGAGAGATAAAAGCCACCCTGAGATGTGACCCAGTGACACTGGAAAGAATTGAAATACAGACAATGAGACCTCTGTTTATTCAAAGTAATGTGATTTAGTATTTTTATGGAGCGGGTCCAAGAGAGAGACAGACTGGGGAGAGATCAGCAAGGCAGGCGCTGCCCTGGGGGGGCCCTTCCCACAGCCTGCCTGTGCCTGCCACACCTGCTAACCTCCCCCCCTTTTTTTCTTTTTAGGGCCACACCTGCAGCATATGGAAGTTCCCAGACTAGGGGTCAAATCGGAGCTGCAGTTACCGGTCCACACCACAGCCACAGCAACTAGGGATCCAAGCCGTGCCTGTGACCTACACTACGGCTCATGGCAATGCTGGATCCTTAACCCACTGAGCAAGGCCAGGGATTGAACCCATGTCCTCATGGATACTAGCCAGGTCCAACACTGCTGAGCCACGATGGGCACTCCTCACTAGCTAACATTTTGATCACTAGTTTGGACTGGTAACTAACTTGACCCTGGGAACAGGGCCCCCTGGACAAGCAGACACTGCACATTAATAAGCTGGCAGCCTTTTAGTAAATCTGCACTCTCAACTCTGATAAACTGGGTGCTTTCCTTTTTTTTTTTGCCTTTCGTTTTAGGGCCACACCTGTGGCATGTGGAAGGTCCCAGGCTAGGGGTCTAATTGGAGCTGTAGCCGCCGGCCTACACTGCAGCCACAGCATTGCAGGATCTGAGCCATGTCTGCGACCTACACCACAGCTCACGGCAACATCAGATCCATAACCCACTGAGCAAGGCCAGGGATCGAAACTGCAACCTCATGGTTCCTAGTCAGATTCTTTAAACGCTGCACCACGACGGGAACTCCCTTGGTGCTTTGATGAAACGCAGTTTCCAGACCTGCCAAATCTGCTGACCAGCCACACCTAGACCAGGAGGCCACTCGATGGACAGACACTCTGAGGCTCCGCCACATGAAACTGTCCACAGGTTTTCCTCAACAACTGTCTCCTAAACATGTCTGATCTTCAGGATGACAGGGGCTGCCTGGTAAAACCACATTTTTTTTTTTTTTTTTTTTGCCCCGCCCGCAGCACAAAGAAGTTCCCAGGCCAGAGACCTAACCTGTGCCACAGCAGCAGCAATGCTGGATCCTTAACCCACTGCACAAGGGACTCTCCCCTTTTTTTGTCTTTTTAAGGCGGTACCCGCGGCATATGGAGGTTCCCAGGCTAGGGGTCTAATCAGAGCTGTAGCCGCCAGCCTACGCCACAGCCACAGCAACGCGGGATCCGAGCCGCGTCTGCAACCTTCACTGCAGCTCATGGCAGCGCCACATCCTTAACCCACTGGGCGAGGCCAGGGATCGAAGTCGGAGCAGGCCGGCAGGGCGGTCCCACATACAGAGTAGGGCCAATAAGCACAACGCCCTCCTTTTCAAACATATGCTCATTCCGGGACCCCTTTACCTGTATTCCACCCCCCAGGGGCAGAGTTTTCACCTTCTACCCAATTCCTTTTAACGTGAGCTCACGCAGGTACCCCCAAGTGGAAAACAGGGACACCTCTGTGGTTCTAGAAGGGACAGTGCTAGGAGTGTGACGTCACTGCAAAAGCAAAGCAGGAGAGCGGAGGCTGGTGGGGTTTAAAGCTTTGGTAGAACGTAGACCTGACAACCTGACGTGCTGCCCCACTCCCTAACGAAGCCCCCCTTTCCCCAACTTAAAACACGTTCTCTGGGGCGAAGAAATGACCCCAAGCCCACGCACACTCCAGACCCCGAGTGACTGCCCCACGACGGTGCCTTCCTCAAGTGCTCCCTGGGCCTCGCGGCCGCGGGGACTGAGCAGGGAAGGGGACTCCCCCACAGCGGAGGAGACTGGGGTCACGGCCGGAAGGCCTGGCCCGGGGCTGGGACAAGCGGCAGAGCCCACCCCACCCCCAATCCAGTGCCTTTTCTTTTTTTTTTGGTCTTGTTTTTGGCTCCAGTGTGGAGAGGCCTGATGTAGGATATCAGTTCCCAGACCAGGGACTGAGCCTGGGCCATGGTGGTGAAAGCACTGAATCCTAACCAGGAAACTCCCCACAACCCAGGGCCCTTGCAACAAGCACGCCGCCTAGGCTCCATGCTGGCGCTGCTGGGTCTGCCCCGAGGGACCCTGCAGGACACACAGGGTAACTTCAGATGACCCTGCTAAGGAGAACGCAGGGTCTGGTCTCCTCAATCCGCAAAGACCATCAGAGAGCCTGGATCTCTTGATACTTACCATCTTGGTGTGAGGTTACGGAACAGCTTCAGACCAAACAAAGGTCCCTGCAGATCCCCAGCTCCGAATTCTAACTGTTCAAAAAAGAAAAAGTATTAATGGTGTTTTCTCTCACAGCAGCAGCCCAGGTCTCAGGTAAGCATCTCTGGGGAGAATTCCTTTACTGAGTTCAAGTCATTTGCACTTGCCAGAGCTCTCCAAGCAGGGGCGGGAGATCCCCCCCTTTTTTGGGGGGCTTTTTTTAGGGCCGCACCCGTGGCATATGGAGGTTCCCAGGTTAGGGGTCTAATCGGAGCTGTAGCCCCTGGCCTGCGCCACAGCCACAGCAACGCAGGGTCCGAGCCGGGTCTGCAACCTACACCACAGCTCACAGCAACGCCGGATCCTTACCCCACTGAGCAAGGCCAGGGATCAAACCCGCCACCTCATGGTTCCTAGTCGGATTCGTTAACCACTGAGCCATGATGGGAACTCTGAGAGTCTTAATATCTCATCTTAACCTTTGCCAAATGGAGACGGCTGTTTCCGCAGACCCAAAAGAGGCAGTTTTCAATGGCGTTCAGAGAGGAGCCCTGTCAAAGACATCGCTTGCCTCCGGTCCTGGTCTCCCTTCCTGTGTGGCCACCTGCAGGGCACCTGCTGCAGTCAGGGGCCCCACCCCATGGTGCTGGCTTCTGTGTGTTGTCACATGCTCTGCTTCCCTGTCTGCAGGTCTCACAGGTGAATGGAGATGGTTCTCAGGGGTCTGACATTAAACCCACCAGCAGTTCCACACTTGCAGCCTTGAAGTCCAGCCGGTTCTGGCTGCCTCATTACCAGGCTGGGTGACTGTCAAGGAAACTCTTCAGTGTTAATTTAACGCAGCTCAATTTATTTGGCAGGACTGGCTGCTTAATGACCTCTAATCAGGGGATCAGAGCTGACACTAGGCACCTGCCTTCTGACCTGGGCAAGAGAAGGGGACAGCCGGCAGGTGTTTTGTTTTGTTCTCTCCACCCTCAGCCCCTTTCTTTTTCGGCTGCACCCTCGGCATATGGAGGTTCCCAGGCCAGGGACTGAATCCGAGCCGCAGCTGCAACCTATGCCATTGCAGCCATGTTGAATCCTCAACCTGCTGCACCACAGCAGGAACTCCCCAGCCTGCAGTTTTTTGTTTCAGGGAGCGAAGAGCTGAGTTTCCAGAGGTCAGATTTCCTCAAGCTGGCAGCTCAGAGGAAATCTTGTTTTTCTATCCCAACTCTCAGCTGTCACATGGAGAGGACTCCTTCTCAGACATGAGACAGTCAACTCATGCAAGTGTGACAGCTGGCATCCTGTCACAACGGTGTGAACAACCAAGGTCACTGAAGGTTAGTTTGAGAGTGTAAAATAAATAAATAAGGCTTTGCAACAACACGGTCCCGCCCGTCCCTGTCGGCACTCTTACCTCGCCCCATCCCTTTGCAGAAGTGACTCGTCTGAGCGCGAAGTTAATGGACCCCCCTCCGTTCCCATTCTGGGTTGAGAGGCTTCCAGAGAGGATGGCTGTGTCTGAAGCTGTCAAGGGTGCCTAGGAAATGACATCTGCTGGTAATAAATTAATCACAGCAACGGCAAGTGCCGCGGCTAGCGGCCTGATGAGCACACCGCGAGTGCAAGGCCACAGGTACGGCGAGCCCGGAGCCCAAGTGTGCAGGTTACAGAACTGCCCGCCTGCCTCGCTCCTCTAGCACTTTGCTATCTGAACTGTGCGTGGCCACCAAGGTCATGTTTTGCAAAAGTGTTAACGGGCAAATTAAAAACACCTGGGGGGAGACACAGACGTGGACGCTGGTTCCGAGTGTACCGGTGGCATCTGAATGCACGGGGACTTTGTCCTGTGCCGTCCCACGTGCGACGTCTGGGACGCTCTGGTGCTTCCCATGAGTGACGGGGTATAGATCTGGAAGCCCCAAGAGGAAGGCAAGCTTCCCCGAGTTAGGACTTGAATAAGTGCACTGGGAAGGCAGAGAGCTGCCCTGTCAGCAGAACGGCCCGGCACGGCCACATGCACACAGCGGCCAGAGAGGGGACAGTCTCGTGACCTCAGGGCTCAGCTGGATATGTCACTTTCAGCGCATGGCGGAGTGTGCCTTTCAGCTAAGACAGGTCCTTGGAATTTCCCACGGAGGTCTGCTCTCTCTCTCAAAATCATCATGACCTTGGCTCCCACTGTGGACAGTTAGTGTTTCCCGACGGGAGAGCCCTGAGACCTTGGAAGCTGAGTGCCCGTCACCGCCAACCACCCCCGCCCTGCCCCTGCAGACACTTGTGCTAACGTGTGGCAGGGCAGCGTAAACAAGGTTGAGACCGGAGAGCTTCTCCTTTTAAGGGGCTAACAGCATCCTTCATAAACAGTGATGAGAAAACCCCGAGCAGACCTCTCCTCGGGCTGCGTGGTGCGCTGCCCTCCTTAACCCAAGGGGCGCACCCCCCCACCCCCCAGCACGGGACACGGGGCGGGGTCGTCTGTGCGCTTTACCTCAATGGACTGGGATATGTGCATCTTGTTAATTTCAATCTGCGGAAAGCCGCTTCCCGACACATCTTCGTATTCCTCCTCGTAGCGATCAAAAAGGTCAGTGGCATCGATGCCAACGCTGATGGTCCCCTGGGGCAGAGAAACAGGCAGTCAGCACCAGGCGTGGTATTTGCGGATCGAAAGCCACTGCTACACCTCCGCAGCTGCACGGTTCACTGGGCATGCCTAGGACTCTAAGGAGCATGAGTGTCACAGGTGAAACCAAACAGGGGCCAAGAATGAGCGACTTCTGCGGTCAGAGAACCAGGCAGGCCCGCAGACAAATGACTTGGCAAAGACAAGTGTTGGGGGGAAAAAATGAATCTGTTCCATGGTTCTAAACTGCTTATTTCCAGATGCTACCCTTGAACGCAGAAACTAGCTACATGGATTAACGACTTCTAATGTTCAATTCTAAACTTGACCTATGTCACAAAACTACCTTAAAACATAAAAATACCTTCAAAGACAAAGAAGTGAAAAAAAATTATGAACAAATGGGAGATTTAAAAATTGTTCCACTTACTAAAATTTGAAAATTAAGTTATGAGAAACAGAACCTCATATTCTCAAGAAAGACTAAGCTGGAGTTCCCATCATGGCTCAGTGGTTAACGAATCCAACTAGGAACCATGAGGTGGCAAGTTCGATCCCTGGCCTTGCTCAGTAGGTTAAGGATCCAGTGTTGCCGTGAGCTGTGGTGTAGGTTGCAGACACGGCTCAGAACCCACGTTGCTATGGCTGTGGCATAGGCCGGAGGCTATAGCTCCGATTAGACCCCTAGTCTGGGAACCTCCATACGCTGTGAGTGCGGCCCTAGAAAAGACAAAAAAAAGAAAAAGAAAAAAAAAGACTAAGCTGAAATTTTGCTGATAAATGCTCCTTACTCAGAAAATTAATGTTTATTATCTTCTTTGACGGTCTTTTATCTTAAAATGGGCAGCTATATCTTACTCCAACACAAAGAGACAGGACCCCACACAGATTTTTTTTTTTTTTAAGGGCCGCACCTGCGACATGTGGAAGTTCCCAGGCTAGGGGGTCCAACCAGACCTGCAGCTGCCAGCCTACATCACAACCACAGCAACCCTGGATCCTGAGTGGGGTCAGGCATTGAACCCACAACCTCATGGTTCCTAGTCAGGTTCGTTTCCACTGTGCCATGATGGGAACTCGGCCCCCATATTTTCCCTTTTTTTTTTTTGCCTTATCTAGGGCCGCACCCATGGCATATGGAGGTTCCCAGGCTAGGGGTCTAACAGGAGCTGTAGCCGCCGGCCTTCGCCACAGCCATAGCAATGCGGGATCCGAGCCGGGTCTGCAACCTACACCACAGCTCACGGCAACGCCAGATCCTTAGCCCACTGAGCAAGGCCAGGGATCGAACCCACAACCTCATGGTTCCTAGTCAGGTTCGTTAAGCACTGAGCCATGACGGGAACTCCTCGGCCCCCATATTTTTATTAAACTCCCTGCAGCCCATTAAAAAAAATTTACTGAGGTTTAATTTCCGTGTAGCGACATAAACTGCCCCTGTCGGAAGTGCATGATTTGATGGGTTTTGAGAGGTCTGTACACTTGTGAAACCACGTCTGAAATCACGACACGGAACGTTCCTGTCACCCCAAAAGTGGCCTGGGACAACGTGTTTTTTCCCTGAGAAGAGGACGAGTGCAGGAAATGAGGAGTGAGCCGCAGGGTACCCCGTGGAGGGGTTGAGGAGGCGGCTGGGGCTGGAGCAGAGGGACGGCGAGAAGGCCCAGGGCGGACGGGGGGTGCTGGGTCCGTGCGGTCACGTGGACGATACCAGATTAACCCCAAGGTTTCGGTTAGATGTTCTTTTCTTTTTGTTCCTTTTTTTTTCTTTTCTGGCTGCCCTGTGGCACATGGAGCTCCCGGCCAGGGATCAGACCCAAGCTGTGACCTAGAGCCTTTAAGTCACTGTGCTATGCCACGGAAAGAACCTGCACGTCCTGGCCAATCCCGCTGCGCCACAGCAGGAGGTTCCTTTTTAAACAAAGTGACACCATCACCCGTAGTATTTTTATCAGACAGTATTATCATTGTCGAAGCCACTGAAGCTGAGAGCCAGGGAGGACCAGGAGGCAGCCTGCGCACTGTGCCTCGAGGGCAGGTAACCGCCTCGTCCAGGGGGTGTGGTATATGCACCACGACTTTCAGAGGGGACATGGCTAACCTGTCACTCTGCTCCTGTCTCCGTCCAGGTGACAGTGAGAGGCACCAAGACACAGCTCACACCTTCCGGTCTCAGCAGCTGATGGGAGACGCGTTAGCTGCCGCCACCTGGAGCACCAGGTAGGTAGCTAGTGCCGTGGCCACCCAGCAACGTGGGTGAAGCTGTCAACTGGTCAGCTCTGTGCAGGGGCAACTCCAGTGAATGGAATGTGTGGGAAACGGGAAGGTACCCAAGCTCAGTCTCAGCACCATTGCCACCGTGTCCCCCCAACCCCTTCAGTCAGGAGCCCGCACACGTGCTGCGAGGAGCCGTGGGCCACACTGTCTCTGCTGAATCTCCACTCTGCTGTGGGGAAAGCAGCCAGACCATCCAATAAAGCACTGGGCCTGACTGTGCTGCAATAAAATTTTTATTATCCCTGAAATCTGAATTTCATATAATTTTCACATCTCAATAGAGTATTCTTCTTCTGTTTTTTTCCCGACTATTTAAAAATGTAAAAACCACTCTTGAGTTCATAGGTCACACAAAAAGAAGCAGTGGGCTGAATCTTGAAACTCCTGATTTAAATCTGCAAGGTGTTTTCCTTTTTTTCTGGGGGTGGGGGTAATGCTTTATTTATTCATTTATTTAGGCTGCACCCGAACGAAGCATATGGAAGTTCCTGGACCAGGGATCAAACCCGTGCTGGCGCAGAGACAACTCCAGATCCTTCACCTAGTACACCACAGTGGGAACTCCCTTTTCTGATAAACTCTTCAAGCAGGAATGAGATTAAACTTCATATGCTCCATGAAAAAAAATAGCATTAAATTTCCATTTTCTCAGAGTTGATGAATTTGTAACTCGTGTAAAACGTTTTTCCCTAAGACCATCCAAAGCGCTATTTCCAACCATGTGAAAATCAGTCTCGGACGCGCTACAGGAGCACCAGCATCGTCTTCACGCGGAGTCTTTCTTTAAAGAAGACGATGGCCAAAAATGAGACTGCAGCAGCAGGTGTACTTACACGTGGCTGTGAAAAATGACTTTTCATTTGGCTGAAGCGGCAGGGCCTCTCTGTTAATTTCACTTATTTTTCCATTCTAAGGTTTGTAATGCATGTATGAAAGATAAAGCAATAGGAGTTCCCACTGGCATAGCGGGATCGGGGGGTGTCACTGCAGTACCAGGACCTTTGATCCCCAGCAGGGTACAGTGGGTTAAGGATCAGCCTTGCTGAAGCTGCAGCGTATAGGTCGCAACTGGGGCTTGGAAACTCCATATGCCATGGGGCGGCCAAAAAAGTAAAAAAAAAAAAAAAAAGATAGCGCCATAAACTCCCGCTAGGATGGTTCCATTAGCAGAACTTCATAACTGCTAATGGTGACAGTTTTATATCACTGTCAACCAGACGCTTCAAATGAAAAATCTCTGATGTCAAAATTTCAATCAAAAAAAGGTGCTAAGTGGGAGTCCCCACTGTGGTCTGAGTTAAGAAACCAACTGCAGTGGCTCGGTCTGCTGTGTAGACTCAGGTTTGATCCCTGGCCCAGTGTAGTGGGTTAAAGGATCTGCCATTGCCGCAGCTGCAGCTCAAATTCAATCCCTGGCCCCAGGAACCTACACAGGCAGCAGGTTTGGCCATAAAAAGAAAAAAGAAAAAAGAAAAAAAAAGATGTTAAGTGAAATAAGTCAATAAAAGACAAAAAGAGAATACTATGCTATAAACAGTCAACTAATATGCTAAAAACATCAAATTTACTAAATAAATTGGCAACTTGTATGAATACAGTAGGTAGTGTAATCAAAGACAAAAAGGGAATTTCTGTTGTGGCTCAGCAATAACAAACCCAACTAGTATCCACGAGGACGCAGGTTCAATCCCTGGCCTCCCTCAGTGGGTTAAAGCTCTGGCGTTGCTGTGAGTTGTGGTGTAGGTCACGGGTGTGGCTTGGATCCTACATTGCTGTGGCTGTGGTGTAGGCCGGCAGCTGCAGCTCTGATTCGACCCCTAGCCTGGAGACTTCCATATGCTGCAAGTGTGGCCCTGGAAAAAAAAAAGGAAAAAAAAAGACAGAAGGAAAAAAAAGGACAGGAAGCCCAAGAGCAGGGGGAGAGGCCACACGGGAGATGCCAGGTCACCCCTGGTCATTGCCACTGAGGCACACGAGTGCATGTGCACCTTCACCGTGGTCCAGCTGACATCGGGCTGCCAGCGCCCCAGTCCACCCACTGGAGCGTGAGAGAAAATCACATTACTTGCACAGCCACTAAGTTTTGGAGGGGTTGGTTCTGCAGCAGTACAAACCAGAGCGCAGGACATCATCAGAGAGAGAAGGCCGGTTCAAGTATGGAAGCGTAAGCCAAACGTAACGATTCTGCTTCTGCTACTTTATTATTATTATTCTTTTTGCTTCTGCTACTTTAAACACCCCTTTTCACTCTCAAAACTGTCCTGGTCTGGATGATGAAGGACACGGTCACCCTGTCTCCACGTCACTGTAAGGGTGCTGGCTCACGGTGGGTGACAGAGGCCACCGGAGCAGAAGACCGCGGTCTAACCAGACCTGCCGGCTCCCTCCGGCTTTGGGGCTGGAGCGGGGACGGGGACAGGTGCAGGCGAGCAGTCACGAGAGGCCACTGCGAGCCAGTGCTGAGACGACAAAAGCAGCAATGGAAGGGGTTTCTGATGCATGTGTGTGGGTTTTGTAACTGGCCACCTCATGCAACTTATTCGCCGACATATTTATGTCGATTCTTTAAAGACAATCATTACGGAGTTCCCGTCGTGGCACAGTGGTTAACGAACCATGAGGTTGCGGGTTCGATCCCTGGCCTTGCTCAATGGGTTAAGGATCCGGCGTTGCCGTGAGCTGTGGTGTAGGTTGCAGACACGGCTCGGATCCTGCGTTGCTGTGGCTGTGGTGTAGGCCGGGGGCTACAGCTCCTGTTAGACCCCTAGCCTGGGAACCTCCATATGCCGCGGGTACGGCCCTAAAATGACAAAAGGCAAAAAAAAAAAAAAAATTAATAAAGACAATCATTACATAGGCAAATAATGACAGCCCTTTCAATATTTATTATCTTATTATCTAACTGTATTGGCTAAAACTTCCAGAATCATGTTAAATATGCTTTTCTTTCCTTTCCCAAAGAAAACCTTCTTTTTTCTTTTTAATGTGGCCAGTCCTGAGGCATATGAAGTTCCTGGGCCAGGAATCGAACCAGAGCCGTCGCAGGGACAAAGCCAAGTAATTACGTTGTGAGCCACAGAGGAAGTCCTCCCAAAGAAAACTTGCAAAATGACAAACATGTGTGTTAACTCCATACTGACAATCAACTGACTCATGGGAGGGTAGATTTTAGAAGTTTAAAAGCATCGCTCATCACTTTCCCAATGATTTTGTTGTTTCTTTTTCATTTTTTTGCTTTTTTAAGGGCCACACCCGAGGCATATGGAAATTCCCAGGCTAGGAGTCCAATTGGCCTGCAGCCGCCGGCCTTCATCGCAGCCACAGCAACGTGGAATTAGAGACACGTCTGCGACCTATGCCACAGCTTGGGCAATGCTGTGTCCGATCTGCATCCATCCAAATCCTCATGGATATTAGTCGGCTTTGTTAACCTCTGAGCCACAACAGGAACTCTGCTGTTTCTTTTTAAACAAGGCCCTGGAAATTCCTGTTGTGGCTCAGCAGTTAATGAACCCGACCGATCAGCATCCATGAGGATATGGGTTCGATCCCTGGCCCCGCTCAGTGGGTTAAGGAGCCGGTGTTGCCATGAGCTGTGGCGTAGGTCTCAGATGTGGCTCGGATCCCGAGATGCTGTGGCTCTGGCATAGGCTGGTGGCTACAGCTCTAACTGGACTCTTAGCCTGGGAACCTCCATATGCTGTGGGTGTGGCTCTAAAAAGGCACCCCTCCCAAAAAAAGCAGAGAACAGTATAAATATGCAAGTTAGAAATGCCTAGGAGATGTCAGAAGAAAGAGCTCAGAGAGGTAGGAAGGGCCGCCTGGGGGAACAGGCATCAGGAGTTTGCAAGGAGGGTGGGGAGGGGAAAACTTTTTTTTTCATTCCGATATGAAATGTGGTGCAGCAGCCTGAGCAGGGGAATGAGGCTTCCCGGAAGGAGGAGGAGGAAAGGAGAGATCCCTCCCCGCCCTCACCTCTGCCTTCCACCCCTCCCTTCCGTGGGGGTTTGGAACCACGCTGTAACGCGGACATGCTACAGCGCTGGCCACCACGGTCAGGCAGCCCGGAGCCTCCACCTAGCAGGATCGCAGATCCGGTCAGGTCCCCTTTGTTTTGTTTTCGTTTGTTTGTTTTTTAGGGCCACAACTGTGGCATATGGAGGTTCCCAGGCTAGGGGCTGAATCAGAGCTGTAACTGCCGGCCTACACCACAGCCACAGCAACGAGGGATCCGAGCCGCGTCTGCGATTTACACCGCAGCTCATGGCAACACCAGATCCTTAACCCACTGAGTAAGGCCAGGGATCAAACCTGGGTCCTCATGGATACTAGTCAGATTAGCTTCCGCTGAGCCACAACGGGAACTCTCCTCAACCCTTAAAAAAAAAAAAAAAAGCCCAGTAACTATTTGACTTCCTAAACTGTTTACACATATTACACACGTACACACACACCAAGAAAAAAAAAGCTTCCCACACTTTAGACTAGAGGCTGCTTAAAAACTAGTACCGGAGCTCGCGCTGTGGTGCAATGGGATGGGCAGTACCTTGGGAGTGCTGGGACTCGGGTTCAATCCCTGGCCCGGCACAGTGGGTTAAGGATCTGGTGTTGCCACAGCTGCAGCTCAGTTTGTGGCTGCAGTTTGGATCTGATCCCTGGCTGGGAGTTCCATATGCTGTGGGGTGACCAAAAACAAGGAAACAAAAGAAAAACTATTGCTATCTCAAAAGGGTCTTCAATGCATCTTTAAGATTTAGCAGACCTCTTATGCCCATCAGTCCCAGGTGTTCCTGGATCAGGAAGACCCAACGTAGCCCAGCGACCCCACGACCCCCAGGCTGGGCCTGGAGCAGGAGAGGTGGGCCCAGAGGCAGGCAGACACCATCACAGGCCCAGCCACTCCGGATCCAAAGGAACCTACGCCCGACGGGGGCACTGCCTGCCGGCCCAGAATCTACTCCCATACTGGTTCCGTAAACAGCCTGGAAAACTTATTTCTGTCTTTATTACACACCCACCCCAGCCCACTGCCATGCTGTGTGGATAAAAGTGCAGTGTCCACTAACCCCCAGGAACCTGCCTGTTCCGTGCTCCTTAAGCCAAGCCCAAACCACCTTCCTGCTGCTGCTTCTGTCCCTCTCTGCTCATCTCAAGCCGGCGAGTCAGGTAGAGACCGGCCCTTCCCCGTCTGCCCTTCCCTTGGCCAGAGCACTAGCCCCTCCATTCCAGTCCACTGGGACCTTCCAGAATCTTGGTTTTGTCCTTCCACCCGGGGTCACCAGGTGAGACAAACACATTCTCACTGCACCATTCACAGGAATTCCGAGGACGTCAGGTTCAAGCCTTTCCCCCACAAGCAGCTTGTCGGCAGTCAGCCCTCTCCAAATAGAATCCAAATGCTCCCTCCTGACATTTTTCTCTCGGCTGTGCCTTTGGCACGTGCGAGTTCCTGGGCCAGGGATCGGACCTGAGCCACAGCAGTGACAACACCGGATCCTCAGCCGCTAGGCCACCGGGGAGCTCCCCACTCTGAATACTACTGTGTTTATCACTTTTTTATCTGGCCCTAAGGATGTGAGAAATTCCTGTCAAATGCAACCTCAATAGTAACTACTTACTAGTTGAAAATTCCACCCAAAGAGGCAATTACGCATTAGAGGCAACATGAAATTTGCCCATTTTATAGCTGCAGACCCCACAGTGGCTCTGGTGAGACCCTCCCCCAGAACCCCTCTACCTGAGATGAAAGCTGGAACCCCTGTTCCCCAACTGAAGGGGGGATCAAACTCACACTTACCGGGGCTTCTAAGAACAATGTGTCCTGGCCACCATGCCACCGTCCCCTCCAGTCTTTAATTCTGACACCATGTTCCTAAGTGACATGCTGGCAGGATGGCGGTGGACCGCCCTCCGGCCGCTTCCCGCCCAGACAGCTTGCGCTCGGCTCTCCGGTCAGCCCCTCTTCTCTCCTCCAGATCTGCTTTATGTAACAGCCCTTCCCCGGGCCTGACCCCTTCTTCTTATGTGCCGACGTCCTGATTTCTTCAATTTTAATAGAACCCATTTCTGCATGTGGTAAATTGCCCCTTTCTGCCAATGAGCACAACAAACATATGGGTTCAAACAGCCTTTCTTCTGCACTGTTATCTTGTCAGCCAAGTCGATTCAGTTTATGACATCAGCCTCGTTTCTGCAGAACAGACTGAGGCTATAACCTCGGGCTCATTTCGATGGCTACAATCATTAGCCATGGCAACCAAAACAAATCTTAAAAAAAAAATCCTTTAAAAATAACCGAGTAGCGAACTCATACATCTTTACGAAAATACTTAGGGATTATGGTTATATGTCTTTCTTGATACACTATTTAATTTTTTTCCCCTAATAAAGCTGAACTGCTTTTCAGCTATTACAGGAACCACACTGATAGGTCTTTAGGTCTTTCTAAAATCAGAAAGGAGGTCTTACCAGGGAGTTTTTATGTCAAGCCCCATAACGGAGAAAGGAGAACAGAAGAGCCCAGGGAATATGGCAATAAACTTAACATGTGACAGGGTCAGAAGAAAGGAGCTGGGAGTTCCTGCTGTGGTGCAGTGGGTTAAGGCTTTGGCGTTGCTGCAGCTGTGGTGTAGGCTGTGGCTGTGGCGGAGATTCCATCCCTGGCCGAAGAACTTCCATACGCTGCAGGTGCAGGAAAGAAAGAAAGGAAGGAAGGAAGAGAGGGAGAAAGAAAGGAAGAAAGAAAGGCGTTGATACTCTTAGAGTCAGACAATGAAGCCCCCCAAACAACCGTCAACCTAACGCCCTGTTTCTTGGAGGGTCTGGACCAGTTCCTTAAGAAGGAAGCAGTGAAAAGCCCGACTCCCAGACTGGCTGCCGTCCACACAGAGAAGACTTACGGGTATTAACAAAAGGAAGGAATGACAATAGTCAATAAGGAACAAACACGCACAGAACAACCTGTCGCACGATCTTAAGTCTCTAAAAGGCAAGAAACGGAGGTGATGGTTATGCAAGTAAACCAGGATTTCAAAGACAGAGAGGAAGGCCACGGGGGTCCGGCCAGATCCCAGTCACCTGTGGCCCTCGAGGACACAAACCTCACCGTCTGTCCCCCCAACCCCAGGCTCAGTGTGGAGAGCCCTGGAGGCCCAGATGGAGGAATTTAACCCCACAAGGCCCGAGAGACAGAAACCGGAGGCAGTTAAACTAAGGACCCTGGAGTCCGAGGGTCTGACCCCAAGCACCGGGCCTCACGGCAAACCTCCCGCTTCACATAGGGAGACGCTGGGCTGAGGCTGGAGAAGTGACTGGACCCAGGGCACAGAACCAGGGCTCTTGAGGCCAAGCACCAGGCTCTCCAGGGGCCTCCAGTGCCCGTGGGCCATGTGTCTCGCGAGGCACCCCGCTTGCTACTGAGCTGGTGGGGAGAGGGATGGGGCCTGGACCAGGGCCGCGGCCTCCGGTCGGTGCTGGAAAGGCCACAGCACCTTTCCCAGACCAAGACACCCAGTGGGCGGCCAGGCCGAAGCGGCCCTGGGCCTGGGCCGAGGAGCAGGCGGGTGGCGTGGGCAGAGGGCTGTCTGGAGAGCCAAGTGACAGACGCACCCAAGCCCGGCCACCAGGGCAGCCGATGTTCCTCACACCACATGGGGCCGAGTGAGACGCTGAAGCCACTCGCGGTCCTGGGCCTCACGGGGAGCGTGCCATCTCACACTTACACCGCAGGCTCGTTCTTCTCCGACACATTAATGTGTACCTTTTTTTTAAGGGCTGCACCCGCCGCATATGGAGATTCCCAGGCTGGGGCTGAAATGGAGCTGTAGCTGCCAGCCTACACCACAGCCACAGCAACGCCGGATCCTTAACCCATTGAGCAAGGCCAGGGATCAAACCTGCAACCTCATGGTTCCTAGTCGGATTCATTTCCGCTGCGCCACGACGGGAGCTCCTGTACTTTATTACTATTTTTTTTTAACTTGGCCCAAGTCTCCAGGCCGGGAATGGAACTGGCGCCACAGCAGTGACAACGTCAAGTCCTTAACGACGAGGCTACCGTGGAACTCCTGACCTACTTCCTATTTTTTCAATCAGTTACAACCTGTGTGCTGTTAGGATCTGTGTCCTCATTTTACGAATGAGGAACCAGGTAAAGGGCGAGCTCCGTGTCCGGCATCGCTGCGTCAGAGCCACTATTTCCAGCCTACGGTTTTCCCACTTGACCCCACTCCCTGGTTACGGACTGTGCTGGATCCTCCGTATGGTCTGGGAGACAGGCCAGTGACAGGCCCCATGGTCGCCGAGAGTGTCCTTCTCCCTGCGGCTTTCCTAGAAGAGATCCCCCCTTTCTCCTTAGGATGAGAACATTCTGAACTTTCTGCTCATCTTGCAAAGCAGAACACTCGGAAATGGAATCAGAGTGCCAGCTCAAAACCTCCCCTCTAAATGCTGCATAGCCGGCAGCTGGTTACCACCCCGTACTTGTGGTTAGGAAACGTCTCGTTTATCTGGCAGTGGTTTATGGAAGCAGCAAAGTATGGGGGAACGGTACAATATCCTGCATGCTTGTGTGGCATGGTCACAGCTGTGCTCCCTCATTCCACAGAAACATGGCCTGGAGACGCACTTGCACAGACTCCCAATAAGCCACAGCCGCGCACACCCAGATGGCCAATTTTATCACAGGACATGAGGCCCAGGCTGCTGGGGTGTTCTTTCCCCCTCATTGCTCTGAATGCAGCAGAATGAGCCAGCAAGGCGGAGACACCAGCAGCAACCTGCTCCCGCCCGGCTCCTCCCAACCCCAGGACCCTCACCGCCGCCTGCTGACGCTCTAACCCGACGCCCCCAGGGCACCGGCTGGGATATGCAGAAGGGAAACGTAAGACTTGGTCCAGCCAGTGTTTCAAGTCTCTGCCTTCAAGACTGACCGAAAGCTGATTGTGCTACTGAAGCCGTCACCTGCTGAGGGGGATGGTGGGTGGAAGGGAGAGGTGCTGGTGTTGGCAGATGCCCTTCGAAGTGCAGGACGCAAAAGGATGGGAGTCTCCTGAATAGATGGGCCTCAGGTGCTGGGAGGGCCTTAAAAAAATCCATCCTCTAGAATGTATGTGATCAGAAGTTCTCCTCTGTTGTTGTTTTTAGGGCTGCACCCGCGGCATATGGAGGTTCCCAGGCTAGGGGTCTAATCGGAGGTATAGCTGCTGGTCTACACCACAGCCACAGCAACGCCATATCCGAGCCACATCTGTGACCTACACCACAGCTCACGGCCACGCCGGATCCTTAACCCACTGGGCGAGGCCAGGGATCGAACCCACAACCTCATGGTTCCTAGTCGGATTCGTTTTGGCTGAGCCATGACGGGAACTCTGATGAGAAGTTGTCAACAGCATGCTTCCCAGCTGTAAGCTGGCATTTGTTCCTTTTCCTTTGAAGATTTTTAGGCTGCTGGTCAGGCTCTCCTGGCCACACTGACCGAGGCCAGCTGCCGAGTCCCCTTATTAGACACAGCTCACCAGGACCACCAAGCCACGTTCACCTAGCCATGAGCACAACTGGCGTCTCAAATTGCCCGAGAGAGGCTATTTGCCACAGGACCTTGGCACAGACTCAGTCTGCTTCCCTGACAAACCAACGGGAAGAGATCGTACACAGGACTGAAGAGTAACTCAGCCTCAGACATGTCCCCAGTCCCCTTGGGGACATGTTCCGTGGGGAAAGGTGGTCACCGCACTGCTGCAGCAACAGCCTGGGGACTCGAGTTCCCGGCACCGCCGTCCTGGGGTGAGCAAAGCACGGGCCCCCACCTACCACAGGTGGGAACGTCCGCAACCCCCGCGCCCTCTGGCTCCCTACCTCCTACCCGGTCTGCAAGGAGTCCTGTTGCCTTGGTGGCTGTTGCCTTGGTGGCAGGTGACTGTCCCTCCCCTGACACGGACCTCTGGCTGATTTTCACATGTCAAGGGCCTGGGCACACGACTGCAGAGAAAGGTCTCGGCGAGCAGCCTGTGTTTCATTTTTTGTGGCTGCACCGGCAGCATGTGGACGCTCCCAAGCCAGGGACTGCACCTGTGTCACGGCCGTGTGCAGTGACAACACAGGAGCCACATGGAAACACCACAGCCCGGGTTTCTGCCGGGGAAGTCTCCTGGCTGCCGGGAAAACCTTGGGATTGGCTTTGCGTTCACTCTGGGTCACCTGCAGCAGCTCTGCTGACAGCCTTCCCCCACAGACTCTGAGACGCCATAAGCAAAATGCTCTTCCGCCCAGTTCTGGGTCATTCTGGCCCCAGCCCCCGCCCGCCTGGCTTCAGACTGGCCTCCGGGCAGTGGAGTGGCTCACCTTGGGATTGGTTCGCTGCTGCAGCCGCCTCTCCTCCCTCTCTCTCTGAAGCCGCTCGTACTCTTCTCTGATTTCGGCGGGAGTCCTCCTCCTTTCCACAACCTGCGGGCAGAACCGAGAGGAGAGGTCGGCGGGGGACCCAGCAAATGCGGGGAAAACACAGGTGCCGACGTCGTTAACTGGGCCGCGTGCATGCTGCCTGGGCGCTCGCCATCCTCCCGCCTGGGCCCGGCAGGGCCGTCGCGGAGACCGCGGGGTCTGTCCCATCAGACGGCTGCCCCGGGTGGGCGAGGTTCACCCTCACACCCACTCACTCCCCAGGGCGGTTTTCCCTCGTCTTTTCCATTTCAGTAACTTATTTCCGAGGCTGCAGGGATCTTACAAAGAAAACGTCACCTTAAGTGTCACAGTGGAAATTTCGTAATGAGTCCCAGGTAACGGAGGCTAAAAACTGTCAAGGCAAAGGCGAGGCCGCACCTGGACCGAGGGGCCCGGAGCACAAGGCCTGGGTTTTCCCAGCCAGGGGGTCTCTCCGCCTCCTGCCTGAAACGAGCCTCGGAGGGTACGACGTGGGCCGTACTCGAGTATAAACCATACACGGGTACCCGAGGGCCCAGCCCGCGGGCCCCGGCGGCCGCAGAAGGATAACCCCCCAGCCTTTGCCGGCAAGCAGCCTAGCCGAGATGTCAGACAGGCAGGGAAGGGCCCCGTGGGCCTGGGTACCACAGCCCCGAGAGACAAAGCCGCACCAAGAAATCTCCACGGGCCCCCAAGGCTGCGACTCAGAGCGGCTCAGAAGTGACTGAAGTCACTGGACGTGTGACGGGGGGAGGGCCGGATGGCGCAGACCCCGTGTCAGCGGGAGGAATACAGGGCAGTCCCGAGAGGCTGCACAGAAGCCATCTACAGAGACAGGCGATGTGGGAAAAAGTGACCCCGGAAATCACTAGTTTGAAAAATCATTCCCCAAAACCCCCATGCTTAGAGCAAAAAATCAAAATGTTACAGAAAGATATTACAGAAAGGACAAGCAATGGGATCCTGCTGTACAGCACCTGGAGCTATGTGTGGTCACTTGTGACAGAGGATAATGTGAGAAAAAAGAATGTGTACACGTATGTGTGACTGGGTCACCCTGCTGTGCAGCAGAAAATGGACAGAACGCTGTAAATCAGCTGTAACAGAAAAAATAACAATCATTATAAAAAAACAGAAAGACATGAAGCAAAAAGTACAAACCCCCATTCTTCTCACAGGCTAATGTTTAACTTTTTATGTATCCTTCTAAAAATATATGGATATATAAAGTAAATGGGATCCTATTATAGGTTTTATGCAGACTGATTCTATTATTCAGTATATAGAAAAATGTATACAAGGACTGGCCTGTCCCCCCAAAACTCAGAAGTTTGTTCACTACCGTTCGCAGCAAGTGAACAGAAACAAAGCAAAACAAAAAGAACAAAACTATTTTCTCCTTTAATCACCCAATATAAATTTTTTTTTTGTCTTCTTGCCTTATCTAGGGCCGCACCCGCGGCATATAGAGGTTCCCAGGCTAGGGGTCTAACAGGAGCTGTAGCTGCCGGCCTAAGCCACAGCCACAGCAACGCCAGATCCGAGCTGCGTCTGCCACCTACACCACAGCTCACTGCAATGCCGGATTCTTAACCCACTGAGCAAGGCCAGGGATCGAACCCGCAACCTCATGGTTCCTAGTTGGATTCGTTAACCACTGAGCCACGACGGGAACTCCAATATAAACTGCTAATTACTAAAAACGGCAGGGGTATTTCTTTTCAAGGAAGTTTTAAGACAAAAGTGCTATTAAAATAATTCAAGAACAAACTGAAGGTCCACGTGGCGTGACAATGCCGCTTTGGGGCTGCACAGAAAGTACTCAGTCACACTGAACTGACTCGGCACGCTCACGCTGCAGGCTCTTCAAAACACCGGGAGGTGCATGTGACTACCTCCGCTTCCCCAAAGTAATCCCATCTTTGAGCTGAACAAAAGCAAGTACAGTTTTTCAAAGTTTCTTTTATCTCCTCAACCCTGTCAGCCTCTCCCTCGGGCAAAAGATAATAAAAGAGCTTCAGGGAAACGGAAGCACCTGTTCCATCTACACTTGAAGATCAAGAAAGATCAAGAAAAAAAAGATTTTAAATACTTTACAGATTGTTTCTGACTCTTATTTTTGGCCGTGCGTGTGGCATTGCAGAAGTTCCCGGTCCAAGGACTGACTCCGAGCCACAGCAGAGAAAACGCTGAAGCCTGAATCTGTAGGGCACCTGGGAACTTCTGGTCTTGACTCTCTCTCTCTCTCTCTCTCCTTTTTTTTTTTTTTGGTCTTTTTAGGGCCACACCCGCGGCATACAGAGGTTCCCAGGCTAGGGGTCTTATCAGAGCTGTAGCTGCCGGCCTACACCACAGCCACAGCAATGCCAGATCCGAGCCGCGTCTGCAATGTACACCACAGCTCATGGCAACGCCGGATCATTAACCCACTGAGCGATGCCAGGGATCGAACCTGCAACCTCATGGTTCCTAGTCGGATTCGTTTCTGCTGTGCCATGACGGGAACTCCTGGTCTTGACTCTTAAACCCCAGTTCCGTGGACCTGTGAACCACCACTTATCTGGACCCCTGCGGGGGGGGCCCGAGGGACTCATCCCTGAGGACTGGGGTCTGGACAGGATGTGCTTCCTCCACGGCCCAGCGCCATCGGGATGCTGCACCCAGATGAAAACTTCCATACTGAACAGTCTAGTCAAAGGACGCCCATGTTAAGGATGCGGATTAAACAGCAGTGACAATGCCGGGCCCTTAACCCACTAGGCCACCAGGGAACTCCCTGATTAGTTATAACTTTAACCAGTGACACAGACTCCATGAATATGCCCCAAACTGATATCTTCTTTAATTTCTTATTTAATGATTTTTATTTTTTTCCATTATAGCTGCTTCACAGCGTTCTGTCAATTTTCTACTGCACAGCAAGGTGACCCAGTCACACCTACACATATACGTTCCTTTTTCTCACATTTTCCTGCTCCATAAGTGACTAGATATAGCTCCCAGTGCTACACAGCAGGATCTCACTGCTCATCTATCCAAGCTGGTATTTTGTAAGAAATAGCTCTGTAAGATTCCAGGAGTTAAAATCCTAGACCCAAACCCTGCAGGCAATCCCAAAGACGGGAATGTGTCAGAGGTCCGAGCAGAAGGAGATTGGTTTTCGGGAATGCTCGCTCTTTAACCTTCCTTTGCCAATGACTTTTCTCTGTGACACTCTGTGATGGAGTGAAGACGCCGATGTGCCAAAGTCATCCCATTTCGAGTTGTATTCTGCAGAAGTTTTGTAAACAGCTGGTCCATAATCTGAACCAGCTGCCAAGTCAAGACGCCAGGCCCTCGAGAGCAGGCAGGGCACCTTGCTCCCGCAGGCCCCCCACGGACACAGAGTGCGTCATGACTGAGAACGGAGGACCAAGCCAGCGGCAAGTCACCTTTCTCCCCTTCAGTAGCCCTCGGACACACGCATTCAGGAATGCAGGGCCCAGAGTTCCCGTCATGGCTCGGTGGTTAATGAATCTGACTAGGAACCATGAGTTTGTGGGTTCGATCCCTGGCCTTGCTCAGTGGGTTAAGGATCCGGCGTTGCCGTGAGCTGTGGTGTAGGTCACAGACACGGCTCGGATCTGGCGTTGCTGTGGCTGTCGCGTAGGCTGGCGGCTACAACTCCAATTAGACCCCTAGCCTGGGAACCTCCATATGCCGCAGGTGCGGCCCTAAAAAAATGCAAAAAAAAAAAAAAAAAGGAATGCAGGGCCCTAAACTGCATTACCGTTGGCAGGTACTAGATATCTCCATGGTTTTCACCAACAGAGCATACCATGTGCAGCCCATGAACCTATACACATGCACTGTCCACCTCTGGAGGAAGGGGGTCTAGAGGCCTCTACAGACCCATACAAGCAGGTGGCCCAGCAGGGAGAGACGCCTGAGCTCTCGGACACAGCCTGAACCTCCTGAGAGTAAGGTAAGCCAGGTGAGCCACTTCCCTCTCTGGGCTTCGGTTTCCTCCTATAAATGAGGGGGGTGGGTGTTAAAACCACACAATTCCTGAGGCGTCATCTGACTTGAAAATTCTATGATTCTAGGTAGTCAATTTTCACTCTGGAATAATTTTAGGAAATCATTTAGGACTGAAGACAGCACAGAAAGTTCTTGACTACCCTTCATCCAGCTTCCCCGTGTCAACATTTTAACACGACCACAGAATGAACACCCACCAGATCTAAGAAACCAATATTCCCAAGTTACTATTACCTATGCCCAGACTGTTGGGATTTCACCAGTCTTCCCACTAACATCACTGCTATGTCCCAGGATCCAATTCAGGATCCAGGACTGCATTCGGTCACATGTCTCATCATCTCCTCCAGGCTCTGAGAGTTTCTGTCTTCATTTTCATTATCTCAACCGTATCGTAGCTCTTAATGCAAAAGCCGACGTTCTCAGACACGCTAAGAAGGACGCCAAAGCGGCGGGGAAAAGCGAACTTCGGATAAATGCAAATGACTGCAGACAGAAACTAGAATGTGGATGATCCGGGCAAAGGCTGCCCGCCCCTCTAAATGTCATCTGATGTCTCAAAGTGCCACCAAGCCGTGTGGTTTCCGCTCCACTTGCCGGCCGTTAGCAGACTCAGTACTGTCAGAGCACTCACAGCCCAGAGCCGGATTTTCGTCGTTTTCAATGTGAGTGTCTGCACAAACACTGCTAACGAAGAAGACAAACGGCTGGTGTTATAAGTTAGGAACGGTTGTATCTCATTCCTTTGGGATCCTGCCAGAGAATGACGAACTCTCTAAAAAAGTTTTAAAAGGACAAAGAACCTATCTAATGCCTGAAAACAGGGCCCAGATTTTAAGCCACCTATAAACGCTCAATTTGCCCCCAGCATCGCCAGCAGAAAAGAGATGACACCACTGCCGGTACCAGAAATGACCGTCACATCTGTGGCTGCTCTGACATCTTTGGATTACAGGCACCCCAGACGCTAGGGTTTTTTTTTTTTTTTTTTTTGTCTTTTCGCCTTTTCTAGGGCCGCACCTGTGGCATATGGAGGTTCCCAGGCTAGCGGTCTAACAGGAGCTGTAGCCGCCGGCCTTCGCCACAGCCACAGCAACACAGGATCCGAGCTGCGTCTGCAATCTACACCACAGCTCACGGCAACGCCATATCCTTAACCTACTGAGCAAGGCCAGGGATCGAACCCACAACCTCATGGTTCCTAGTTGGATTCGTTAACCACTGAGCCACGATGAGAACTCCCAACTAGTGACTTTTAATGTGTGGCACGAGGGGAAGTTTAGTAACTATTCAGGATTCTATCACCACCACCCCCGCCCCAGCCACGCCCAGGAACTGAACCTGTGCCACAGCAGCGACCTGAGCCACTGCAGTGACAACACTGGGTCCTCAACCTGCTGCACTACAAGGGAAGTCGTAAACCTCCCAAATTTTAAATGTCAGCAAATATAATTGCTGTTTGGGAAACCAAAACATGGCTATAGGTTGAAAATGGCCCATAAGCCATCAGTATTAAGCAGTGGTGAAAAAGGGGCACTGAACCCCGCATCTAAAGGTCTTTAGAAGGTTATCACAATGGAGTCAGAGACAGGCATGCAGGTGTGATAGCAAACACCGGAAGAATTCCAAGGGAAGTCCTGCGTGATAACGGAAAGCGTAACTCAGTGGTGGTTAGTTTCATGTTAACGGCCTACCAAAATTTCTTGGGCATTGGAACTAAGTTTCTTTGACAAAATTAAGTAATAACCTTATGTGTTCTTATAGCAGCACAGTTTTACAACTAACTTTCATATTAAGTTTTTACTCCACCCAATTATCATTTTTTGGATAATAACATGGAAGCACAAAGCAATCAAATGACTTGCCCGGAGAGGAAGAAAATGGAAGCTTACGAATTTTAGGGACAGTCCCTACATGGCCTGGCCGCCCAGGGTAACCCGTTTCATAGACACTTGCTAGCTCTTTGGTTTTCCTCACTATATTTGTAACATTCTAGTATTGTAACCCATTACAGCCGGAAGGGCTATCCCAGACCATTTAATCCAGTAGTTCTCGACTTTTCTCTGCTTCTGTTTTGTTCATACGCACAACACAGTACCAACCAACGCTTCCTAAATGCAGCTTTAGCCTCGGGTGGAGAGCAGCTCTGGGCATGGAGAGCAGCTCTGGGCGTGGAGAGCAGCTCTGGGCGTGGAGGGCGGAGGAAGTGTGTGTGTGTTTGCAGAATCCATCCTCCACCGCCCGGAGCGCCCGCCCCTCCGTCCCAGGTTAAAAACCGCTGGTCTAGCCCATCCCTCTTACCAGTCACTTGACGGGTCAGGAAACTAGAGGCCAAGCTGAACGACCGATCGCCCCGAGTTCACAGAGTTACAAGGTGGCAAAGCCGAGCGTGGAACTCAACCCCTTAGACCGGAATTTAAGGTGAGGGGGGACTCTGGGGTCTTCAAATATTCTCCAAGGCGTAAGCGCAGGGTGCTGGGCGTGGGAGTGCTTGCTCGGTAGCTGCTGAGTGACTTTCCAGGGACAAAAGACGCAGCTTCTCTTACCTCCCATCCTTCCATCTCCAGTCCTCTCTTGCCGTATATGTCATAGATGGCCCTGGTCTGCGGGTCACTGAGCACTGCGAATTAAAAGCCAAACGCGTTTACAAAGCAGGGCTCCCTCCCTGTTCTGACCCAATGGCATCAGGCGGGGCCACCCGATTTGGCTCTTGTCCACCCAACCGCAGTCCTCCCAGAGACACACACACACACACACACACACACATGTGCACGCGCGCGCACACGCTCCCGATGGTCTCTGCTCTTAACTGCCTTTCAGGTCCAGTCTAGGCTGCATTTCACGGAGGCTGCAAATGAGAAACAGGATTTTTGTGCCCAAGCAGCTCTTCACGGTGAGGTGCACCGCCCCTGTGTCACTAAAGGGTGGCTATCTTTACAAGAACTTAGTACGTTTCCGCCACAGTCTACAAAGGACTTTGGCCTGAGAGTTAACTCCAGTTTCTAACGAAGCCTAAGGTAACAGGGGCGACAGGCTCTGACCAGGAAAAGCAGACTGATTATCTAGTTTCACCAGCTCCTGCAACAGTCTATGTGGGGTTTGCTGCTTTTTTGTTTGTTTGCTTGTTTATTGGCGCCTCTCTTGTTTATTTGTAAATCATTTTATTTTATTTTTATTTTGGCCATGCACGCGGCATGTGGAACCCGGGCCAGGGATTAAACCCTTTCCACAGCAGGGACAATGCCGGATCCTTAACCCGCTGAGGGAATTCTCGTTTGTAAATCAGGAACACCTGTCATCATGGTGACATAAACACCTATCACTGGGGCCACGCTACCTAACATACATCAGAAAGAGATTTTTTTCAGCAAGGGCGAGCGCCCTGACTCAGAGGACTGCCAAACTGAATTTAAACCTCCGGGCAGCCAAGTCGTCGCCGCCTCCTCCGCTGGGCCGGTTTCTGTTCAAGACCTTTGAACCTTTTCTCCTCTGAGACTTCCCCTATATTTTCAGGCCTAATTAAAAAACAATGTAAAGGACTCCATCCATATTCAAATCCAATGGTGCGGGTGGGGGTAAGAAATGCTGACCACTGAAAACTCGGGAGCCAAGCTTGAATTAATCTCTAGGATTTAATAAGGAATTATTTAGTCACGTTTCAGTCTCCCTTCAGGCCAAACACTGGGAGGGGTCTGCCCCTGCAGCATTTTCCCAGGCACTGCGAGGGTTTTTCTGTTAACTCTTTCCCAAACCATAAAAAGAATACAAGCCAGGGAGGTGGGTAACTCAGACAACCGAATACAACGGAGGGAACAGGCTCGCGGTCACGCTTTATTCGGATCATATAAATAGTCTGAATGGGGACATTTGGTGAAGACACAAGCTGACTGTACACACTTCACATGTGTCACAGCCTCAGTTTTACTGGTCATTAAAATCTAACTTTCTGGTAAACTATAGCGAAATACAGCATATGCTTTTATGTCTACGACAAGAAGTATTCAGTTCATAAAGAAAACCTAATTTTGGTCTAATTAAGGAGCAAGTCACCAAAAGGCTCTGGAATGACTAACCTACTCTATCTGGCATATATACTAAGAGTATTTGATATTTTTAAAATTTTTCTTTTGAGTTGTGGTCAAATTACACAACACAAAATCGATCGTTTTAACTACGTTTAAGCGCACACCTCAGTGGCGTTAAGTAAACTCACAATGTTGCGTAACCATCACCACAACCTATTTCCAGAATTTTTTCATCATCTCAGAGACTGTACCTACTAGCGACCTTAGTATCTTATAAAGAAATACATCACAAAACTTTCTTTCTGAAACACGAAAGATGTAAGTATAAAGAGCCGAATTACTTGATCCTATTTCCTATTAGGCTTCTGAAAAGCATTTTCTTTCTTTGGTTAGAACTTAAACTGACTGCTGCACAACCAATAAAATCACTTGCGGATGGAAAAATGGTCTTTGTACCTTCTTCCAAAAAAAGAGAACAGAGAGAGCCTGGCTGCAGCGCTCAGCCCTGTACCTCTTAGAGTCCTCTTCAGAAGGAAACCGGTAAATGATTTAAAACTGGAGTACCCCCTGCTGTCGGGCGCCTGGCTAGTACTTGACGTGTGTTCTCATTTCCTCCTTACTGGACACATATTGATTTTGCCAAAGCAAAATACTACTCGTTCAAAGGGCCCTGTCAGTAAAAAGCACTAAACTAAGCACCTCTTTTATAAACCTCTAAGGACTCTCTTCTTCTGTCCTCTACAAATCAAGCCTCTTAAAATCGAGCATCTGCTACCAGGGTGCGTCTCTACAGCCAAGCCCTCCACTGACCTTCATAAGCCTGGTGAACAAGGTTAAACAGTCGCTCCGCCTGTGATTTGAGCTCTGGGTCTCTGTGCTTGTCGGGGTGGTAGAGCATACACAGCCTGCGGTAGGCAGCTTTCAGCTCTTCAGAAGAGGCCTACGAAAGAACAAATCCAATTAGTGCGACTTAAACATTATCAGGATCAGAGTCAGCCTTGCGATGGGAAGCTGTCGGCTGCTTTCCAGCATGTCTGCTCTCTACATATGGGACATAAGGAAGGTATGCTTTATTACTTCAATAGGGGTCCTTCCCCCCCAGTTAATAGTGATCAATTATGTATAGCAACAGCGAGTGTCTTGCTGGGAAGTGTTGTTATCAGATGCAGTGAAAGCCAGTGTCCCTACGCTGGCTCTCTGTGCACTGACCTGAAAAGGAAAACATCACAGAGACCTGCTTACACCGCTCCCCCCACCTTTTTTAGGGCCACACGTGTGGCATATGGAAGTTCCCAGGTTAGGGGTCAAATTGCAGCTGCAGCCACTGGCCTACACCACAGCCACAGCAACACAGGATCCAAGCTGCATCTGCACCTACACCACAGCTCATGGCAGCACTGGATTGTTAACCCACTGAGTGAGGCCAGGGATCGAACCTGTGCCCTCATGGATACTAGTGGGGTTTGTTAACCACTGAGCCATGATGCGAGCTCCCTCTGCTTACTCTTTAACCTAAGTTATTTAAAGTAAAACCTGCCCAGGTACTCTGGACAGAGAATCTGTTCAGTAAGGAGAAAAGCTATACACCATTAGACAGAAATGCCATACATTTAATCAGTTTTCTGACAAAGGAAATTCAATGAATATTCATATTCTTAAAAATCAAATACTCCCATTGTGGCTCAATTGTTAAAGGACCCGACTAGTATCCATGAGGTTGCGGGTTTGATCCCTGACCCCGCTCAGTGGCTTAAGGATCCGGCACTGCCGTGGCTGTTGTGTAGGTTGGCAGCTGCAGCTCTGATTCGACTCCTAGCCTGGGAACTTCCATATGCCATAGGTGCAGCCCTAAAAAGACAAAAGACAAAAAAAAAAAAAAAGGTGAAGTTCGAGCTGGAGTATAGCGGGTAAAGAATCTGACTGCAGCAGCTTGGGGTTCATCTCCGGCCCCAGGCAGTGAGTTAAGGATCAGGTGTTGTCACTGTTATGCCTCAGACTTAATCCCTGGCCCAGGAGAGTCCATATGCCTTGGGTGCCACCGTAAAAATAAATAAATTTTTAAAAGACATAAACCTGTCAACTCATCACACATTTCTATTTAACTTCGAATCTAAAAGGCAGCGTAAAGCAGGCAAAAATGCTTTATGACCTTACAGTAAAGACAAAAGCAGGCCCCCGCCCCGACGCCGTGCCCAAGGGGCCTCACCTAACACATGGAACTCTCCAGTTCTTGGTGGTGGTCAATTTGAGGGGAAAACTCATCGTAACAGGAGCACAAGCGGGCTCTGGGTATGTTTTAACCACACGGAGGGAGGAAGGAAGAGTGATGACAGAAATCCACTTTCTACTCTGCCTCCCATGCGGGCAAGAAGTTCTCAGAATTCGTCAGAGGCTCTAGGAACACCGCGTCACCTGCCTGGCCGGGCCCTCAGCTGGGTTCTGGGCAGGGACTACGTCTTTTTTTCGGCCGGCATGCAGTGGCTGACGTGGCACCTCAGTTCCCAGACCAGGGACTGAACCCCGGCCGCAGTGGTGAAAGTGCTGAATCCTAACCACAAGGCTGTCAGGGAACTCCCGCACTGTCTGAGTCTGTATCAGCCTCAGGGACCATTTTTACCGGTTTATCAGAGGTGATTCCAATTGCTAGCTCTGGCTAGATGATTTGTCACTATAGAGACATTTTATTTGGGGAGGCAACGCCACCATTCTGACATTCTGACAAGATGAGCAGACTCTGGATCACTGACAACATGCCAGAGGGGCCTGAAAAGCCAGCCCTCCGGGTAGGGGGACGGGGCCAGGCTCCCAGTGAGGACGGACGGTGCTGGGATCAGGCCTGGGAACCGGGCACACAAGGAGAGCAGATCACTGCGACAGGGCCAGTGAAAGGGCCATGGTTACAAGGCAAAGTGGTAAACTTTATTTTCCTAAAATTTCCACAATTTTTCAATAGCTTCCAATCCCAGGAGTAATGGCTGCTTTTACCAATGAAAAAAGGCAAAACTTTAGTAATAATTCTTGGCACGAAATTTAAATATTTTATATGGGATTAAGTTACTGAGATGCCAAGAAATCTGTGCACGGTAACCAGAGATCTCCAAAAAGGAACCCTGAAGGCACTGAGCGTTCCTGGAATGTCAGGCGGGCCAGTCATGCTGCCGGGGCCCAGATGCCAGCTCCCAGGCTGCGTTCTCTGTCTAAGGTGACCGCTAGGGGCCTTTCCCGCTGCAACATGACCCGGTCCTGTTAGGAGAACAGCACAGCCAGACCTGGCCGCTCAGCTGCCCTCCAACCCAGACAGAGGCGCGGCAGTGGTCCAAACCCACAGCTTCCTGACGTTTCCATTAACTGCTTCACTGGACAACGGTCAGGGAATCTCGTGGACGCAGCATCCTCTGCCTCCGAGGGTCAGGCCTGCGTCCGCGCCGGGCGGTGCTCGCCTCTTCCTCCATCTTCTCTCTGGTGTGGCCTTTGGGAAGCACGCAGCCCTCCTCCCTCCCCGCCTTGGGCCCCTGTGTGATTTATTCTGCGCTTACACACCAGCCTTCAAGGGTAGTGGCACATGGGCTTCGGGCCAGGGGCTTCCTGACCCTGGCCCTTCTCAACTGCTGAAGGGCGTGACACCTGCGCTCGGGGATGGGGGCGGGAATGAAATGAGAGGGTGGCCGTGAAGTGCTCTTGCAGTGCCCAGCACCCAGCAAAAACCTACAAACTACCTCTTTTAAAACCTGTTCTCTGGTTTCCATCTTGAAACTACAGACAACAGTACCTCTCCCACGCTTCGTGAAGGGTCGATGAGCTAACAAGGGCCAAGCTCCCCACAACCCCTTGCGCACAGCAGGAATTTGCCATTATTGTCACAACTCTTTCTGGGCTGTGCCCCTGGCACGTGCAACTCCGGGCCAGGGATTAAACTCAAGTGGTGACAACCCTGCACCCTTAACTTGCTAGGCTGCCAGGGAACTCCTGTCACAATTCAATCCTGATATCCCTTTGCAGCTTGAATAGGACAGTTCGGAGAGAAAGCTTGGCCCAGGAACCACTGACTCATGAAGTGGCCTGTGTTTGTGAAAATTCTCTGAGCAGCAAAGTTTATGATGTGTGCTTTTCTAGAGCATGTTCTATTTCAACAGAAACACAAGACATAGAAGAAAGGGGCCTCAACGCTTCCACCTCCGTGGTCCCCCTTTCTTTTTCCTACCATGGGCTTCTCGCCCTGCTTATGTCCATTATTCACTGCACTCCTTGCCACCCTTACCAAGACGCCACCTGTGCCAAACCCCAGTGTTTAAACAAACTGGTAACAGTTAACTAACAGCAAACTATATGATCTTCTCCAGATAGGGTTACTTCTGTGATGACGGAAAGGGCTCCTTCCTTCCTGAGTGGCCATTACAAATTATTTTCTTTCCACAAATTTTATCTTATTTTCTGTCTTTTTAGGGCTGCACTGGTGGCATATGGAAGTGCCCAGGCTAGGGGCTGAACTGGAACTGTAGCTTCTGGCCTACCCCACAGCCACAGCTACGCCAGATCCAAGCCGCATCTGTGACCTACACCATAGCTCATGGCTGCAACGCCGGATTCTCAACCCACTGAGCGAGGCCAGGGATCGAACCAGCGAGGCCATGGTTCCTAGTCGGACTCATTTCTGCTGAGCCATGACGGGAACTCCTTTTGATTTTATTTTTTAATTTCTTTCCGCAAATTTTAATTGCCCTTTCCAGTATCTCATAAAAACTCCCAGTGCAGGATTAGACAGACTTGACTGACCAGGTTATACTATTTCCTGGCTGTTGAAAGTAAGCCAGATGACAAGGGAGTAGACTATCCAGTCTGTCCTGTCTTCCTTGATCACACTAATAGATGGCTTAATGTGCTATTGATTAAGTAATAGAAATGTGAAGTTTCATTTTTAATAAATATCACATTCAGTAAAAGGTTAGATTGGGCCTTTTATCATGACAGAATAGCTAAGGTCACTGGTTCGGTATTTCATAAATGATAAACTCTTCCACTATCATAAAAATATTGATAACATTTCAAAATGCGTGATACCATTTGATACCTAAAGTTATATACTTATTTCTAAAATTCTATATAAAATTAAGAGAATATCATGCTTTAAGTCTGAAAAGTTTCATCATCTCAATCATCTGGTTATAAATTTCAGTGGAAAGGAAATCTATTATAAATTCAACCTTTATATATCACGAAATTCATAGTGAAAAGGTCCCTAGTAACTTGTAGAGTTTAGTGGTCTGTTAAAATTGTTGGATTAGATGCCATATGATACAAAAATGTAATAAAGCACAAAAAAGAAATCGAAGGCAAAAAGATGAGAAAGGAAAAAGAAAAAAATGTCTGTATCTGCAGATGTCATCAATGCAGAAAACCATAAAGAATCTATTAAGAAATCCTACTACATGATTTTTAGTGAAGTCATGGGATACAGGCTCAATATGCAAACATCAATTTATTTCTATATTCTAAAAACTGAAATTTAAAGACAGTATCATTTAGAATATCAAGAAACACAAGCTACTTAGGGACAAATTTAATAACTGCAAGACCTATACTCTGAAAACTACAATGCACTCCTGACAGAAATGAAGGAAGACCAAAAATAATGGAGAGATAAGCTGGCTTCCTGCATCAGATGATTCAGCACTATTAAGGTGTCAAACATTTCCCAAAGCGACCTGTAGACTCCATGCAATCCAATCAAAATCCCAGTAGGCTTTTTTGGGTAGAAACTGACAAGCCAATTCTAAAACTTATATGGAAAAATGATACGGAGCAAAAATAAATCTTATTTTCCTAGCTATTTTACTAACCGAAACAACCCTGAAGGGAACTGGAGGACTCAAGTTACAGAACTTTAAGATGTATTATCCGGCTACAAGACAGAAGGACGCCAGTGAAAGAACAGACACACAACTCAGGGGAACAGAAGCGAGTCCACACGCAGACCCCCATCATGTCGGCTGATTTTTGACAAAGGTGCTCAAGCAGTGCAGTGGGGAAAAGGCAGTGTTTCAGCAAGTGATGCTAGAAGAAGGGAAGTCCATACGCGAAAAAATGAACTCTGACCCATACTGTGCAACACCGGACCTGCCTGTGTGAGCCTAGACGTGCCCGCAAGAGATGTGCAGGGAAGTCCCGCAGGGTGAGATGAAAGGACACCAGACAGGACCTCAAAGCCACACGAAGAAATAAAGTCCTTAGTAAAGGTAAATGCGTGGGTAATTATAAAATCTAGTATTACTGTAAAAATGCTTTGTAATTCCACGTCTTATTTTCTCAGTGATGTAAGAAACTAACACATTAGGAGTTTCCTGGTGGCTCAGTGGGTTAAGGATCCGGTGTGGTCACTGCTGTGGCTCAGGTCACTGCTGTGGTGTGGGTTTGATCCTTGTCTGGGAACTTCTGCATGCAGCAGCAGGGAAGGAAGAAAGGGACGGAGGGAGGAAGAAGGAAAAGAAACTAACATTTTTTTTTGAAAGAAAGATTAGTGTAAAGCTAGTCTTATTATAATTCTAGCTTGTAACTTCACATTTTGTTTCTACATAAGAGACTAATGCGTTATAAAAAACGATTATTCATTTTTTAGAGACATGATATGTAAAAATGTAATTTTATGAGATCAGTAACTAAAAGGTGGGACAGAGCTGTAAAAGAACAGAGTTTTGGTACATTATTGAGGTTAGGATGGTGTAAGTTCAAATTAGAGTGTTATAACTTTAGGATGTTAAATGTAATTTAAGGTGTTAAATGTGGCCAGAAAGGAAATAATTACAGAATATACATGAAAGGAAATGAGAGGTGAATTAAAACATTTTAAAGTCAGTTAAACACAAAAGATGGTAATGTGGGAAATGAGGGACAAAAAAAGGCACACAAAGCAAATAGCAAAGTGGCAGAAACAGTCCCTCTTATCAGTAATTACTTCAAATGTCAATAGATTAAATTCTCTAGTCAAAGGACAGAGACTGGCAGAATGGATGGAAACATATGACCACACTACGTGCTATCAGCAAGAGAGTCAACTGAGATCCAAAGACACAAACAGGCTGAAAATGAAAGAATGGGGAAAGGGATTCCTTGCAAATAGTAATTAAAAGACAGAGGGTGGCTATACCAATATCAGACAAAATAGACATTAAATAAAAAAAAGGATGTAAGACACAAAGAAAGATTTATAAATAAGAAGTTCTGTAGAGTAAGACAGAATAATTAAGAATATATGTACCTGATATGAGACCATTTCTAATATATAAAGCAAAAATGAACAAAACTGAGAGAAATAGTTGGAAACTTCACATAATAGTTGGAAACTTCAACACCCTAGAAATATAAGTAAGGAAACAGAGGACTTGAACGGCACAAATGAACCAGCTGGATCTAAAGGACATACAGAACATTCTACCCAACAGTACAACAAACTTTCTTCTCAAGAGCCCATGGGACATTTTCCAGGACTGACCACTTGTTAGGCCACAAGTTAAGTCTCAACAGATTTAAAAAGACAGACATCATACAAAGCATCTTCTCCAAACACAATGGGATGAAGTCAGAAATTGATTACAGAAGGAAAACTGGAAAATTCACAAATTCGTGACAACCAAGGCACTTGTAAATGACCAACAGATAAAAGGGAAGAAATCACAACGGAAATTAGAAAATATGTAAGAGATGAATGAAAACGAAGACACAACACACCAAAACTTAAGGGATGCAGTGAAAACAGTGCTACAGGGGAAATCTATCGCTATAAACGTTTACATTATATAGCAAGAAATCAGAGTCCCTGTTGTGGTGCCAAAGAGGCGAATCCAGCTAGAATCCATGAGGATGCAGGTTTGATTCCTGGCCTCGCTCAGTGAGTCGTGGTGTGGGTCGCAGACACAGTTTGGATCCTGAGTTGCTGTGGCTGTGGTGTAAACCAGCAACTGTGGCTCTGATTCAACCCCTAGCCTGGGAACCTCCATATGCTGCAGGTGCGGGCCTAAAAAAAAAAAGGAAAAGAAAAGAAATCAACAAACTTGACAAACCTTTGGCTAGACTGACTAAGGAAAAAAAAGAGAGAAGATTCAAATTACTAAAATCAGAAATGAAAGTGGAGATATTACTACTGATTCTACAGAAATAGAAAAGATTATTAGAGTTCTATGAATAACTGTACACCAACAAATTGGAAAACTTAGGTGAAATGGACAACTCATGAAGAAACAGAAAATCTGAATAGCCCTGTAACTAATAAGGAGACCGAATTAGTAGACAAAAACTTCTTGACAAAGAAATACCCCGGACCTGATGAATTCACTGGTGAATTCTTCCAAACATTTAAAGAAAGAACTAGTATCAAATCCTCAAACTTTTCCAAAATATCAAAGAAGGAACACTTACAAACTCATCCCATAGGCCAGTATTATCCTGATAACAAAGCCAGACAAAGACACCACAAAAATAGGACTACAGCTCAATATCCCTTATGAACCCTGATGCACAAATCCTCAATAAAACATCAGCAAAGTTCAGCAGTGTACTGAAATGATATACCTCAAGACCAAGTGGGATTTACTCTTGGAATACAACAACAGTTCCATATATGAAAACTGATCAATATATCACATTCGTAGAAACCCCATACGATCATTTCAATTGACACAGAAAAAAGCACTGACGAAATTCAACGTCCTTTCATAATAGAAACACTCAGCAAACTAGCAACAGAAGGAAACTACCTCGACTTACAAAGTCCGTAAAGACAAACAGAAATCAAGCATCATACTCAGTGGCGAAAGACTGGATGTCTGTTCTTACCACTTCTATACAGCATAACACCGGAAGTCCTAGCCAGAGCAATCAGGTAAGAAAAAGTAATAAAAGGTATCCAACTTGGAAGCAAAGAAAATATTTGTTTGCAGATGATATTATCTCATATGCAGAAAACTCTATAAAAATTCCACACACAAACATCCCTGCTGGGACTAACAAATGAGTTCAGCAAAGTGGCAAGGTACAAAGTCGACACAAAAATATCAGCTGCATTTCTATGCATGAACAATAAACAATCTGAAAAGGAAATGAAGAGAGCAGTTCCATTTACGATAGCATCAAAAACAGATGAAAAACTTAAAAATTAACCAGGGAGGTAAAAGATGACATAAATAAATGGAAAGATACTTCATATGGATGGTTTGGAAGCCTTAATGTTATTAAAATGTCAATACTGTGCAAAGCAACTAACAGAATCAGTGCACTCCCCATTAAAATCCCAACGCCAGAGTTCCCTCTGTGCGACAGTGGGTTAAGAATCCACTGTAGTGGCTCGGCTCACTGTGGAGGCAGGGGTTTGTTCCTCGCCGGGGCAGTGGGTGGAGGGATCTGGTGTTGGCACAGCTGCAATCCCTGGCCCAGGAACTTCCATATGCCACAGTGCGGCTGTTAAAAAAAAAACAACAAAGCTCCCATGACATTTTTTACAGAAATAGAAAAATCTATTCTCAAATTCACATGGAATCTCAAGGGATCCCAAAGAGCCAAAACAATCTTGAAAAAGGACAAAGATGGAGCCCTCACACTTCCTTATTTCAAAATTCACAACAAAACCATAGTAACCAAAACAGATCGCTACTGGCATAAAAACAGACACAAGAGACCAGTGGAACAGAATAGAGCCCAGAAATAAACCCTCACACAGTCAAATTATTTTTGACAAGTGTGCCAAGACTACTGAATAGGAAAAAGATAGTTCTTTTCAAAAACCGGTGCTGGAATAGCTTAATACTGACATGAATGAAGTAAGACCCTACCTAACACCATATACAAAAATTAATGCAGGGAGTTCCCACTGTGGTGTAGTGGGTTAAAAATCCAATTGCAGCAATTCAGATTAAATTTTTGAATAAAAATTAAAAAAATTTTATCCAAGGGATACATGAACAGTTTTTAGACTTACAACCCAGAGTGTTTAGCTCCACTCCTCAGATGCAAGCACTTTAAATCTTTCAGCACTTTTCTCATTTCTAAATCTACTTATATCGCTAATTTTTACTTTGTAGACCTAGGAGTTCTCATCAAGGCACAGTGGAAATGAATCTGACTAGGAAACGCGAGGCTGCGGGTTCGATCCCTGGCCAGACTCAGTGGGTTAAGGATCCGGCGTTGCTGTGGCTGTGGTGTAGGCCGGTGGCTACAGCTCTGATTCGACCCCTAGCCTGGGAACCTCCATATGCCACAAGTGAGGCCCTATAAAGACAAAAGACAAAAGACAAAAAAAAAAAAAAATTTAGATCTAGTTCTCTTCCACTTCCTTCTGCTTAGCTTCCCTTCTTTCTTTGTAATTATCACAACTTTGGTTCAAATCAATACATAATTTTTCTTTTAATTAATTTAGTTTTTTTATTAGGACTGTTAAAATAGTTCAAAGCTGAATCAAACAACATACAATGATTTTATTTCTTTTCTTGAACTACTGTTTATTTCCTGGAGCTAACAACTGCCTCATTTCTCATTTGCTTTAGCTTTGTTATCTGTTACGATTCTTCTCTAACTTCACAGCATACTTCTTAAGACTTCTACTATTCCTCTCGACACAAAAATATCAAATAGCCCATCAATTCCCTTTTTCCATCGAAGGGGCATATTGCTCCCGGGGCTCCCTGCACTGTACTGCCTGTTGGGCACACGCTGAACAAACTCCTTCCTAGGACTTCCGGTCACCATTTTCCTGGGTATCTTTCCTGGCTGGTCCCACTTCTGTGTCCTATGCTGCGAGCCAGACCGGAAGTCCTGTATCCTTCGCTTTTCTCACTCTTGGTTTTCTTCATTTTGAAGGAGCTGGATCTCCAGTAGTTTCCTTTACAGAGACTGACTGGAAAGAAAAACTTTTAGGCTTTGAATATCTCAAAATATTCTTACATTCTGCCTTTATACTTGAAAGAAAGATAGTTGGCTGGGTCTAGAATTCTAGGTTGGAAGTAATTTTTCCTCAGGACTTTTACTATATTGCTTCACTGCCTTCCAGTTTATGGTAAAACTAGTGAGATAGCAAATGCCTTTCTAATTTCCAATTCTTTGTGACTTGTCTGGAAACTTTCAGGATTCTCTCTTTGATCTACGATTTTTTTTGGCCACACCGCAGCACGTGGAGGTTCCGAGGCCAGGGACTGGACCCGGCTCACAGCTTTAACCAGAGCCACAGCAGTGACGAAACTGGATCCCTAACCCACGACACCACTAGGGAACTCCTAATCTATGATTTCTTTTAGTATAGGGCCCTCCCTACTTCCTTCCCGTTCACTGTGCTAGTTACTCGATTGGCTCTTTTTTACCTAGAGTCTCATCTTTTTTTTTTTTTTTTTTTTTGCTTTTTAGGGGTGTACTTGCGGCACATGGAAGTTCCCAGGCTAGGGGTCGAATTGGAGCTGTAGCTGCCAGTCTATACCACAGCCGCAGCAACGCAGGATCTGAGCCGTGTCTGCAACCTACACCACAGCTCACAGCAATACCAGACCCTTAACCTACTAAGAGAGGTCAGGGATCGAACCCGCAACCTCATAGTTCCTAGTTGGATTCGTTTCTGCTGAGCCACAACAGGAAACCCCCCCCCCTTTTTTTTTTTGCTTTTTAGGTCTGCATTTGTGCCATGTGAAAGTTCCCAGGTTAGGGGTCGAGCCACAGCTACAGCTGCCAGCCTCACAGCCACAGCAACACAGTATCTGAGCTGCGTCTGTGACTTACACCACAGCTCATGGGGACACCAGATTCTTAACCCACTGAGCAAGGCCAGGGATTGAACCGGTGTCCCCATGAATACTAGTTGGGTTTGTTACCACTGAGCCATGAGGGGAACTCCCCAAAACCCCTTTGTTTTAACCTGCATTTATTTATTAGTGAGGGTAAGGATTTTTCCATAAACCGATTTCCATTTTACATTTCTTCTTTTATGAAATAACCTATTTGTTTCCTCTGTATTGTTTTCCTATAAGGTATTCATCTTTTTCTTGAAATTTTATCAAATATACTGCAGATTTCTTTTGAGACTTCCGCATTGATAATTTTTTTTTTTTTTTTGTCTTTTGTCATTTTTAGGGCTGCACCCGTGACATGTGGAGGTTCCCAGGCTAGGGGTCTAATCGGAGCTACAACCGCTGACCTACACCACAGCCACAGCAATGCAGGATCTGAGCCGCATCTGCAACCTACACCACAGCTCACAGCAACAACGGATCCTTAACTCACTAAGTGAGTCCAAGGATTGAACTCGCAACCTCATGGTTCCTAGTCGGATTTGTTTCCGCTGAGCCACAATAGGAACTCCTGTGTTGATAATTTTTAAACAAGGTTTAGTTACTGTCTTTTAATAAATGCAGATGTTTCTCATTTTTTCAAATCATCTATCAATTCTGTCTTTTCTGATTTCTCCTATGGTATCATGCTTAGAAAAGTCTCCTGGAGTTCCCTGGTGGCCCAGTGGTTAAGGATCCGGTGTGGTCACTGCAGTGGTACAGGCTCAGTCCCTGGCCAGGGAACTCTGGGCATGCTGAAGAAAGGAAAGACTCCTGACTACAATTCCATTGCATTTGCTGCCCTTAGAAGATAACTAAGCAGTAGAAGACACTGTTACCTTTTCGCTTGTTTCATTTCTAGTGATGGAGACCGCAGACCATATCTGGGATCAGTGTGGCAGCACATGTTCAGAGTACAGGGCCATTCATTCCCTGCCTTCACTCAGCACCGTGAGCTAAAGCATCAGAAGAACATCAGCATGTCCGAACCGGTCAGGACAGGCCCCAGGAGTCCCTGAATCCCTCTCAGCAGGTCAACAGGGCAAAACTATTTTCATAATATCAAGATGTTATGTGCCCTTTTCTCATTCTTATAGTATACAGTGGGGTTTTCCTGAGGCCACACGATGTACGAGGATAGTACTGTTTTGATGGGTAATGAAATGTGTGCTCAGATTTTTTTTTTTTTTTTTTGCTTTTTAGGGCTGCACCCACGGCCTATGGAAGTTCCCAGGTTAGGAGTTGAATCAGAGCTACAGCTGCCGGGCTACACCACAGCCACGTGGGACTTGAGCCGAGTCTGCGACCTACACTGCCAGCTCACGGCAACACCAGATCCCTGACCCAGTGAGCGAGGCCAGGGATCAAACCTGCATCCTGATGTATACTAGTCGGGTTCGGTTCTGCTGAGCCAGGAAGGGAACTCCCTATACTTGAGAATTTTTATGTTTTCCAGAAATTTCTAAGGTGGTAGCTTTACAGTATAAATACGAGTTTTCAGATGACTAGCTATCTCTTGCTACGCCTGCCATCTGTATATTTATGACCTCATCATCCAATACAGTTATTTTGAAATCCTTAAATCTTCCTTGTGCCTATGCTGAAATACAAGAAGTACACTTTGTGTCTTATTTCACATTTTATCAATTATTCAGTTTTAATTTCAAATTAAATATTGATAGCTATAATCCAAATAAACAATAGCTCTTTGGGGTCCTCAATAATTGAAGAATGCAAAGGGGTCTTGACATCAAAAGGTCTGAGAACTGCTGGGCTGGAGGATACTGTGGTAACGATTAAAAAAATCCCAAAGGTTTACTGTGTTACATGTGTCCATCTCAGCTCTCTGCCTGGCGGTGTCCTTGGGTCCCGGGGCCGGTCACGGAGGCAGAGGGAAGAGCGTGAGACTCCGGCTCCCTGGGCAGGACACCTCTCGGCTCCACTCACACCACCAGCCAGAGTGAGTCGCCTGACCCCCAACCACTCGGGGACTGGGAAGCGCAGTCCCCTCTAGGTAAGGGCCACAGTGTCTGGGGCTGGAGCACTTGTAACTACCGCTGGGACGGTATTTAATTCAATATTGTGAAGCCCTCACAGAGCCTGCGAGCAACAAGGGAACTCACATATTCAAGAAAAGTAGAGCTACCCAGCTCTTTGTGCTGAAGCCTACAAATTTCAAGCTCAAACTTCCCGACTAGACCTACAGTACTGTATTTCAGCAACAAAGCCTCCATAAACTATATTCTACGGATTTGGGGAAGTCTGCCTAATTACCACAATTGAAGATTCATGGCTGCCCATATGTTCCACGACAATCTGATTGAAATAAACTGCATCGGCTAATAACAGGCTGTAATTTTTTTTATGATACTTGGTGCTCATACAATTTAAAGGAAGAAGCAGATTTCAGAGCTAATTAACACCAGTGGGTGCTCTGTGCTGAGTAAGAGCTGTTCTGTGAAGAGAAAGGGCATCACAGATTATTTGGTGCCACCGAGCAGATACTGACTCTGTTGGGAAACCAAGGCACTCACTCGTCAGGCACTAAAATGCAACCCCTGAGCTGGACTTGGAGAAATTCCTTTTTTCTTTTCTTTTGTTCTGTCTTTTTTTGGGCTGTACCCACGGCATATGGAGGTTCCCAGGCTAGGAGCTGAAGCAGAGCTGCAGCTGCCGGCCTACACCACAGCCAGAGCAACGCCAGATCAGAGCCGCATCTGCGACCTACACTGCAGCTCATGACAACGCCACATCCTTAACCCGCCGAGTGAGGCCAGGGATCGAACCTGCATTCTTGTGGACACCAGTCGGATCTCAACCTGCTGAGCCACAACGGGAACTCTGGAACAGAACTTCAAGCGAGACTAACCTAAGTTCATTGTAGACAGTCAGTTCTCTTTAACAGATGAAAGAAAAAAACTGTACAAAAATAAACCTAATCCATCTTAAGCGATTTACTTTTACAAACATCACTACTGGTGCTAGGACAAAGGATGATAAACAAGTCACCTTTTCCCACCGCAATAAAGAAACGTGAGAGGAAGATAATCAATATCTGCCAGACGAGAAAGGACAAGCCCGCGAGGAGAGCGCTCCTCCCTCTCCTCGCGTGGAGTTCAGCCTCCGTGGGCCCTGCTGACACAAAGGCCTGCGTCTGAACTGGCGCTCGTCCTCTGCTACCTGACTTCAAACCGTTTTCAGAAGAGAAAATTTAGATTTGCCAGGCTGACAATCGATGTACTCCTTCCAATAAATTCCGATTTGTTGCTGCAACTGCAGTGTGCTCCTCAATACAGGCATTTTGCAAAGCAAAACGCACCTCGACGTGGTGAGGACGGCATCAGCAAACAGTCATCATTTCAAGCCAGCAGGTGTACTGATCGTTGACCTGCTCTAAGTACCACGGGAGGCACAGAAGAAATATGTCATCCTTGCCCGCGAGGAGATGCTAAACTAGGGTGTTTGTGTGTGTGTGTGTGTGTGTTTCCCCTAACTCAACAATATAAAGCTAAAAGGCTAATATTACTGATGAGGAAATAAGTTCAGGGCTGTCAGGATGCAAAGAAAACTTCATGGAAGTAGCGGGGTCTAGGTGGGGGCTGGGTGGCTTTCGATTTGCTTCAGTATCCAAGATAGGCTGGGGCACGGCAGGGACAGTGGTGTGAGGTGCGTGTGTGTGTGTAATCAAGAAAAGAAAAAAAGGAAAAGAAAACAAGGCCCTGAGGAAACAGGAGACACGATGGCTGACAAAATGGGCAAAGGAAAGAAAGGCAGGAAGTAGGCAAGAAACGTACGTGGACACCCACCCACCCGCTTACCCACCCAGCATCTAAGTACCTGTTACGTGCCTGCAACGTTCTAGGAAGATGACGCCAAACCAGACAGCCATGGCCCTGACCACATGAAGCCTGCTTCTGCAGAAGGCAGAAGGCCACCACAAAGCAGGCAGAAAATACAGAAAACACCTACTTTAAAAATGGAGCCAAGGCAAGACACTCTCGGACATCAACCTTACTAACGTTTTCTCAGGTCAGTCTCCCAAAGCAACAGAAATCAGAGCAAAGATCAACCATGGGACCTAATCAAGCTGACAAGCTTTTGCACAGCAAGGGAAACCAAAAAGAAAACTAAAAGACAACTTACAGAATGAGAGAAAATTTTTTCAAATGACACAACTGACAAGGGCTTAATCTCTAAAATATACAAACAACTGATACAGCTCAACTGCAAAAAAGCCAACAACCCCATTGAAAAATGGGCAATGGACCTGAATAGACATTTCTCCAAAGAAGATAAACAGATGGCCAACAAGCACATGAAAAAATGCTCAACATCTTTGATAATTAGAG